>OY720155.1:13090576-13437781 GCA_963082725.1 Pedicia rivosa
CTTCTCTCTTCTTTCTTCTTCTTCTTCTTCTTCTTCTTCTTCTTTCTTCTCTCTTCTTCTTCTTCTTCTTCTTCTTCTTCTTCTTCTTCTTCTTCTTCTTTCTTCTTTCTTCTTCTTCTTCTTCTTCTCTTCTTTCTCTTCTTCTTCTTCTTCTTCTTCTTCTTCTTCTTCTTTCTTCTTCTTCTTCTTCTTCTTCTTCTTCTTCTCTTCTTCTTCTTCTCTTCTTCTTCTTCTTCTTCTTCTTCTTCTTCTTCTTCTTCTTCTTCTTCTTCTTCTTCTTCTTCTTCTTCTTCTTCTTCTTCTTTCTTCTTCTTCTTCTTCTTCTTCTTCTTCTTCTTCTTTCTTCTTCTTCTTCTTCTTCTTCTTCTCTTCTTCTTCTTCTTCTTCTTCTTCTTCTTCTTCTTTCTTCTCTTCTTCTTCTTCTTTCTTCTTCTTCTTCTTCTTCTTCTTCTTCTTCTTCTTCTTCTTCTTCTTCTTCTTCTTCTTCTTCTTCTTCTTCTACTCTTCTTTTGCATTAAATTTTTTGTTGCAATTTTTTTCTTTTTTTTTTTTGTTTTGCTTATAACACAAAAAAAAAATTCACACTCTACATTATTTTATTCTGTATTTATACGTTTTTTGAAATTTAGAACGTTCCCCCACAATTCTCTTCCTCTTCCGCTGGTTCTGTTCTATTTTCTTTCTTTAAGAAGGATGAAAATGTCTCCAAAAAAAAAAAAAAAAAACGAAAACGAAAATTAAACCAATACGGAAATAGAACACAGAAAAATGAAGAGAGAAAAAAACACAGTAGCAACAACAACAACAAAATAATAAAAGAAAATGGGAAAAAAAATTTTCTATATTTATTTTCTTCTTTCTTTCTTTCTTTCTTTTATTCTTTATTACAAATCATTTATCATTGTTTTTTTTTATTTCTGTTGGTCGTTGTTGTTATTGGTGTTATTATTGTTGTTGTTGTTGTTGTTGTTGTTATGCTCCTTGTTTTCCTTTTGTAAACATTTTTCGTGTCGTTTTGTGTTGTTTGTGGTCGTTTTTATTTTGTTGTTGGTTTGTGGAGAAATTATTAAATCAAATCAAGCGTTCATAAAATTAAAATTATCAAACATTAAAAAATATAATTCACTTTTCTCCTCTTTTTTACCCCTCTTTTTTCACAATTTTTTCCACAATTTTTTTCCCTTATTAATTTTTTTTATTTCACAAAATATACACAAAAAAACCACACACACACACACACTAATTTGTATCATATTCTACAAACAAACAAATAATAAAAAAAATTAAAATTAATTACACACAAACTGAGCACAAGGAGACACACATACACACACACACACACACATACACATACACAACACTAAGCATGGAACAAATGAATGATGCTGGAACATAAAAACAAAAAAGATGAAGAGGACGGAGGACGGAGGGCGGAGGACTGAGGAGGAAAAAAAAGAACCACAGAAGGAGGATGAATGGATGGATGGATGGATATGGAAAAAAGAAATATTATATGGAAAGATGACACTCACTTTTATTGTTAAATGGATTTTTTTTTTGTTTTTTTTATTATCGTAGAGAGAGAAAAAAAATATAATAAAAAAAAAAAAAACAAGAACACGAATAAATGATGTCTGTTGTCTGTTGTTGATGATGATGATGATGATGATGATGATGATGATTATGATGATGTTTGATGATGATGATGATGACTGATATATCCAATTGTATTTTGACACTTATTTCACTTGACCTTTTCTCATATTACAATAATTTAATATTTAAAATTTATGAATTTTATTGAACAATTTTATTGAGACAAAATAAAAAAAAAAACACCCAAAAAAAAATAACACAACAAAAACAAAAACAAAACAATAAAACACGAATTTTTTTTATTATTATTGAAAAACACAATAAAAAACCGACAAATAAAAATATTTATATTGTTTGATTTGATTTTTTTGAAAATCAATCAAGAAATATTGTAGCGAGAAAAAAATTACGAAACTTCTTAACGTACTTAACTTAGGAGAGGAGAAAGAAAAAAAAAAAAAGGAGAGAAAAAAAAACGGAACGTACTTAAGTCATGATCGGTTCTGCGCAAACTAAAGGTGAATAGGAAAATACAAAATTAAATTTGTTGTTCAATTTTCAAATTGAATGAATAGTTTTTGTTTCTTCTTCGTCTTCATCTTCTTCTTCTTCTTTTACCGAAAATATTTTTAAAAGAATCTTTTCTTACCTCGATATTTTACCTTTACCAAAATGCTTTCAATTCAAAAAAAAAAAATAAAAACTTTGAGAGCGAGAGAGGGAAAGACATAAAATAAGAAAAATAAAATGAAGAAGAAGAAGTTGAGTAAAAAAAAAAAAAAGAGATTCAAATCAAACTTTCAACTTCAAAAGAACTAATTTTTTTTTTCTCTTTCCAAGAGATGGATTCTGGTATTGATTAAGGGGAACAGAATAAAGAATGAAAAGTAAAAAAAAAAAATAATTTAAGCTTCATCCAAAGGAAATGACTAAACGAATTTCTTCTTCTTCTTTTTTTCTTTTTTTTTTATGATTTTGTGATAAGTAAACTTTACTTTTCATCTGTTTTCCTTCTGTTTTTCTTCTGTTTTATTTTTGTCTTTCTTCTTCGTTTTCTTTATATGTTTTTCCTCTATTATTTTTGTTGCTATGACATTAGACTGCTACGATGCGATTGTGATATATTTTTTTTTTTCTATATAAAATTTTCTACATACCCCATTCATCCTCCCTCTACGATTCTCCCAACGACAAAACCTTCTTTTGTTTCTTCTTCTTCTTTATTTTTTTGTCTCTTCAAGAAAAGATTTGCAATATACAATAAGAAACAAAAGAACGAAGGAAATACGGTTCATAGCATTTAACGGTGGGGAGGGAGGTGAATTTATTTTAAAAGTTAAAATTAACAGAATAAAAAAAAAACAAGAAAGGAAAAAGAAAAGAAAAGGAAAAGAAGAAAACGGTGGAAATTTTCTAGAAAGAAATGAATAAAAAAACGAGAGGAAAAAGTTTATAAAAGTTTAATTGCCACATGCATTTTGAAATTGTTTTAAATTTTGATTTCAATTAGAATTTTTTTTTTTTCATTTAACAAAAAAAAAAAAACGACAAAATATAAAAAAGAAAATTTCTTTAATTAATAAAATATTATAAAGTTTCCCTATTTTCCTTCTTCTTCCTTCTTTTTTTTTTCATTTCATTCATGTACATAAATTTTTTATTTTGTTTTAAAATTCATTTCGATAAAATTCTAAAATGGACAGAATTTTTTTTTTTACCTCTTTTTATTTTTTATCAATTTTTTTTTTTTTAGTATTTTTAATTATCAATTAAAACATTTTCGTTAAAATTTATAATAATTAATACAATTATTTACAATGAAAATTATTTATGTACAATTGTACATACATTTAACAGATTTTATATATTTTAAAATGTATGCATAATAATATTTGTCTCTCTCTCTCTCTCTCTCTATCCATGTGTGTTTTTTGGTTTTTGTGGTAATTGTGCGGTTGGACATGAATAAATACCGTTATTTAAATAAATATTCTAGGGGGGTTGTTTGTTGTTAGGAAATTACACCAAAAATAGAAAATAAATGACGTTAAAATTGTGTAAGGATTTGATAATATTAAGTCAACAATATTTATACCATTGGACGACTAGAACAAATTCTTTTGAGGATATTAAAACATTTTCGTTTGTTCATTTAAAATGCAACAAAAGCAAATGTGTAAATTAATGCAAAAATATCTTTATTTTATTAATTAACGTTCACCACCAGATGTAAAGTCCTTATGATTTTATGTGAATCTTACAATCAATGTAAATATTTATTCTCTTTTATATGCGGCGCTATCAAGTCATCAAGTGGACGAATATGAGAATTGTTCAATTGGCGGAACTAAAATATTTGCCACCTGACGGAATACTTTTGAAATAAAGTTTTTTTTAAAGAAACAGTAAAACTATGACGGGCGGCACAACAAAAGTCTCCACTTGAATTATATTTACGGATTACACTAAATTTTCTGATACAATAATTTTTTTTATTTTATTTTTATCAAATAAAAAATATTCGAATCTATCTTATTAATATACGAATCTCATAAGATCAACAAGAGAACACGTTCATATAAAAAAAGTGTGACAAAGACAACAATATTCGCAACTTTATTTTTTTAAGAAAAAAAAAACATTATAAACATTCTCATAAACAGAGAGGGTATAGGCAGGTATAAGATAAAGTCCTCTTACTATATACAAATCTGATCTTCTGTTTTGAACATCATATAATAATAATTGAAAATCAGGTATGAGTAAACGAGATGAGATGGTAAATTATAAATATAGCTTATAAATTAAAAGTTTCAGGTAAACTTCACATTCAATCTATGATCTTACCATTTTTACAAATACACAAAAGAATCAGGAATATTTTCTTCTTTTTTTGTTTTTTTTTTTTGTTAATACAAAATTACAGTGCCGTGTTTTGATGCATATGCATTCCAATGTTTTCATTTCATTGTGTTGCTATTCACGTTTAACTTTTATTCTTTTCTTTTTTCTTTCCTTTTTTTTTTCATCCTTTTTCTTTACAAAAAATTTTTTATAATAAAAAAAATTGCAGGGTGTTGTGTAAAGAATTTTTGAAATAAACGTCTAACAAAAAAGAAAAAAATAAAAGAACCTAACAGAATATTCTATAAAATAGAAATTGTGCAATCCCCCCTCCCCCCATTCACTGGATGATGTAAAATTGAAGAAATTTATATCGACCGAAAAAAATATTATAAAGACAAATCGTACTAATGTACTGTGTCTGTGTGTGACTGGACATTTTATATGGTAATGAATGCATATGTATGTACATATATGTGTGTGTGTGTGTGTGTGTATGCATTTGTATAATACAATTTATTTAACAACAAGCAATAATTCATAATAACAAAAGCAGAACAGAAAAAAATAAAACAAAAAAACTGCTAATTATATATTTTGCATTGAAAAATATAAATGATCTGAAGTTACAACAAAACAAAAAAGAAACAACAACAACAATCAACAACAAAAAAATGAAAAGGAAAGAAAAAAAAAAAATAAGACGATTTTGATTTACTTCAGTAAACATGATCTTATTTCTCTCTCGCTCTCTCTCTCTCTCATTGCATTTGTATTTTTAATCTTTTTCTCACTTCTTCATTTTAGTTTCCTTTTAACGATCGGTTTATTTTATTTTTGTTTTGATTATTTTTTTTTTCTTCTTCTTCTTCTTTTCTTTTTAATTAAATTTTTTATTATGTGAGATTTTTTTTTTGTTTCCCTTTCAGATTATTCTTAGACGGTTTTTTTTTTTATAGTTTTCATAAACTAACGAAGTTGTGTAAATATGATTATGTAAAAGAGAGAGAGAGAGAGAGAGAGAGAGAGAGAGAGAAAAATTCAGTAGATTTTAATGAATCCAAACATGTTTCAATTCAAACGCTACTTTTTTTTTTAAGGTTATAGACAATTTTTGTATCTTTTATAGAATTTGTGCTTTTCATAAAATGAACGAAAGGTCTAAAATATTTAAAATTAGAAATTGTTAGCACGTGTTATCAATTTTTTACATACACAAAAAAAATAACTAAATGTCCATTTAATTTAATGTCCAAAAAAAAATAAGGAAACATCAACCAAAAAATGGTATATAGGGAAATGTACTTTAAATGTTTTCACTTTTGTCTACATAATATTTTGTCTCCTGTGATGTGAATATTTGAATCAAAAAAATGTCAAAAAAAAAAAAAAGAAACATCTAACAAAAGATTTTCATTTTTGACAATAATTTTATTGCCAACAAAATAATTTTCACATTTTTTTTTTTATATTTATAGATTTGGATTATCATCAATGAATTTTGAAGCTTATAATTTTCAATTTAAAGAAGAAAAGTCAAGTAAGTAGATTTCTAACCAAATCAGATTAAATAAAAACTAAAACATGGATAAATTGAAAAGGTGCCGACATTTATATTCTTAGAAGTGCGGCGCTTCCGAAATTCCGTATACAATTCACGTTTTGTCCGTCGTATTTGAAAGTTGTTCTTTTTTTTTTTATACATATTGTTGTTGTTGTTGTTGTTGTTGTTTTAGCATTTTATTTTATTTTTTATTTTGTTGGCTGGAGGCGCCTTGTTAACTCATACGGCTCTTACTTTTTGTTGTTTTTGTTTTTTTATTATTTTAAATTATTTTTTTATTTTTCAGCATTCCAATTTTTTTTTTCTTCTTCTCTTTTGTTTTGTGTTTGTTTTCTTTTATTTCAGATGATGAAACTTTTCTGCATTACATTTTATATTTGTAACAGATTGAATTAGAAGCGATATATGAAGTTAACAAAGAATAAAAATTTGGTAAATTATTAACATAGAAAATTATGATTTTTATGTTGGATAATTCATTTTTTTTTCTTGTTTTTGGTAAAGAACAAAATATACGAGAATTCTAACAGAAAAGGGCAGAAGGATAACGAAAAAGGACGCACTTGAATTTATTTTCTTTCATTATTCATTATTTGACAAAGGAGGAGTGTAGGGATGGATGGACTTTATATTAGAAGAAACTTTCGCTCTTCACCCACAAGAAAAAAAGTGTAATTGTGTTCAATCCACACTGAAAATCTTTTGCTCTCCCAAAAATATATTTACAAAATATAACAAGACATATGAATATGAGAGAATAAGATGTGTGATGACGGATGAGAGATGTAAAGAGGTGAGATGTGTGAAAGAGTGATGTGAGGCGTAAGATGAGAGATGATTGCTGTGAGTACATGCATAAAATAAATTTAAATAAAATAAATACGAACCTGTTATTTCACTTTATATAAATTCAAACTGAGAAAATTTAGTTTAATTCCAACAAGTAACAACATAACAAAATATATTATATTCAATTTTACTCAAAAACAAAGTAACAACAACAACAACAACAACAACAAATACGCAAGGCAAAAAAATGTTTAAGCGAAATGGACAAAAATTTGTTGTTGTTGTTGTTGTTGTTGTTTTTTTTTTCGTCATTAGAATCACTAATTAACATAATTATAAAATAAAAATATTTAAAAAAAAAATGAATAAATTTTTAATCCTGATTTTATTATTTATTTTAATGTAGGTATGCATGTGTGTGTGTGTGTATTCATGTGTGTTAATTTTTAGAAGCTTTTTTACCAATAACAAGAACAACAACAACAATAGATAATATTTTTAAATTTTAATTTTGTTTTTATTTGTGTTCACATGCATCATTATTCCATCCGAAACGCGCTTTTACAAAATAACATAAATTTTATAGTATCATCCACAAAAAAAATCCACAGATTAATAAATATTATTTTTGGCTTTACGTATCCAAATGTGTGTGTGTGTGTGTGTGTGTGTGTGTGTGTGTGTGTGTGTGTGTGTGAGTACCTATGTGGCTGTGTGTAGATATTTATTATTTTTTTATATATTAAAAATTAAAAACACACAAAAACAACAAAACATTCAAATTTTAACACTTTTTATTTTATGTAATTTTAATTCTTTATAATTTTTGGACTGATAATAATTTTTTGGACAAAACAAATAACAGAAGAGAAGAAGAAGAAGATAAAGTTAAAGTAAAAAACGCCAACGAATTTTTCTGTTGTTGTTTTTTTTTCTTTTCTTTTCTTTTATAAGACAATGCAGACACAGCGCGCACAACACACGGTTGACGAACTGGTTTGTTCTTTAAAAAAAGAAAAAAAAAATACAATCACAACAACAAAATAAAAAAAATAAACTTCAACAAACTATCAATTGAATTAAAAAAAAAACGACAATACAGAGAGAGAGAGAAAAAAAAGCAACAAATATCTGCATGGCGTGGTCTGTGGGTTGTTTTTTTGCCTGACCATTTGTTTTTATTTGATCAAAAGGTAAAATAAAGTAACATAAAGAAAACGTGAAAATTTCTTATTATTTTATAATTTAGTATTAGTTTGAATGTCGAATATTGACGAAGGAGTTTTTTTTTTTGCATTATGGACAAGTCGATTTTGTATGCAGATCTTAACATTAAGATTGAATTAAAATTAGAATGTTAAAGGCCGATATTGTATAAGCTGACGCTGCTGTTTCGGTTTAAAGTATTCAATATTAAATGAAATCTAAATTATTTTATAGAATTGTAAACCTTTTTCACAATTACAAATAGAAAAAAAAAACTTTTATTCAATTACTTTTTTTTTTATTTTTGTTTCAAAAATATAAACAACTTTTTTCCAATTAGAATAAAAAACAAACAGAAATTGTCAAATTTAAAACGCCTACAGTGCAGACTACAAAATGTACAGCAACCAGAATAATGTTCATAAGTTTTAATTAGTAGCATATATTAAGGGGTAGAGTAAAAAAACGATTATTTTTGTTTCCTTTTTCCTTTATTTTATTCTTCATTTTTTATTTTCTTAAACTTTAAACAAAAATAATATTTTAATTATAATAAATTACTAAAAAAGGCATGCTAATTAAAACACAAAGAAAAAAAAACAAGTACAATATAAAAATAGCAACAAGAACAACATATTAAAAAAATGACAATTAAAGTTTCTAAAAATCGAAATTTCTTCATTTTTTTTCTCCTTAGTTTTTTTCTCGTTTTCTTTTTTACGTCATCAAATTAATACAACAAAATTTAATTTAACAAAAAATATTTTTTATTTTTTTTTTCAATCTCGCTTCTTCTTTTTATTTTTTATCCATATTTTCATGTTATTGTTTCTGATCTTCTTCAATTTCCTTTTCTTCCTTGTGTTTATTTTTCTGTTTCTGTTTTTTCATTAATAAACATCAACTCTATTATCTGGTGGTGGAATTCGACAGCATCTTGATGTTATAACACCTAATGAAATTAATAATAATGTAAGGGATGATAAACCTAAAATAATTCCGCTCGTTACATCATGAAGTGCGGTACCAATTTCTGGTTGAAGGGCTAGCAGAACAAGTAAACCACAACAATTTAATAGGGAAAATACTGTGACGAGAATATAACCTAAAAATAAATGAAAATAAATGAAAAATATATAACAGTTAAATTTATACAATTATTTCTCTTCAAATAATTTTTAAATATTGAAATTTTTGATTAATTAATATTTACCGGAAATGTAATTTCTGTTTGGTAACCAAACACATTCTCTTGTACGAAATGCTAATATTCCTAAAGCAATTGAAGCAAATCCGGATATTATTCCAATATTTAGAAAATATGATTGTCCATTCTAGAAATAAAAAGAGAGAAAGAGAAAAATAAATTAGTTCAGATAGTAAAATTTGTCTAGAAAAGGATTTTTGTTTCCTTTAATAAAAATGAAAAAAGAAAAATGGAAAGCAAAAAAAAAAAAAAAACAAATGGTAAACTTTTTAGAAATATTAATTTAATGAATGTAAATTCAACTGAAATTTATGAACATCATTAAACAAGGACCCAAAAGTATAAAGGAAATGAGACTAGGAAATTTATGGTTCAATGAACTGGTAAAATAACGTAATTTTTTTATTTCCACTTTTCAATTTTTTTTTTCCCCCTTTTTTTTTTATTCCAATCAGATTTAATATTTTTTAATTTAAAAATTAATACAATTTGTTCAATTGTTTTTGATCCATTATTGCAGCATATTAAATAATAATTCTCATATAATTGTTGCCACAAAAAAATTTAATAACAAAAGAACTTCTTTTTTTTTTTTGCTCTGTTTGTACTTGACTTGCATCAAGAATTGTTTCATTTAACGTCCACTTTTTCACACCGGGCAACCAGACTACCCTAATTAAATCAAATCGGGACCAGACCTACTATTTTTAAGCCCACCTTAAAAATAGTAGGTCTCGTCCAAAGAACTTCAGACTTTAGAAAATTTGTATCACCTTTTTTGTTGTTTTTGGTTTAGACTTTTCACAACTTTTCTAAATGTATATAAAAATCGAAATGAAAAACAAATTGATTTCACAATAAAACATTTTCATTTCGGAAATTGTTTATTTGAGAATTTTTCTATTGTGATTTTTTTTTTTTCATTTTTACTTTAGACTTCAAGAGAAGATTTTTTTTCCCCTATAACGGTAGCATTTTTATTGCAATAACAGAAAGCTCTTAAAGCTCCAAAAAAGAAAGAAAAGAAAGATGGAACGGAAACAAGAACAATTGTGTCCTCATATTGCTGTTGTATTCAGTAAATAAATGATGCAATTTATTGCAACAGACAGTAAAATTTGTTATGCACGAATTTCCACAACGAAAACAATTTGTATATAAAAGGAAAAATTTGGAACAAACTAAAGGAAAATTCATAATTCAAAATCTATTACGTCATATTTGTTCTTGTGAATATAAATAAAAAAAATATGGAATAAAAGAATCACACTAATTGGACAATTCTGGCAGAAAAAGAAATCACGATCAAATTGTTCCAATCAATTTACTTTTGGATTTAATTTATTAGAACTTGTTGTTGTTTTACAACACAAAAAAAAAAGGCAATTAAAATAATTAAAAAAAATATATATTTGATTAATATTTTAATTAATGTTAATTATAATTTTTTTTTTAAAAAAAAAAAACAAAAGAAGAAAAACAGAAAAAAAAATGTAAAAATTTCAAAATCAAATTTATTTTATTTTATTTTTTTTTTTGCTTCTGTTTGGATTTCCCATTTTTCTGTCACTTTTGTTTTTTATGATTTTCCAATTAAGCAATGTTTGAAAATTATTCCCAGGATAAAAAAAATAGACAAAAAATTTTGTTCGAAAAGTTCTTTAATCTCTCCTGATTTTCTTTCCTAGCATTTTTCTTTCTCTCACTTTTAAAGACGAAAAGAAAGAAAAATATTTAAATAAAATCTTAAAAGAATTTCCCTACATTTTCTCTCTCTCTCTCTCTTTCTTTATTTTTTACTATTTCTTCTTCTTCTTGTTTTTTTTGTCCATACACGTCATATTTAATGTGCGCTCCCAAAAGGAAAATTGGTTATATAATATAGGACAGAAGAGGAAGACGAAGAACAGGAGGAAGAGGAATAGAAAAGAAAGAAGAATAAGGGGAAGTAGAAGAAGAAAAAGAAGAAGAAAGACAAAAGTGTCAAAGAGAAAATATGACAAGATAGAAAACTATGTAAAAAGTTTTAACTCTTCTTCGTCCACTAAAAAAAGTAACCAGAAGAAAAGTTTATTTTCTAGAAGAAGAAAATTGTTCTTCAATAAAATATCAATAGAAAAAAAATAAAGAAATTTTTTCTTTTGTTTTTGTTCTTCAAAAAAAAACCAAGAAAAAACTTTTTTGTTTGAATTTTTACTATTATTTGACCCAGTTTAATAATTATTGACCTTTTATAGAAATAGAGGAAAACGGCTAACATCATTTTGTCTATAAAAAAAAAATTATATTCTACATTATTCGTAAAATATTCTAGAGTCGTTTAACACAATGGTAATTTTGTTAGTGGTTCTGTGTGTGTGTGTTGTGTGTGTGTGTTGTGTGTGTGTTGTGTGTGTGTGTTGTGTGTGTGTGTTGTGTGTGTGTGTTGTGTGTGTGTTGTGTGTGTGTGTTGTGTGTGTATGAACAGTATATCTGTTTGTAATACGAATAACTATTTATTTGCTTGTGTTTGTGTGTGTGTGTGGGTGAATGATACTTAATGCACGTGATGGCAATTTTATTATGTGATTTGTATTCCAAAATTCCTTAACTTTTATTTGTTTTGTTGTAGTTGTTATTAATAAAATAAGATAAGGATTAAAGATTAGAGAAAATTTGTGAACTTTTATAATGGTGAATTCAAATAAAATGAGTAAAGTAAATCGCACAATCGCACAAAAATGCAATCCTGCAATGATGCAATTTAACAAAACGGATTAAGAATTTTTAATAAAAATAATACAGTCCTTATCTCCTTAGGTTGAATTTTTACATTAGACGCTAGAGTGATAAATGATTAAGATTTGATTATTCGAAGCATCTTTAGTTTTTTTTTATGCTAAACGTTAAAATGTATCATTTGTTATTCGTCATCGTATTAATTTACGCATTCAACTAATAAAAGCTTAAAATCATATTCACAATTACTAGATTCTAGTGGAATTAGATTCTAGTACAAGATTTAACTAGTGCTGATTGCTCGTCCTAAACTTCGATCGTCTTTCCTTTTCTTTTCGTTGATCATAAAAATGATCATCGTTTAATATTTTCACAAATATTTTAAATGAAATTTAGTTAAGAATAAAAATACTTATTATTATTAGTCGCATAATTTTATGATACCACAAGGACTTTAAAAAGTGCATTCTCCTTTGGGACAAAATATAAACAACACAATATTCTCTGCCATAAATAACTTAAAAGATTTAGATTGTTTTCAAAAAGGATTTAAAGGGAACATTGAAATTTTTGTTTATTTGATTTATTTTTATCTCTCTTCAAAATGATAGTGGCTGCCGAGACACTTTAACTTTAGTTTTGTAGGGTAATATTTTATGTTTGTCTGTATTAACGAACAAAGTCATTTGACATTCTCTAGATCTAGAATCTGATGAGGTGGAAAATAGAAAACTTTAAATAGAATTTTGTGTTAGAGGCAAAAAAAAAATGGGGTTTTAAAGTTAACAAAATAATTCAATAAAAAATTCAACATATGAATAAATTGGAGGATCCCTTAAAAAGAAATTCAAATTTATTCAAGTATTGAATTTGGACCCTTTTTCTTATAAAGGAAAAAAAACTTACCGTTGCTATTAAATAAAGTGATAATCCAGAATTTAAAAGTCCACAAAGAATTAACATTAATGAGACGACACCAATTGCAGCTGATGCATTTGCAACTTTTTGAAAACTTAAATTATTCCATGATTTATTATTAACTGAATCAATTGTTGTTTCACCATAAATTGATGTTGATGGTAACATTAAACGTGGTGTTATTATAGCTGTTGTTCTTGCTAATTCCATTTCACATAATTTTTTATTATATTCAAGTTTTTGTGGTGTAAATTCTGTTGTACGTTTATGCATTTGTAAATTATTTTGATTATTATTGTTGTTATTATTAATTGTAACAAATCTTTGTGGTGAATTTTTTAATCGTTGTTCAACGTTACCATTATAAATTTTTGTCTTTTGTGGTGTTGATAAAAGTTCATGAAGTTTTTGTGTTGCCAATGAATTTTTCTTTGGTGTTATTGGTGTTATTGAAGATGGTGTTGGTGGTAGTGGTTGCAGCTGTTGTTTTTGTGGTGAATAAATTATTCTTTGTGGTGATGATGTTATAAATTTTTGTGGTGTTGAAGAAATTGGTTTTCTTTGCTGTGTATAATTTGATGATGATGATGATGCTGTTATTGCTTGTTCATTAATTGTTGCATAATGTTGATGTTGTTGCTGTTGTTGTTGTTGATAATTTTGACTCGGATTTTGATGTTTAATTGGACTTATTTCAAAATTAATACTACTTAAACATGTTTCTTCTTCATCTGTTGGTATGATAGCATAACGATGTGCACGTCCATTATGCATTTGTATTATTTCATGATTATTATCAACTAATTCTTCATCATCTTCTGTTGGTACAATTTCATAACGTTGCATATTTTTTTGATCAACAACAACAAATGATTTACTACTGAAATCATTTGAGAATGCACGATTTAAACGTGTTTCATTTAAATTTATTGAATCAAGTGATTGTGGTCCATCTTGAATTGTAAGATTACTTGAATAACGATCAAGATTTTCTTCACTTTTTGTTAATATTTGTTGTTGTTGTTGGTGTTGTTTTTGTTGTTGCTGGTGTCTTTGTTGCTGCTGTCTTTGTTGTTGCTGTTGTTGTTGTAGTTGCTGTTCTTGTTGTTTCTGTTGTTGCTGTAGCAGTTGTTGTTGTTGTTGTTGCTGCTGGTGCTGCTGTTGTTGCGTTGTTATTTGCGAAATATCAGAAATCGGAAGTACTGCGTAACGGTCTTTATTTTTACTTGATAAATCTTCAACAGGAACTAACGCATATCTTCCACTTCCGTTTTGTATATTTTTATTTTCTTTTGTTTCTGTTGTTGATACACCATTTGTTTTATTCTCAAAATAACACTCATTTATTGTTGTTGCTGTTGCTGTTGTTGTTGTTGTTGTTGGTTTTGGTCCTGGTTTTGGAGGTAATTGTGTATAATTCAACAAATGGTTTATATTATTATTACTAGAACGTTGATTTTCAATTCCGTTTCTTACGAGTGAACGTTGAAATGAACGGATCGATTCACTTCGGTGGACTTTAACAGGGGAATTATTATTTGTTGTTGTTATTGTATTTGCTGTTGTTAATATTTCTGTTGGATAAAATTCACTTTGTTGGCAAAATGCTGGATTTGTATAATTATGTCTTGAAACTTCTTTCATTGTTACAGAATTTTTTTTTTTTCTCTTCAATAATTTTTCTTCTTTTTTTTTTCTTTTTGTTTTATTTTATTTATTTTTCACTTTAATGAAATAATGAAAAACTTTTATTGAAAAAACATGGACACACACACACACACACCGACAAACAGTTTTCCAAGTATATTTATTGAAGTTCCTTTTGGTGTTTTTTTTTTCTGGTTAATAAAAAAAAAGCACTTCAAAAAAAAAAAAATATAATTAAAAATTCTCAGTTACTTTGGGTTAAGTGCAATTGTCTGCAATCAAGAATTAATTTAATTTCAACTCTGTATTCATTTTTTGTATTCGTCTTTAATTTAATTATTTTTTCTGTTTTTGTAACAAAAAATTCACTCAATTAACGACATCAGAACATTAACACACACACAACAAAACAAACACAGAACTAATTTATTTGAATTAAATTAAATAAAAAATGAACGAAAATTATCAAAAAAAAAAAAAAAACATTGGAATAAAAATGAAAACTCTGATGGAAATTTTTTTTTAAATTAAATAAAACTTTGTTTGAATGTCGAACGTAAACTTAATTGTAAATTATAAGAATGAAACTTAAATGAAATCAGACAGTAAAAAATTTTTTTGAACTGTTTATTCATGAATTGTTGAATTGCATCTGCCTTTATTATTTGGGTCTGGCGCTTTAAAAATGCCGTGTGTGTTATTTTGCCACAAGAGCAGCAGCCGTTACAGAATAATACAACAAAAAAAAAAAAAAAAAAGTAAATAAAAAGAAGTAAAAACGTATGTTGTTGTTAATCATACATGCACACACACACACACACACAGACACATCAACACACTCAACAGTCGTATGTATTTTTTTTCTTTTCACATAAAAAATAAAATGAATAAAAGTGAAGGGCAGAAAGAGTCACAACAGAGTGAAAGAAAAGTTGGTACTGTTGATTACAGGAACGAGGGAAAGAAGGAGAGAGAGAGAGAGAGAGAGATGTGTAGTGTTGAGGGGTTAAATTCTATACTTACGTTTTTATACAATAAAATTAAAAATTTATAAATACAGGAAGGGAAGGGGGAGAGAGGTGGGTAAATTGCTGAACCGCGTATATTTTTTTTTTAATAAAAAGAAAATTCTGTTTCTTACGCGTGTTTATTTTTTCTTTTCTTGCAGCAGCAGCAATATTTTAACTTTTAACTTTAAATTGTTTTGTCGTTTCATTTCGGTTTTTTTATTATTTTATTTATTTATTTTTTTTCCTTTTCCTTTTTTTTTTTTTTTTTCTTTTGTTTTTTTATTGAAATTTGAACTGTGCGAGAGGACGATGATTAAAAGGAATTTTTCCTTTAAAATTAATTAAAAAAAAAAAAGAAAATTGTTTACGTTTCATTCGTTCATTTTTTTCTTTTGTTTTTCTTTTATTTTTCTATTTAAAATTTTTTCTTTTTTAAGGGAATTTAGACGGGAATTTCCTTTCCGTTACCTTTTTTTGTTTTTTTGATTTTTTTTGGTTGTAACGGAAGGTGAACTTAAAACGAACAGGACAATATAGACAGAAAATATCTTTAAATTGTTTCACAGAAATTTCAAGTAAATAATTTTCACTTACCATTTTTTCTTCAATTCATTTACTTTAAAATTTGATGAGAAAAAAAAAATAAAATTACGTCAAAAGAATTTTTTTTTTATTTTGTCCATTAATCAATTAATTAAATTTTTAAATTAATTTGTCTTTGGTCATCATTTAACTTACAACATGAAAACGATCATCTTTCATCTAGAAATATTTTATTTTTGATTTTCTTTCTCTTTCCCTTTTATTCATATTTTTTTCTTTTTAAGATTAAATTTCAGTCATCGGTTGCAATTTTTGTTTTTGTTGTTGTTGTTGTTGTTGTTTTTGTTTTCCATTTTTTAGCTTCGATTGAATTTTTTTTTTTGAAATAATTTAATTTAAATTCTCATTTTGTATAAAGCAAAATTATTAGGAACAATTTCTAAGACTGGTTTACATTACAAATTGTCTATCATAAATATGATAAGAAATAAATGTTGTGACGTCAGATTTGGTAAAAATATTTTCTGATAATTTATCAATAAAGTTGATTCTTCTTTCAAATTTATTGAATATATTTTATTAATTTTTTAAACAAATCTCTCTCTCTCTCTCTCTCCTCTCTCTATTACATATTTTTTTCTCTTATTTTATTCTTTTAATTAATCAACTAAAATTCAAAAGTAAAACAACTAAAATTTTAATATAAAATCCTTCATTGCATTTGTCGTTTAATTCTTCCTTTTAAAACAAATAAACAAATAAAAACAAAACGGATGAAAGAATGTCCGTTACACCAGTATAAAATTAGGGGAATAGAATTTTTATTTTTTTTTAAAGGAATTGTTCCTTTAAATTCTCAAAATAATACAATAAAAAATATAAAAATAGAACACCTTTTGTTTTTGTTGTTCAGTTCAATCATAGTGGATAGAGGGAGAGATAAAAATCGGAATGAAATAGAAATAAAATATATTATGCTGGTATCCATGGTTATCCATAAATACTTTGAAAAAGAAAATTTCAACAAATTGATTCTTTCATTTAATGTAAATGTCAATATTATCAAGAATAAATAACATTTTGTTTTTTTTTTTTTTCTGTTTGGTACGTGACTAACAACCACGTGTTTCCACCCATTAATACTCTACTCTTCTACTATATTTCTCTCACTCACTTTTATTCTATATCCTCTGTACTATAAAAAGGAACCAACATAAAAAAAAAAAATGAAGCCCATTGACGTAGTACCTGATGGAATATAAAAATGTTTAGGTTTGTTTTTTTTTTCTTCAATTTATTTTTCCTCACTCGATCTCACTCGATCTCACTCTAACTCACCTTCTTCAATTTTCATGGAAAAAAAAACTTTCTCGTTCAAAGAGAGAGAGAGAGAGAGAAAAAAAATATATTTAAATAAATTTATTTATTTTATTTTCCAATTCAAATCAAATAAATTTATATATTTTCTTCTTCAACTTCCGTTTTAACCTTCATCCTTTTTCGTCTTACACAATTTTTGTTGACTACACCAATGAATTTAACGTATATAATAAGGGCCACGCACGAGTCAAACTTGCAGCTGTTGAGTAAACGATGTTTTTTTTTTTTTTTTACTCTTCCAACCCCTCATTCCCATTTATTCTTCTCACTTTAACCATTCAAACTCATTCCATCAAGAAAAAAAAGAATTCGTCTCTTTTATATAAATATTCTGCTGATATAAAATAGTGAGTACATATGTATGTATGTATGCATGTATATATGTACGTATGCATGTATTTATGTATGTATGCATAGGGATACATTAAAAGGCGAATACTTATTCATAGTCATATATGTGTATATAAAATTATGTATTGAAATAGAGGCAGACAAACAGATCTGAAATTGCAATATTTATGTGAAGTTTTTTTTCTTTTTTTCCGATTGAATTTATAAGAAGAAAAAATAATGAAGAATAAGAAGAAGAAAAGAAATTATGCTAATTTACGTTATTAGACCTTTATAAATAGACGAAGAAAAAAAAGAAAGTATATAGAGAGAATGGGATCATCTGTATATTCTGTATATTCTAAAGAAAATTGTATTTTCTTCGTTTCATTTTCTTTTTTAAAGAGACTGAAAATTGTTTAAGAATTGATATTCTCCCCTTCCGTTATACATGTTTATAGTATTATGTAATCTTTTCTATACACCCCAGATTGTATTCACCAGATGTGATTCTAATTCTATGGGTAAAGAAATAGGTAGAGTTTATTTAAAGTAAAAGTTATTAAAAAAAATTTTTTTTGTTTTATTTACAGAATTTACTGTGTCGTCTAGTATTTTTAATTTATTTTTTGCAGTGACGTCACTTTCTCCTAGGGCTGGACATGTCTGAATGTGACATTGATTTGTCAAAATTTGAGTGAATAAATAAACAATTTAGTAAGAATTTAGAGTTTCTAATGAAGAAAAAAAGTTGGGCATTAGAAATTAAGGATCAACATACTAACCTTGGAACAAATAATCATTTAAATAGTTCTTCTTCACGTCCTAAATAATTTGTCAAATGTAAACACTGCGAATTACAAACAGAATTAAGTTAGAAAATTTCTGTTACGCCACTGAGTTCAACCAGTCAGTAATCCGATTCAAAAACAGAGAATAATATTGTCAATAATGATTCATGTTATTCTCCTATTTTGTTCTTGTTGTTGTTGTTGTTGTTTTTATGTTTTAAAATCTTTTCTTTCATTTGTGAAAAACAACAACAACAACAACAACAACGACAACAACATAGATATGTTTCTGACAGTGTTAATATTTTATTATTAATTAATTAATTGCCAATCAGACAATTAAGATTCATTTACCCTTAAGGATTCTACAATTTAATTTTCCAAAAAAAACAAAATCATAAAATTTTAATCCATTTTTTTTTGTGTCATTATTCTCTTTCAATATTTCTCTTTACATTTTATATTCTATTTTCCATTTTCATCATTTTCTAGTTTTTCTTTTTTCTATTTTATGATCAAATATATAAATTGTTATCTATCACAAATATTTAATCATTTTCTTACTCGTTCATTGTCTCACCCTTTCTAGTTTTATATACATTAAGATATGTCTGTCTGTCTTTCTAGAAACTTTACAGTCAACATTATAATATAGAATATAGATAGAACAAAAGGTCTTATGAATTTATTAAAACAAAAACAAAAACAAAAACAAAAACAAAATAAAAACCCTTAAAATATTTGGGGATTTATTATTGTTTAGAATTTATAAACAAATTTTTGCCTCTGTCAATGTCCAATTTAAGTTAGACGATCAACTGTAATTGTTTCAATCATTTCTCTATTTTCTTTTAATAAAAAAAAAACAAACACACACACACAAAACAATAACAAAAAGAAAAATACAACAAAAAACAACAGCACACAACACAAAGAAATAAAAACAAAAAAATAATTTTCCATTTTTTTTTATGATAGCTTTTTTATTTCTTTAGTTCCCCCCCTCCACTCTTTTATTTATTTTTTTCCTCTTAACACAGATATAACTTCTTTTTTTTTTCGTTTTCTTTCTAAAATAAAAATATTGTGAATTTTATTAGATAAAAAAAATAAAAAAATAAAAAAAAACCCTCTTTAATACAAACATTCGGATTAACCGAATTAAATTTTATTGAAATTTTTGTATTTTACTGTATAATTGAAATTAGAATTAATTAAATAAAAACATTTTACTATTTTTAAAATTATTTCCTTTTAATTTTAAATTAATTATAATTATTTATTTTTTAATTTCAAAAATTATATTCCTCTCCTCCATATTCTAATCTATTAAAATTCTCTATCTGTTTTTTTTTTCTTTTATTCTCATATTTATCAAAAATTAAATAAAAAACAAAATCAAATCAAAGAAAGACATCAAAAAAAAAATAAAAAAAATACAAAACTCCAATTCAATTTAGAAAATGATTTTAATTGAGGCCACGATTATTGTGTGATCTGAGAAAACAGACAATAACCCCACACATTTTCCCATTACTTTATATTCACTACAATCAAACATACTTAACGCGCGCACACAAACACACACACACACACACACACACTAGTACAGAAACGTAGAAAAATAAAAAATTGAAAGGACGCGCGTTTTTCCACCAAATCTTTTATCGTCTTCAGAATATTTTTGCTCTTTTTCATCTCTGTTAAAAGATACACATTTTTCTAACTGTTATTAATTCGATCGTTAAGACCTTTGAAGTTACAATGAAAATCCAGGCCACAACTTTTATTTTTTTTTTTATTCCTTCTTCTTCCTTCTTCCTTCTTATTTTATATTTTTATTTTTTTTTTCACCCATTTATTTTCTTTTTTATTTGATTTTTTCGTTTTTCTTCTTTTTCTGGTTTTTTTTTTCTTTTTTCATTTTTTACAAAAAAAAAATATAAAAAGAAAATCTAAAGTCATTAAAAAGTTTTTCATTTTTCCCTCTATAAAAATTTCGTTTTACTAGAATGGCACGGCCCCCACCACCTTTTAATGTTCTGACTTTTCATACGCACCCATACACATACACATACACACACACACACACACACATACAGAGTTCACACATAAAAAAAATAAGAAAGTTCAGGGCAAAAATGTAATGAAAAAAAAAAAAGAAAATGAAAAACCAAGAAAAAGAAAATTTCTTTTAATAATTTTTCATAAATAAAAGTCTAGATTTATTGTATTTTAGTAGAAATGAAAACGATATTTAAGCAATATTTTTTATTAGCTAAATAAAAAAAAAAATGAAAATGAAAACAAAATTTCCTTTATTCTCTTTCTCTCTTTCTCACATCCACCACTTTTTTCTTATAATATTTTTCTTGTAACTTCAATTAATATTGTCTTCTAAAATTTATTATTTTCATTCATCCATTTTATTTAGACTTTCTTTAACGAAACTTTTTCTCTCTCCTCGTCTTCTCTCTCTCTCTCTCTCTCTCTCTCTCTTTCTCTCCTCGTATTTTTCAAAACATACTTTTTTCTTTTTTAGAACAAACAAAAACAGAAGAAGAAGAAGAAGAACAAAAATAAAAAGAAGAAACCAAAAAATGTGTAATAATTTATGAATCCATACTTCATGACAAAACATTATTATATATTTCATATTTTATATAATATTAAACTTTTAATGACAAATTTTCCTTTTTCTTTTTCTTTTTTTTTTTTTTTTCAACAAAAACAAACAATAATTTTCCCAAAGAAAAATAAAAAAAATAATAAAAATAACGGAAGCAAAAAAAAAAAAAAAATGAAGTAAAAATTTTTCAGTGAACAAAAACAAAAACAAAAAAAAAATACGAAAGAAAGAAAACGTTCTCGTGACGTGACAGAGCTTTTTTTTTTTTACGAAAAAAAAAAAGCGACGCGTTGCCGTTATTTTCTATTATCTTCTATCATTTAACAAAAAAAAAAAAAAAAAGGACTGAATTTATATAAGAGAAAAAGAGACAGAATTTTTACAATTTGATAAAAAGTGAGGGAGAGACATTGTGTTGATAAGGGTTGCCTTGATTGATCTTTCGCTTTCGCTTTTTGTCACGTTTTTTTCCTATTTTTCTCTCTCTCTCTCTCTCTTTCTCTTTCTCTTTAAAAACTTTAAAAACCGTCACAATCACAATCATTGTAATGTTGAATCATTATTATCATTGTTGTTGTTGTTATATTTTTCTTTCTTCTTTTCTTTTTTTAAATCTATTCGTGATCTATTTTATTAGATTTTTCTTTTTAGTCTTTTTCGTCTTCTTTTTCGTCTTCTTTTTCTTGTTTTTATGTTTGCTTATAGAAGGGAAAGCTGAATGCCATTATATAATATAATATTTTAGGTTGTTACCAGGTGTTGTTGTGTGGCTTGCTTGCCTACTAGAACTTGAATATATTATTATTATTTTTATTATTATTAACAAAAAATGGTGGGGGAATTTTGTGAAATCGTTTTGTCAAATAAATATTCTTATTTATTGGAATAAAGTTTAAAAACAAATCATTTAGAATTTAGACAATTTTATGAAAATCAAAATTAATTAAAAGTCACAATTTTTTTCTTGTCTGTTTGATTGTTTTCTTGTTAGTTTGTAAATTGAATAAAAATTAATATTTTATCTCTGAGATTTTGTTTTTCCTTTACAACGCCGGCATTTTGTTATTAGTGTGAACAACAACAACGATAAAAAAAAAACTTAATTAAGAAAAGAATGAGCAAATTATGAGCACATGAATTTTATTTTATTTAATTAGTTTATTGCAAATTAATTGGAATGTTTATAAATAAATAAAAAAAAAATATATATTATCACTTAAATATCATTTATAGAAATTCTTCCAGACTCAATCTGTCTTATTTTTTTGTTTTTTTTTGTTCTTTCATTTACAACATTTATCTTATTCATCATCACTATAAAAGAAAAAAACAACAACAACAACAAAAACAAATCTAAATAAAATAAGTGAAAACTTATTAATTAAAATGAAATTTGATCGGTTTTTTTTTTATTTTTATATATTTTGATTTTAATTAAAAGTAAAAGTAAAGGGAAATATATTAAATTTTCTTATATAAACATAAGTTTTTTTTTTTAACCCTAACAACAAAAAATATATTCGTAATCATTTATTATTTGTTCATTTTTTGTGTGTGTGTGTGTGTGTGTGTAAACAACAAAAGAATATTTTCTTTATTATAAATGGTAACTAAATAACAAACGAACAAATATAAATGAATATCAGAAGGTAAATTGTGTTTATTTGAAATTCGTTATTGTTGTTGTTGTAAATAAAACAAATTATTAATAAATATGAAATAATCTTGTTTATAATTATAGAATAATAATATCTCCCCAAAAAAAAAATTTAATAATAATTGATTAATTAATTAATTCCCATAGAGAAAAAAAAAACAAAAAATAAATCATAACAATTTTATTTTTGTATGTAAATAATTTGGCCTTATTAGCTTCCTTTTTTTTCCTTTTTTTTTTTCTTTATTTTATTTTGTGTTTGTGTTTTTATTTATTTTATTTTATTTTATTCTTATTCTTATTTTTACAATTTGGAAAAATCGGAAACCAATTACATTAACATATTTTTCTTTTATATTTTTTTATTTTTTTCTAAGAATTTTTTTTCCTCCCATTTATTTTTTTTTTTTTTTTTATTTAATTTATTTTATTTTTTTTTTACTCGTATAAAAAAGAACAGAATAAATTCCCTTTTTAAATTCACCCATTTTTATATTAATAATAAAATAATAATAATAATAATAAACAACAACAACAACAACAAAGACAAAATTAAAGAAAGAAAAAATTAAAAATTGAAAAAAAATAAAATAAAATTCTGTTTTCTTCAAATTGTTTTTTTTTTTTATGTACAATAATTAATTACCTATTTTTTAAATCCAACATAATTATTTAAAGAAAAATATGAAGCAGCACCGCCACATCTCTTCTTCTTCTTCTTCTTTTACTTTTTGTTAAAAGAAAAACAAGAAGAAAATAACGAAACATAAAAATAAAGTACAAACGGAATTTTATCAACCATTTTTGCTTCTCTCTCTCTCTCTCTCTCTCTCTGTGTCTCTTTTTTTTTTTTTTAATTTTTTTAGACAGGAATAACCGATTTTTCTGTACTTTTTTTCTAATGTTTCTTCTTCTTTTTTTTTTTTTACATGAAAACCCAAAAAGAAAAACCTAAAAACTTATAAAAAGAATTTCTTAAAAAAAAAAAAAACCACAAAATAAAAAAATTAAAATTTACTAAATCTTTGAAAATGTGTTTTTTTTTTCATCAATTATTTTCTTTTTTGTATTATGTGAGTTAATTTTTGTGCAAGGAATGGCCAAATAATCATAAATACAAACCAATTTGGGGAGATTTCAGTGAAAGGCCACCATGCAGGATATTGTCGTTGTAACATCTTGAAAGAAATAAAACGGAAAAATTATGAGAAAAATCATTTTTTTTTTCTGTTCTTATTAATAATATTAAAAAAATATTTAGGTACTTGACACAAACAAAAGTGAGAGAGAGAGAAAAAGAGAGCAAAAAAAAAATAAAGAATTGACAAATCAACACATAAATTGTAACACGGGTTCTTTTAACCCGCTTCTCTCATCACCTCTCTCGATAATCTCATTTTCCGTTAGTAGACTTATTTTTTTTTTTTATCGCGAGATAATCAAAATAAAATGAACTCACTGGCTCTATCTCACTCTCTCTCTCTCTCTTTCTCTCAGCCCTGTTAATCTATTTGTTAAATTGGCAAGATAAAAATTACATTTTAAAATGAAATTAAGAAAAAGGTAACAAATTAATTGAAAAAGGATAAATTAATTGTATTCTTTTTTTTATCATCTCTCTTCTCTCATTCCTTCAACCACCTCTTTGATTTTCTCTTTGTGAAAAATTTTTTTTTTTATTTTTGGTTAATTAAAATTTAAAATTTTATTTAATTATTTTGTGTTTTTGTTGAAAATAAAAAAAACTTTTACAAAAAAAAAAAAAAAAACATTGAAATCTCGTTATACCGTACAAACTTAATAGTCCCAACATAATTTGAATTACGTTATATTTTTTCTCTGGTGTACACTTCACTTGGATATAACGGACATACAGAGAGAACGTCGGATTTCTTATGTCCCTTGTCGGTAACGTTATTACCAAAAAAAATTATCAATATAAGAGAAGAGATAACATTTGCTTAGACATAAATTTAAATTTAAATTTAATGTTAAAAAAATTAAAATTTAAGAGAACAACCTCCATAAGTGGACCATTTAATTTTATACGTACGTGATTGATGGTTTTATTAATTCTTTTTTGAACAAACAAAAAATATCCATTAATGTAGGAGATTTATTTAAAGAGTGATGGTCACTTATGGAAATTCAATGTTCATTAAAGTGAAATGAATTTTTTATGACTTATTTAAAAATATAAAGAACTCAATAAGAAAAAGACCCTGAATCAGTAATTAAATATTAAAAATGAGCAATGACACAATTTATAACAAGAGAAAGAGAGTGAGAGAGAGAGAGAGAGAGAGATAAAAACAAAATTGAAATTGAAATTCAAACAATGAGAAAAAAGAAAGAAAGAAATCCTTATGAAATTTAAAATGTTTAATTTATGAGAATTCTTTTCCTTGTTTCTTTAAAAACAATTTCAGTACTTTTTAATTTTAATAAAAGAAAAACATAAAAAATCATCCTTTAAATCTTTTTTTCCCGTAACTAAATATAGAAGAAAAAAAAACAAAGCCAAGAAAAAGGAAATAAGAAAAAAAGGAAAACAGCTTTATTGACGCACTGATTGTTTTGTTGTGTGCACGTTCCGCCTTTTATTTTTATAAGAACAACAGCAGCAGCAACAACAATAACAACAAAAAAATACCTTTATTTATATTGAACCAATTTATTTTTATTATATTCTTTAAATGACAGAAGAACAGAACAAAAAAAAAATGGCAACAACAATAGCACATTATTATGTTTCAGATACTTTAGACCTATAATTTCACGTACAATTAGAACAAACTTTCATAAGATTACGACAGGTAATTAGACGATAATAGCATTCTTTTTTTTCTTATTCTGTACGCCAGAATGTTTGTTACAATTTATACAGCAAGAAGGTGGAAAGGATCTTTTTTCACTCAAGTATTATAAAATATAGGTTACAACCTTCATTTTCTTCTTCTATTTTTTTTTTTTTTCTTTTACTTTTGCTTGCCAAGCGACGACCGGTATCGTTATCGTTTATAAATTATTTAATTGAAAGCTTGTTTTATATTTTTTGACGTTAATTTAATCTACCCGACTGAAAATAATTCATTTAAACATTTTTCACTTTTTCTTAGCGACGGTTACTTTGAAATGTTATCTTATTGGTTGTTTAAAAGCCAACAGAAAAAAAAAACTCATACCAATAAAATTCTAATTATTCATCTTCTCTTCTCAATTTTTTATTGCTCTTCCTGTTTTAAATTTAAATTTTTGAAGTTAGAAGTCAATTTACGTTGTAATTAATTAATTAATAATAATAAAGAATAAAAATAATAATAAGACGGAATTATACTTACATAATTATTTAGTTTATTTGATTTAATTGTTTCATTAAATGTTTTTTCAACAGAATCAATTCTATTTGTCATATGTTGTAGATCAATATTCATTTTATCTACTGTTCTACTTAATTGTGTTAGAATATCAATTATTGTTCCATTTTCCAGTGGATGAGGAAAATCAGAAGACTGTAAAGAAAAACAAAATTAAGAAGAAGAAAATATTACAAATAAAATACAAAATAAAATTAATAATAATTAAAAATCAATAACGGGAAAAAATTCCCTTAAAATATATTCTGTATGATAAATCTAAAAAAATTTACCAAAACAGAGATTCATGCTAAAGAAATAATTCAATTCCTCATATTTCTTCTTTTTTTTTTTTTTTTTGAACCCATTTTCAAATCTAATCCGTCGATTTTTATACGAAGAACAATAAGAATTTATGGGAGGGCAATTATATATCTCGATCATCATGGTTTATACTGTCAGGTTCATTTATTTGAATTATACGATAGATTCTTGTGTCAAGAAATTTGTCAAATCAGTAACAAATGGTCTTTTTTAAAATCATAAAAATGAAATAAGCTTCAACTAACTTTTCAACGTTCAATAAAAAGAAAAAAAAAGAAAGAAAAGAAGATTCATATATTTTTGAACGAAAAATTTGGGTCAAAATCTCGTAGGCTGATAGTAGAAAAAAAAAATCTATTTAAATAGGATTTTCTGAATGGGAATAATCAGTTTTAATTGATAAATATTTTGGACTTTTGTTAAACTTTCATAAATGACGAATTAATTCATAAAATTTGTTATAAAATAAAGTCTTCATAATTTCCTATTTCACTTAAATCAAAATTATTTTTGTATATTTATGTCTGTCATTTATCAAAGTTTTCTTAGAAAATATAAATGTAAAATCTAAAAACAAAGAAAAAAAAAGATTCTCACGTTGTTAACTGAGACCAGTGTTTGTGCTGAAGAAAAATCATTCGTTATTCCATTTCTATTTTTCGAACGTGAATTATGTAATGATGATGTTGATGACAATGCAGATAATCTTGAACGTGCTAACAATATATCAGAATCATCCTGAAATCAAAGAATACACAAAAACAAAACAAATTAAAAAAAAAAATACAAAATAAATAAATAAGAAATTTTCTATTTTAAATTAAATTATTTACATCAACTGTATCAATATATTCATCATCAGAATGTTCTGTTGTATGTCCATTTTGTGATGAAAAATCACTGTCATGATGATTACCATTTACGTAACCATTCTCAAATACAGATAATGCATTTTTACCCTTTAATAATGTTGTGGGTGGTGCACGTATTGGACTTGATTCACGTGAGGCTAACCAAATAAAATGAGAAAGAAAAATTTATAAGTTGAAAATATTTTTTAATTAATTTTGGTGAAATAAATTAAATTAAAAAAAAAAAAAAAAAATTAAAACTTTTTCTTTTTTTTTTTTTGTTTAAAAAAAAATAAAACCAACCAAAAGGTGAATTTGGTTGTGATTTAACTTTTTTCATTGCCTCTGGTGCAACAGCTTCAAGATCTTCTAAATTTATACCTTCTAATTCTGTGATGCTACCCATGAAATTGGCTACATTATCCGTATAAGACATCGTCTCAATAATCTTTAAGAAAGAAAAAAAAACAAAACCAATGTACAGAAAACATTAAAAGAAAAAATCAAATAAAATAAATCCAAACCAAAGTAAAGAAAAAAAACATAAAAAAAAAGGAAAAAAAGGAAGAGTTAATTTTAAGAAACTAAAAAAAAAAGGGAAAAAAACAAAAAGCTTTTTAAAAGCTCTCCACTTTTTTCCTCTGTTTTTTTTTTTCTTTTATGTTTTTTTTCTACACACACACACACATACACACACACACAGAAAAAAAAACCATTACCTTCTTTAGTTCATCAACATAAGATTCCATTGCTTTTTCTTTTGGCATATTTCCTAAACGTTTCCAAGCATCCCATTTAGCTCTAGTAAAAAACAAAAGAGAGAGAGAGAAAAATAATATGAAACAATTCACAGAGCGCAAAACAAAAGTAAAATAAATTTAGTTTTTTTTGTATTTTTCTTTATGAAAAAAAAAAGAAATCAAACAATATAATTTTTCATGTAATTTTCTTTTACTTTTTCTCTTACTTATTAACAACATCCCAAAAGGCTGGTTTTCTATGTGTGCATGGTCCAAGTGTTGCTTGTTTAAAATATGAATAAAATTTTAGCATCATATCATTGCTAGGCTGATATGAACCTGAAAATTTAATAAGAGAAAAAATGAAAAATTATAAAACAAATTTAATTTAATAAAAATTCTTTTCTTTTCTTTTATTTTATTTGTAAAAATTTTTTTACTTTTCTTTAAAAGGAATTTTATTTAATTGAATTCCATTTTTTTTTTTTTTTTGGATAAAAGACGAAGATTAGACTACAGTTAACTAGACTAGACTAGACTAGACTAGACTTGACAATCGAATCGATTGAATTAAGATAAATCAATAAATGTTGTCAGCGTTAATAAAATTAATATTAAAAAGTTGATAAAACTTTTAAAATTTAATAAAAATTTCTATCAAAAGGGATTTGGTGTAGAACAATTTTTCAATTATATTTAGAAGACAAAATTGAATTTAGTAAAATAAACCAAATAATGTTAAAATAATTTCGGAAAAAAATTAAACTCCACACTACAACCCTACGTGTTTGTGTATTTAGTTTTTTTTCCCCCAGAGAGTGTAAACACTAGACAAACAATATTCCCTACTGAATTATAGATTGTAAATTTCATTTCCTCAGACTTTTTGATTTTACAATCGCTTGATACGATAGGTCAGTGTTCAATAATCGATGTGTGTCGGACACGAATCACAGCTGTGTGTGTGTATCTAACTGAATTCAATCAGGTAAATATTTGTGTTATGAATTTTTCTCTTGCTATTGCAAAAAAAAACTTTAACCTAATCAGACAAATAATTGCATTTTTTCCTTTTACGTTACATAAATCAGTTAATCCTAATTAGTCGTCAAAATATGCGAGGCGTCACATTGAGATTTTTGTAAAATATTTTTCACTTGTAATAAAATAGTGTGAATAGTTGGTCCAATGAAACAGATTGTACAAGTACCTACTCTTCGAATACAAAATCACTTTCTTTTAATCTTTTCACAAATGAGAAAATTCCCCCCTTTCTTTTTATATTATTTTTTTATTCAATAATTGGATTCGAAAAGATAATAAAAACTCAGACCCAAAAAGAAAAAAGAAAAAAAAACAATAAATAAAATGCGTAAAATTTTGGGATAAGATCAGGATAAAAGAACGCCTAATTGGGCAATTTAATCGACTGATTAATAATAATAACTCAAAAGGAAATTTACCAATAATTTTAATTGGCTTTAAATTTGGAACCTTTCAATTTTTTCAACGATCCAACCAAAAAAAGAAAAAAGCTTCAATTTATAAAGCCAATGTTTAACAAGGATTTTATTATTATTGGAATTTTTCTTTTATATTAATTTCCCTTTTTTTCTTCTCTCTCTCTCTCTTTCTTCATTTTCACATTTTTAATTCAATTCTATAATTTTCATTGTACGTTCGTTAATATTGAGTTGAAAAATCACTTTAAACAAATGTTTACGAGGGTTAAACGACTATGTGCAATCCCAAAAAATCTGTGCAATTGTATAATCTGTAATTTGTGAGACGTGAATATTGCTTAGAAAATTTACCCCATCAAATCTTTAGTTAGAGAACAAAGGAGAGAACATAAGTATAATGGTTCAAGGGACTAATAATAATTTAAAACTAAATTAAAATTTATTGTGAAACCAGACATTATTCAATTTTTATTAAAAAAAAAAAAAGAAGGAGACTTTCTATAATGATACATTTAACTTAAAAGCTCTGTGACGAAAAATCAGTACAAAATTAATTTGTCTGTAACAAATAAATTGTGTAACATTCTAAAAGTTATTTCATTTTGTATATTATTCTCTAGTCCCTGTCCCTGTCCCCCTCACACACTTTAAACAAATAAATAAATAAAAGAAATAATTAAAAATTGTGTAAAACAAGTGAAATTAAAATAAAACAAATAATAAATAATAAAAAGTTTTTCTAGAAAATTTTAACAAAACTTTCAACAAGCATATTAAATTTGGTTTTTTATCAAAAATAGAAAAATAGAAAATAAAAAAAAAATACAAACACAAAATCATAATAAAAAAAAAAAAAGGAAATAAACTTTTTCTCTTAAACTGTAACTTCTTAATGAGCCTAAGTGTCTAGATTAATGAACGAAAATTCTGAACTAACAATTTTAATTGTAGAAAAGTGGTGACAGAAGGAGGAGGAAGAAAAGAAAAAAAAAAGGGGTAGAAAATGTGGGAAAATATTAAAATAATAATAGGCAAAAGTTAATCGTAAAATTTTGTATTTGTATTTTGGGCAAAAGAAAAAAATAAATATATTATCGGGAATAAAAGGCCCTTCGACTTAATTCCCTTTTTTTTTTGTTTACTTTATTATCCCTAAAATCCCTTAAACAGCAAAATCTTTTTTTTTTTCAGTTTGTGCGTGTGTGTGTGTGTGTATATATATATTTTTTAGTTTATTGTAAAAAGAGTAGGTAATTGACTTCTAATAAAATCCTTGAATTTATTTACTTTTTACATTTTTATTTGTTGACTTGTATTTGTTGTTGTTGTTATCTTTTTAACTGTTGTTGTTTTCTTAAAAACAAAACATTTTATGAAGATTTAGTCTAAAGGATTTTTAATCAGGAAATAAGACAAAATGAAATATATGCAAATATTAAAATCGTGACATCCTTATTTTGTCTTATTCCTCAATTCAATATTATAAAAGTTGAAAGTATAAAAACGGTGGTATGAGAAGAAAGATGAAGAGGAGGAGGATGTTAGAGGATCAAAAAGAGAATGAGAAAAAAAAAAGATAAGAGATTAAATTCCTTAATAATATTTTAAGAAAATTTTACCTCTTCATCTTCATCTTTATATTCTTTACAAATAGAAACAATTTCGCTTCATTTTTTTTCCTCTTCTCTCTCTCTCACTTTTCTTTTAATTCAATAAAACATAAAGGAAACTTATGAAGGCTCTTTAAGGAGCCTTCACTGGTTTAAGGAACAAAAGTGAAAGAAAAAAAGTCTTATATGTTTATCTCTAAGGATGAAAAGGAAAGAAGGAAAGAAGGAAAAAAATATATAAATTCTGAATGTTGTTAAATCTGACAAAAAATGAAAGAAAGAAAATAAAAGAATGTTTTTTCTTATTAAACGCTATTAATAATTGTTAAAGAACTTGAGTTGAAGTTAAGTTTACTGAAAAATAAAATAACCTACAAAAAAAAAGTAAAGAAAGAAAACTTCAAAAAAAAAAAACGGGAGAAAGAAGAAAACATTCTGAAATTGCACCAATTTAATAAAATTTATGATTTTTTTTTTTGTCCCTTTCTCCCTCACACTCTCACTTTTTGTCCACTCTTTCTCTTCTGCCAGCGTAATTTTTGAATTCAACCTGAATATTTTTATATGTTGGTTGGTTGGTTGTTTTTTTTTTTTCTTTAAAAGCTTTAAATTAAGAATAGACAACGGGCCTCTTTTGTAAACATTCTTTTGATTTTCTTTCGAAGAAAAAGGAGAAAAACAAAATAGGGAAAAAAATATTTTCTTTATTCAACAAAAAAAAAAAGAAGAAAATTGTGCGAAGAAAAAACCAAAAACAAAAAAAAAAAATATATAAAGAAGAAAACAGAAAAATCAAGACAAGACGAAAGAAAAAAAAGATACAAATTTTTACTTTACTTCTGTTTAAGTAGGTGTAAGTGTAAGTGTAAGTATTCACCTTCACACATCAGCATTTGCTTTTCGTTTACTTTTTACTTTTTGTGAATGTTAAATCTCTTAGAAAAAAAATAAAAAAAAAATAAAAACTTAGAAAACATACGATAATTTCCATTTTCTTTTCATTTCTGTTTTTCTTTTATATTCATTTAATAAGAAGAAGAGGAAGAAGAAGATCAAGAGGTAAAAAAATAACAACAACAACAACAACAACAACAACAAAAGCACGAATATTAAAAATGAATATTTAATGTAAATTATTTTTCTTAATAAGCTTCATTTTTTTGTTTTTCCGTTTCTTACTTTTCTTCTTTTATTTATTCTGTCTTTCGTTCTTTCTTTCTTTTTTTATTTATTTTGTGTCTTCTGCTTTTTTTTTTTGTTTACTTCAAATACAAAAAAAAAAAATTGGGAAACAGAAAAAGAAGAAGAAGAATAAGAAGAAGCGGTAATATTTACTAAAAAATGAATAATAATCCGATTTTAAAAAACACATTTATTAAATTTTTTTGGTCTTGGTCTTTTGTCTCCTTCAAATTCTTTCACTTGGCCCTTTTTCTTCTCTTTTGACTTTTGACTTTTGTTTTTTGTGTTTTTTTCAAAACGTCGGTACAGTTGTTGGGTGCCTCCTCTTTTATTTACAAATAAAATTATTTTATTTTGATGATTTTCATCAACATTTTTTTCTTTTTCTTCTTCATTTCTTCTTCTTTTCTTCATCTGTTCTCTTGTCAATAATAAACATTTTAATATTTACAATTTTTATTTTTCCTTTATATTGTTTGACTAAAAAATTTTCCAAGAGAAAAAAAAAACAAAACGAATAAAAAAAAAACACAAAAAAATAAGAAAAAAAAACCGAAGGGAAATTCTTCTTTTTCTTCTTAAAATGTTCCCCGACCACACACTAAAATTGAATTGGCATAAAAATGTTGTTATTCACTATCTATCTCACTCACATCTTTTTGGTTAATGCATTGGGATTTGTGTTAAAGTTTACATGAAAACGTTGTGTCTCCAGAGTTTTAGCAAAAAACCTTCTTAACGGTAGAAAGAGTTTTTTAATTTAAAATATAAACATATTTTTTTTTTTCGTCTTTCTTCTACTTGTTGTTGTTGTTGTTGTTGTTGATTTAATTGAAAGATAAAACCGCAAGCAAAAAAAAAAAAAAGGAAGAAAAAAAAAATGTGGAACTTAAGGAAACTTAAGAAGAATATGTAAGAAGAGTTAACTAAAGAGAAAAAAAAAAGAAGATGGTCGATTTCGTGTTTAAATATACAGAAAATGTTGTTGAATTTTGAAACTGAAATTGGGATAGACGCAAATTGAGAATTTACTTGAAAAATATGAAAAAAAGGGAAAAAAAATCATTCCAATGGGAGTTAAATTCATTAAACATTTTTTCTTCTTGTAAATTTGGGAATGCGTTAAATTAAAATCGACAAACGAACGCATATTGTTCGCCTTCGCATACTGACAATTCTTTCGAGAATTCAATTAAAAAAACACAATTCAACAATAAAAATTCTTGTAGTTTTTTTCCATTAATTTTATTCAATTTTTGTGAATTGTATGAATTAAAAATATGAGAAATCTTTTAGAAAATACAACAACCAGCGTCTAAATAAATACGAAGCGTTCTGTGAAGTTTTCAGCCGCCTTTGGATTTTAAACTGTCTCAAACAATAATTTTACTTAGAAAAAATAAATTTATATAAAATTCACAATTTCTATTTTACTCCTCAAACCCCACAATAAAATTACTCACTCTAAATAAATGGTTACAATAAATAAAAATAATAATATAAATTTTGGATAAATTTTCAATAATTAATTTCGGTTCAGAATAATGTTGACTGTAGAGATTATTTTTTGGTAAACCGCTTCCACAAACATACAAACATCAAGTGAGAAATATTTGTCAAGAGATAATGCACACACACACAAACACACATTAAATATTAAATGAAAATCAATTTGAAAAAACAAAATTCTGTTATAAATTCTTTAATAATTAAATAAATACTTTACTGACGTTTTCTTTTTCTAAGAAAAACATAATAAATTTCTCTGTTTAAATTTAATTAAAAAATAATTGTTTCAATTATTATGCAGATTTTCAGGGTCGTTTATAAATTGTAAGCACGCGAACAACTGTAATGGAATTCCACTTAAACAATTTCTTCTATTTTTAAAGGGTGGAGACATACAACAATTTTAAACTTCTATGCGTCTGTGCTTTCTCGTTAAAATCGGACCAAAGCTTTTCATGTTAACCATCCAGCTTTCATAACAAATTTTTAGAATGGTTCCCATATCTAATTCTGTTAAACGACTGTTTGAGACTAAATTCCTATTAATACATTTATACATCTTAGATTTATTAAAGCGGCTGAACTTTCATTGTTCACTATTTACACAAAATATTAGAGAAAAGTCTGTATAACTGAATATCTTAATCTTTACCATTGAACAAGATGGTTATTCCCACGTTGGGATTCAAAATTTTTTCTACTTCGAAAAATCTGAACTCACAAGATCTTATATGATAGATTGAGAGTCTGACATCTTATCCCAAGTGTTATCCATACTCTGCCACTGACAATGTTTGAACAATTAAAATGAAAAGGACTAGAAAATCTAACAAATGGTATAAATACTAAATAAACGAATGACAAGACAGAAAACAATTTAACAAATTTAGTGAAATTCTATTTGAAATTTTATTACTAAAGAAAATAGTCCATTGAACTTCTTCATCTTCATTTTCTTCGCCTTAATAATAAAAAAAAAAGAAATATTGAATAAAAATCCCTCAAACAAAAAGATAATTCAACTCGTCTACAGGCGGCGGGTAGACAACGGCGTCGAAGACATCTTCAACATCATAATAAATGATTATTTTACTCTCAAAATAAAGAAAAGAATAAAAAAAAAATAGAGGACATTATGAAAATATCAAAAGAAACAGAAAACAAAAAAAAAACGTAAGAAAGAAAAATGATAAATATAAATGTCAATATTTATGTTAGAATTCTTCAAAAGAATCTTTTTCTCATCCATTGAATTTACTTTTGACACATATTTTTAGTAAAAACAAAAATATTAAATAATGATTGTCTTAATTAACTTAATTTTTGATAAGCCAAAGAAAACAAGAAAACAAGGAAAAAAAAACGAAAGATGTTGCAAAAATATTGAAAGATTAAAATATTTACACACAAAAACAAAGAAGTCAAGAAGAGAATTATTTCAATCAATCATTATTGAATGAATCAAAGAAATAAATTGAATGAAAAAAGAAAACAATTTATTTAGAAGATCAAAATGTAAACAATCTAATCTTTTTTTTTTTAAATTATTTCAAGCGTCTGCAAATTTTAATTTCGAAAGATTAATTTTTGTATCTATGAGAAGTTAGTTGATCCATTGAAAGTGAAATCAAAGATGTTGGAACAACATGAAGTAACATAAAGGAAACTGATAATGTCAAGTTTCTCAAATGACAACCGTATTTTGGTCACTTACAAACTTCCCAAAAAATCATCTCCAAGAGGGAATTCGGTTACTTTGTGTAAAGTTTCTCAGTCATAATATTCTTATATAACCAGAATTCATCTTCTGGTCGTTTTATGAAATCTAAATCGAAGAGAATCAACAAAATCTCTCTCTCCCTTTCTATATAATACTTTTCTCGAATGTTAGAGAGAGAGAAAAAATATTTGCGAGTTTGTCAATAAGAAAACTACATAGACAGAAGCATAATTCAACTTCCTCAATTAAAAATTAAAATGAAACAATTTCGTGAGCAAATCAAAAATAAATTTCACAGCATTTGTTTAAAAAAATTTTTTTTGGATAAACGTCAGAAGAACAAAACAAAAAAAAAACAAAAAAACGTACGCTTTGTGTGCGTTTAATTTTTCAAATGAATAAATAAAAAAAAATATTTGTTGCACAAGACATAAATATGATTTCTACTTTTACAATTTTATTGCACACGAATTGGTAAACACCCAAAGGTGAATTACTTTTCAGTTACAATAAAAATATCGTTATACAAAAAAAAAATATGAAAAAATATGAAAAAATTGAAACGAAATAAAACTCGTAATAAATATTTGTTTCTTGTGAGAATCTTTATGTCAGTACATTTAACGTACTTATGAACCGTACATTTTTAGAATCAAAACTTTTGCAATGAAATCAAAATACAATTAAAGTCAATTATTTTGAACACAAACTAATATCAATTCCACACCTATAACAAACTGGTTGGGTCACGTGACATTCGTTAATAACAATTATATTATATTTGTATTGTATAATAATTACATCAATGCAAACATATTAACATTCGTAACTAAAGTGAACAAGTAAGTAGGTAAGTAGGTAAAAGTATAAATGTCAATAAATTTCAATTATTTTTAAAGTTTTTTTCTTTTAAATTTATTTTATTTGTTTTATTTGCCAAAGTAAAATAATAATCGTTGAAAATATAAAAAAAATAAAAATGAAATTATTTCGTAAGTGAAAATTTTAATTTCATTTTATTTTTTATTGAATTTTTATTTTAATAATTTTTTGCAAAAAAAAAACAAATAAACAAAAACAAAAACATTATTTAACTTTTTATTTTCAATTTTCTATTTTTCAATTTCTGTAATTCATTCAATCGTTTATTATTTGTTTTCTCATTAATTCCATGCAATTATTGTTTTTTATTGTTGGGTATTTTATTGTTGTGTATTTGCTGAAATTATCATTGTTTTGTTTAGTTTTGACCCAGAAATTGTAAATATGAAAGAAAAAAAATATAATAATAATAATAACAACAACAACAACAACAACGGCAACAAATAAAATGTTGATTAAAAATTACAAAATATACAAAGTAAGTATATTTTAAATAGCACATACACACAAATACAAACACAGATTAACTCTCGTCAATATTATGACGTATAATTGCTCTTCTTATGCCTTTATGTTGATGATTGGTTATGCAATAAAAATTGACCGGTTCTCGAGAGTGTTGACTCTGATGACTGGTTTGTATTAAATTGTTGTTGTTGTTGTCGCTGTGTATTATTGATGTGGAAATTTATTCGTTTTCTTTCTCTTTTTTTTCTGCTTTTACTTTCTTCTTTTTTTCTTTTTCTTTTTTCATTAATATTTTCGATTTTTGCTTTGTTTACGTTTTTAATAAAAATGGGTCTGACTTGAATTTAATCAATTCTGTTGCTTTCTTTATCTCACCCACTGTTACTCTGTGTCGTCTGTTATAACCCCTTTCATATTTCTCATTTATATATTTAATTTGACATTTTAAATAATTTTTTCATTTAAAATTTTATTCAATTTTTTTTTGTGTATTTTTTTTTTCTTTTCTTTTCTTTTTGATTTTTTCACATTAATTTGCACGAAACTGAATCAAAATTAATCGACATTGGAATTTTATATTTTCATTATTTACAGGAGATGTTTTTTTTTTTAAATATTAATTCCACTTTTCCCTCTTCTCACACTTCTGGATGGAAATTCTTTTTCTAATTTTTGACAGGAGTATGATTTTTTTTTTTCTTATATTTAATTACAAACAAAGAATTTTTTAGATATAATATTTGATGTTGATCAACCAATTTTCTTTTCATAGATTTTAATTACGTAACTTTTTATTCCCTTAAGTTTTGTCTTTTGTTATTTTGTAAGATAGCAAAAATTATAATATTAAAAATTTTAAATTACATATGGTGTATTACGTTGAAGATAAAAAAAAAAGGAAACAAACAAACAAAACAAAACAAAACAAAAGAAAAACTTTCAATTCAAAATAACAAATTTTTTTTGTATTAGAATAGAATAAACTTCAACCTTAACTTGAACTAAAAAAAAAAAAGAAAACAAAAAACGAAACATATTAATTATTAAATATGACTAGACTAAATATTTATTCTGTGTGTTAAAATAAAATTAAATATTTTATTTATATGACAAGTGAAATGGGTACGTATTTTATTATTCACTCCTAACTCCTAACAAAATACTTTATAATTTTTATATTACATCATCATTTAATAAAAAAATAATAATAGGGGTTACATTTCACGAATAGATTTCATTGTACTAAATGTTAGAAAATTCAATACAGAATTTTCTATATAAGAAAAAAAAAATATACTTTAATTATTCAATATAAGTTTTCTCATTTTATTTGACGTTTATATGTGAACATTTAGTTAGTTACAAATTCATTCGATCGTATAATTTACATATTTTAATAATATAGAAAGAGAAAGGGAGTGTTGAATTATTGCAGCTGAAGAAGATAGTTCAATGAATATGCCACTAATCTATTCACTAATAATTATTGTTAATTAATTCCAGTGAACTTTATAATTTTATAATTTTTATAAACACAAAAAATGCATTCTACTAAAGTTTTTGCTTTTGTTCAAATGTTCGAATTTTGAACAACTTCCAAAAGTTTCAATATTTCTTTATATTTCACCCCCTATTTCTTCACTTATTAACACTAGTTAATAAATAATATTACAAGTTTCATTGAAATCAGTACATATATTTGACACAATTATCTAAAACTGGTTTCTCGACACACAGATTAATAAAGTAAAATGTTCAGAAAAAAAAAATTTCGATTACCCATAAAAGATTGTAAGAATTTTATTCTTTGCAGATTGCGCTCTAATTCATAGTGAATTTTAAACAACAAGATTTTCAATATGCAATTTAATGATGAAATTTTTTACCTCTGTACATATTTATTTATAATCTAACTCTCATGTAACTTTCATGTAATAACGGGTGAGCTCAGTTGGTAAACTTGTTTCAATGGAATTTACAATAATTTAGCAATAAAAACTAAATTATTACAAATTGAATTTTTTTTATTTGGAACAATGTTCAATTGTTTTAAACAATTTCATTCTGAATAAATAGAAAATAAAATATTATTTTTTCCAATCATTTAATAGAAAAAATTTCAATTTCAAAGAAAAAAAAAATTAACGTTCAACAAAAATTCCAAATAGAAAATTTTTGTTTGTCTTTTGTGTAAACGCCTAAATAATTTAACTAACTTTTATAATAATAAAAAAAAAAAAAAATCAATATACTGATGATTCTTTTTAAAAGACTACTTTCTCATGTCCAAACAGTAGATAAAAAATAGATTATTCAATACGATTGACCGACAAAAAAAAAATAACAAAAGCAACAAAATCGATAAAAATTTAGATCGCGTGGCAAACTCAAACAAAAATAATAAATAAAAGAAGAATGAAATTAAATGAATAGTTTTCTTCTTTTTTTTATATTTGATTTTCTATTTAATGTTGATCCAACCAGTAATAAAAAATGATTTTCTATTAAGTGTCTATTATTTTAGTTCTGTTATTTATTATAAAGAAAATAATAATAAAATTTATGTAATTGGAACATTGATTTTATCTAGAAAATTTAATTTAATTATGGAAATTAAATAATAAAACAAATTAATTAATGCAAATTATTTGCATTAACAAAAAAAAAATAATCAAAAATTATTCAAGGACTAATTTGAGAGAATTCAAAGAGTTTTAATTAAACAAGATTTTACTATTCAATTGTAACAAAAAGTGACTACAATTTATTTATTTATACTTGAACTGATTACATTTTATTTTAATTTAATAAAAGATTAATAAAAATGGAATTATTTAATCTGTTAATCAGAGATAAAACGAGATATTTTAGTGGAAAATTTATGATAATAAGAGTAAAGTCTGTCTTAAAGGACCATAAAAAAAATAAAAAAATTATTTCTTAATTAGAAAAACTGTTCAATATATTGAGATGCGATTTGTGGTTGTTTGATTAAACGTAGTTCACTCAAGGTTCACTCAAGGTTCCAATATTGATAATAAAAACAAGATAAGAAAAATACTGAAAGTAAATAAATAAAGATGAATAAATAGATATTCATAGATAAAGACAAAATTTGTTTTTTTTTTTTCTAAAATTTATTAAATTCAGATAACACTTGAATAACAATTGACACTCTTCAAAATTTATATCGAAAATTGTTCATCCGATGATTTTAATTTGCACATGATTTCAATTAGTTTTGTCCATTTGATTTTAACGAGTGGACTAAGTAAAATAAAATTGTTGGAAATCAAATTCAACCCCATTTTATTGATCATTTTACCATTTTCATAAATACGTGACAAAAATTACGTTCATCTCAGCAATAAGAAAGAAGTGTTTCCACTAAAAGAAAAATTACGGAAGAGTACAAATTGAATAAAATCACATACATAAAAATCAATATTGCAATTTAGTACGAGTGACAGAAAAAACTTGCATTTACTTCAATTGCATTTGCAATACACAAAATAATATTTTCCAACATTTCAACATCTTCTCTTTGACTGGATTCCCAGAGAATGTAATTTAATGCTTATTTTCCTCTTATTCTATTTTGGTAATGCCAAAATCATAAAGCTTTCCAAATATCAAGGTTGACAGAATAAATAAATAAATAAATAATAAAAAAAAACAAGAAGAACGGAAAATAAAAACATAAAATGTAAAAAGGATGAGAAGGATAATGAATGGATGAGATGGGTGTGTGTGGGTTGTATATGGCTAAAAGTCATTTTAAATTTGGTCTTAATATTTTCAATTAATTTCAAACGACTTAAAAATTTAAATGAATCTACTTACTTATTTGTTACAATTATTTCTACAAAGAGAATACTTAATTAATTTATTTTAATAATGAAAATTCACAAATTCTTCTATCTAAATTCTAAAAGGTAGATTTTTCAACAGAGAAAAATAAACAACGAAAGAAAAAATTCACTAGACAAGAAAACAAGATAAAAAAATGGTAAATATTAAATTCAAGAACTAACACGATGATATCCTTTAATAGAATATTTATGAAAAATAATAAAAATCTGTGGTGTTGATTTTATTGAATCATCTTCGTTGAGTTTTCTATCGTATCGAACACAAATTGCAAAAAAAAAAAGAACAACAAGAAGAAAATCACATTTTTTGTGGAGAAAAAAAAAAGAAGCGCATCTGAACATGAAAACGTAACGTTACAACAATGTTATGTTGAATTCATACAGTTGAATTATTGATTTATGCATTTTTTTAAAAAATAAACCAAAAAAAAAAAAAAAAACAAAAAGAATAAAGAAGAGTGAATAGGAAAATTTTAATGGAAAATTATACAAATGTTAAACGACAATTTTATGTATATCAGTAACAGTAATATTATCAAAACGTCATTTTTATGTCATACCAACAATTCTCTCAGGGTATTTTAGTACATATGTACATAATGTATATAAAATGTATTCTGGAATGAATTCTAATATTCTAATCAAACATAGTTATTTTCAGAAATTATAGTTTTACATTAATCGTATATAATTTATTGACTAGAATTAGGTAGGGGAAGAATGTGAGCATGAAATATAGTTTACATATTAAACAAAAAAAAACAAGTGGGTGGGATATATACATTTTTTAATAATAAAAAATGGATATTTTCTGATAAATAAAATATATTGAAAATGTGTGTTACAATTTCAAAATGATAAGAAATTTAGTGCAATGAAAAATATATTGATGACATTTTGTCTAGAATTGTGGTCAAAAGAAATTATTTTGAATAATAATTCTACTATTTACGTTAGAATAAACTGAAACGAAAGCACATACTGGTTAACATGTACGAATCTTCATTCTATTACTTAATATAAAAAATAGTTTCAATTCAATGACAGTAGAATTAGTGTATTATGTCCTAAACTGGTATTAAGTTTTAGCGTACTAATCATCACTAAATTAAAGTGACATGATACACTAAGTATTACTTAATTAACTATGTTATCTCATCAAACATACATTATGCTAGGAACGTACCATACCTTTCATACCCTTCCTGTCATATTAAAGCCAAACTAAAACCTTGACTACTTCTATAATGGCTTTATTCTTCTATCAAAGACATTTCTATTTTTTCTTTCTTTGTTACCACATTACAAAAGCTTATAATCTCTATTACTACACTTGACCTTAGTGTGTTTTTTTTATTATTATTAAAAGATATGCATCATTACTCATATAGTTCACTATTGATCCACAATTGATTGATGCAAAAAAAAAAAATACACACAAAAACTTTTATCCGCATCAGAGAATCTAAATAAATTTGGAACATGTTAACATTATTCATAGTTATATGCTTATCCATATATATTGTGAAAAAGCCATATATACCTTCCATTTATATATAAATTTCAGGACGAATAAGGAAAAATAGGGAAAAGAAAATATACACAAAAAAAAAAAATATATAATAAGATTCGGGGTCAATATTTCTCAATCAAGTTCCATAAAATTGCCAAGAACCAAAAAAGAAAATAAACCAACAAAACTGATATACGTAACACGTACAAGAATAAAAATTCATTAGTCTTTTAATATCTATTTTTCTATCCTTTTCTAATTTTCTATCTTATCATTCTAATCATATATTTGTTTGTCTCTAAAAAAACTAACAACAACTAAAAATGTATAAAATAATTATATTTATTTTCTTATTTAATTCATGTATAATTATAAAATAAACATTTACTTTTATTATTTTAGAGATATAAATTGTGTTGAAAAAGAAGAAGAAAACGAAGACTAAGAAAAAGAAAAAGTAGATGATGATGAAGTAGAGATGAAGAGAGATGAAAAAAATTCAATTGGGATTAAGATGATTGAATATTATTATATAATACGTAAATGTTTTTTTTTGTTTTTGTTATTTTTATTCTTCTTTTTTTTTGCTCTATTCCCTTCTTCTTCATCTTTTCTTTTTCTCGTATTTTGAATGAAGGGTTAAGAAATGTATATTATAATCCGGTCTTTTAACCCTACCCTCTAACTAAATGGAACAAAACAAAAACAAGAACAACAACAATCCCTAAAAAGACAAAGAACAAAAAAGTGTAAGGAAATAAGAAGAAATTCTTAAAAATATAGATTACAAAAAGCGAACGAAAGGAAATTTAATCAAAAATAAAATAATTGAATTGTGCGTGGTGTTGGTGTGGTTAAAAGTAAGAAGAAAAAAGAAAGGGGAAAAACAAAAAAGAAGAAGAAGATTAACAACAGCAACAACAACTGCATTTATTAAGATAATTGAAAAACAAAAAAAAGTTAATTACTGAAAAAACAATTATTTTTTTTTTCTACAAAAGTGTAGAAAAATTACCGATACTTAGATAATTTTATAAAGAATAAATACATTAATTGTTTTACTTTAATTAATTTTACGTCTATCGTTCAAGTTAACTCCAGGGAAGGATACAAAGTGTGCCTTCGAGACCCTAATCGAATTGTTGTAATCATTTTGGTCACAGTTTTTATACGTCCTTTTAATGCATGCTCCAAGGGTGATTTCAAACACTGCTCTCCAATCATTGTAAGACTAGCACGTTAATCATTACTCGGAGCTTAATGTCATTCATAAGTCATTTATGTACCGAGTTACCTGTGTATGTCAGTCTAATTGACATGACTTCATCAATAATTGCATTTTATCGCAACATAGAAATAATTTCACGTAATTTCCTATTTCGAATTTTTCCTACTCTTGTCGTATTTTTCTAATTCATTTTTTTTATTCTTTCCCTCTTTCTTCTTTTTTTGTTTTGTACAGAAGAAATTACGTTCTGCCTTTTTAAGATAAAATACAGACTTTTGTAGTTGATTGATATAAATTGATGGAGGAGAACAAAAGAGAAGAAAAAAAGATACCTATCCAACCTCGACCTAAATGAAAAAGAAACACAGAAATAGAAAAACAGAACGAAGAAAAAAGAAAAGTTCATTTCTTAAGATGCCAAAAAAACAAATTCTAAAACGATTTGTCAACGATTGAAAGTTGCTTTTTTTTTTCTTTACTTTTATTTCTTTCTTTCTTTCATTCTTTATCTTGAATTATATTTATGCAACAAATGACAATATTTTCTCCAAACTTGCTTTCCTTCCATTTTTTTTTATTGATTTTGCCAAAGTATAAAAATTTGTACATAAGAAAATTTGTATTTTTATTTCTTCAAATTTCAAACTTTTTTACTGCAATAAAAAAAAAATTACAATTTTAAGAAGAATTAACTTTTCTAAAATTTTATTTAAACGTCTTCTTCTTCTTGTAACGAAATTTCATAAACCGTCATCTGTTTAATTTATTAAACTAAATTCTATCGATATTTTAGTTAATGAACCGATTGTAACTATACAATCAGAAATGCAATGATTAATATGGCAAATAACTTGACCGAGGAGGTCACCACTACAAGTAACGGGGATGTGAGTACTTAATTAATTTTGCAATATGTGTGCAATATATGTGTAAATGTATGAGTTGAAAAATTTTAGTGCTTACACTAACATCACCACTTTAAATAATCATAAATATGTATTATGAGAATTGGATCTTAAACTTTAAATGTAACTTACTCAAAAGAAACTAACTTTAATTGAAACACGGCAAAAAAAAATATTCAACCTAAATCCGGATTTAAAATTTTTTTGTGTATAATTTACAATTCAGGTTTCGATACACGACAAAAAACGCAAACATAAAATTTTCATAAATTTATTTTTATCAAATGGAAAATACCAAAATGTTGTAGGTAAAAAAAAATTGGAAAATTTGTAAATTCAAGATTTGAAAGTAAAAAATTTTTTTATGCGTTACAAAAAATGTTGAACGTAATTGAATATTTTACACGCATGATTCTTTCTTAAAAAACAATTATGTACAACAATTTCAAACTGATTAAAAAGAAAGTGTTTTAGTGATGTGTGAAGTTAACATTGTCTCAGATTATGTTTAAATGAAATTATTTGGTATTATTAATGATTTGTTACAATTAATTAATAGACCATCTAAATTTACTTTGGTTTTAACCTTATTTTAACCTTTCAATTTTCTACTCAAATAAAATATTTCAACGTTTTGAAATTAAGCTAATCGTAACTCTATCATGCCTATTTTATTTTACATGTTTTAACGAAATTATCGAAAAACAATTAAATGATTTAATAATTGAAAATTTCCAAACATTTTCTATTTTAAAAAAAATTAACAAATTCCTAATTTAATATAAAGTGGAACAAATAATATTTAGTTTCGAAAACAAAAATTTTTAATTATTTCAACTTTATCGAACTTTCAGTTTTTCTTTTTTATAATTTTTTTTTTTGGGCTAGAAATTAGAAAAGTTGCACAATTTTTGGTTGTAACTTCTCGGGTCATTTGTTTTTCCTCTTTTTTTTCACTTGTAAAATTTCTATGTACTAATTTGTAACCTTTAACAAAATTTTATCTAAATAGCCTGTTCGTGGAATAATATCGTAAATAATTGTTATCTTTTAAGTAACTAAGTAAATCTACACTTAAGATTAAGGACAATTTATGTCGTGTTTCAACAATAATTTTAATTGATTTTTCTTAATTAAAAAAGAAAACGACTTAAATTTAATTCGCTTATATTATTTTTGTTCGATCAGAACAGAAAGGTAGAGAAAATAAAAAGATCAAAATAAAAAAAAATTCCAGGCATTAATCTTTTAACCGGTTCAGTCCTAATTGTAAATTCCTATAACAATTGCACAAATTGGTAAAAACCTTTAGAAAAGACGCTAAAATTATGTAAAATTATATTATTTAGTCATGAAAGGGTTACAAGTATAACTTGTATTGATAAGATTAAATGTGAAAGGGGTTATCAGTTATCGTTATTATATCGTCCACTTCATTTATTTTTTTGTATCGTTTAATTTTCTACATTAAAAAAAAAAAATAAAAATAGCGAAAGCAAATAAAGAATCAATTGAAACAAAATTTGAAACGAAATAACTCACATAATCATCAATAATAAATAATTGATAAGATAAACGGGATAACATATCTAAACAAAAAACTATTTTCAACTGATAATAAATTGCATAAAAGTCTCAAAGATTCTCAAAGATTCTAAAAAAATTACGCAATTCTTAATGATCTCTCTCACAATGAATCTTCCTCGATTAACACTTTAAATATTTAATTGTGGGTTCCCTTTTGTATTCTCTCATTTTGTTCACTTAATTAAACGCATATAACTTAAAATTATTGTGAAACTCAATTAAATTCGTTTTAATTTCATTACAATCACGTTTGTTCCGTATTTTTCCATTCGACAATTTCAAATAATATCAAAAATGCAAAGAAAAAAAAAATTTATATAAAAATGAAATTGTGAAAAAATGAAAAACAAAAAAATTCAACAAAATCAAATAAATTCTGCAGAAACAAATTTTATATTCCCGAGGACAATGAAAAAAAAAGGATTCATGGAATTCTGATTGACAAAAAAAAAATGATATGACAATGCATTGAAGCATCTAAAACATTCAATTGTTATCGTCAATTGTGTCGTCATGAAAATGAAAATTTCCAAACAAAAAAAATTGCATTATCAAATAAATGTGATGACAAATATACTCGTCTCTTTCTTTTTTGAATTAAAAAAAATATATATATTTTTTCACAACAAAACAAATAAAAGAAAAAGAAAAAAAAAAAATAATTGGATAATTTTCTCCAATTGTTTTCCTCTTCCTCCTCTTCTTCTACTTTTTCTTTATTTTTCCTTTTGTTATCAAAAAATGAAAATCATTTAATTAATTTAATTAATTTTGTCTCTTTACTCTCTGACATATTCGAAATGAGATAAAGTAAATATATATTTTTTTTTTTTGTTTATATAAAATTCAATTTACTACAAATGAAAATGAAATTACAAAAGAGATAAATGAAGATCAACGCTTTTGTTTCACAAAAATGTTTTTCTCAAAAAAAAAAAGAGAAAATTAAACAAAACAAAAATGAAAATGAAAATGAAAACGAAACTAAAAAGAAAAAAAAAAGAGTTTTTATAGAATTGATAAGAAAGAAACAGAAACAAAAATAATTGTTTCTTTTTTCTTTTTCTTTTCATTTTTTTTATCAATCAAAAAGGGAAACAAAAATATAAATATAGAATAATAATTGTGTCGTACTTAACTTCATCTGGTTTTTACATTTTCTTTTGTTTTCAAATAATTTAAAATTTTAAGATTTTGACTGACTAGATTTAAGATTAAAACAAAAAATTATTTTTTAATAAACTTTTATAATTTCAATTAAAATATTTTCAACAATTGTTTATTTTATTTTCATAAAAAAAAAAAACAAAACAACAAAAGCTAAATAAAGATAACACAATTTATTTCTCTACTTATGTTTTATATTCCATTGTGACGTCACATACATTACCTCCCACAATTTCACATTCCGTTACTTAATTAAAAATTTATTGACAAAATTGATTTTCTTAAAAAAAAAACACGAAAGAATGAAACAAAGAATTCTGACAAAAAAATATTTGAAGTAAGAATTTTTATTTTTGAAAATAGGAAAATATGAAAGACGAAGAAGACGACGACTTTTGTTTTGAAAAAAAAAAAAGAAATTCAAGGCCATTTGTAAACTTTTTGTTTGTAATTTTCTTTTCTTTTGTTTTGTTTTTTTTATTTTTTATTTTTATAACAAAAACTTCCATTTTCGCCTTGTCGCCTTACTTTTTTGTTGTTGTTATTATTGTTGTTGTCTTTGTCAGTTTTTTTCTCTTTTTCTCTTGTTGAAAAACAAAAAAAAAACATAAGACTTGATATTATTTTGAATTTAAATTGTTTGTGTTTATTTTATTATTTCTTTTGGTTATATTCCCCAAAGTGACAAAAAAAAACAAAAGAGATTCTATAAAATAATAAAAAACAACAAAAACAGACAGACAAACAAACAAAAAAAAAAAAAATGTTTCTAATTTAATTTAGAGTTTTCGTTAAAAAAATAAAACAAATTGTCTTTTGTTATTTATTGTAACGTACTTTAGTTTTTTGATTACAAAAAGAAAACTATAAAGAAACAAAAAAAAAAGTTAAAATATAAATTAAATTATTTTTATGTAGTTTTACCAACTTCATAAATAATTTTCATTTACAAGATTTAGAAATTCAATTAATTACAATTTTTTTCTTATTTTTCTTTAAAGGAAATATGAGTTAGCCAAGTTAATAATTGATTTAATTTAAAACAATTGAATTAGTATTCCAACAGTGTCGTGACGTGGTGTAACTTTTTAGCAACCTGATGGTAAAAAAATTCTACAGTAACAAGGGCTATTTAACATTCTCATGCTTCCACCGAAGCTACGACACTGAAGCTTGCAAATAAATTAATATTAAAGATTGATTTTGATTGGCTACCATCAACTAGAGTAAATTTGTGTCATGTCAACTTACATTATTAAACTTTGTTTCAAATATTTAGTCGGTAAAGATTTCTCTCTCGCCCAATCTTATATCATTGATCAAATATTAGTCCAATAATTTAAAGAAGTTCCTAGATTGAGTATAGAGAGAATAAATGAGCTTAGCGATTCTTAAGACAAATTACACAATTCACATAAAATAAACGCTGAATAAAGTCCAATTTTTTATAATCTGTTGCGAACGCAAATCATTAACGTAACTACTTTTAGATTTATTTTTTTCTTAGTATAAAATTTTAAAGTCGATTAAATATTAATTTAGGAAAAAAAAATAGTTACCTATTAGTAATAAAAATTCGTTATTAAGTAGATAGTTAAATAAACTACTTAATGATAGCTTTATTGAAAATTTGAATTAAATTTAATATCACGTTAAAAATGGAGAGAAAAAAAAACTCAAGTTTTTCATTATTATCGTCCTGTTGTTGTTGTTCAGATTTTCATTTTTTTTTTCTTCTTCACTTTTTTTTTTCTATAACATTAAAGTTAAGTTAAATACTTTACTTATTTATAGCGTAAGCTAATAAATAGAAGACGAAAAAACAAACTTACTGTCTCTTTCTCTCTTCACTTTACTTCATGCAGAGTTCATAAATAAATAAATAAATAAATACGACAGAGAGAATAATTAATGTGAATGACGACATATAAAGATTCTAGAAGAAGCTTTACACACTTTCAAGTAACAAAAGAAAAAGAAATAATAAAATATGTACATACTTACATACATACATACATACATACATACATACATAATATACTTACATACTTAAATAATTCTTAAAGAGACAAATGTAAACATGGATGACTAAAACAATTGGGAAGACAAAAACATAAATCAGACAATCAGTTTAGTTTGATTATTTCACGGAATGATTTATGAAAAGGTCTGATTTCTGATTTTTCTTTATGAGATTAATATAAAAAATTGCAAAATTAGAAAATCTACATATCTGTCTCTCTAACTTGTACACAGCCACATACACTATCTGTAATTGTACTCTGCTCTAAAATATTAACAGAATTCAATTCGAGTTTGCAATCAAATTTACTAAAAAAAAATTTAGAAACTAAATAAATTTGAATTTTGTTTTTTATCAATTTTTCTTTGCTGTAAGATTTATTGAAACTTTTAACATTTTTATTGACTCAAATTACTATTTTGGTTTGGCCAACCCTTTCTAATATACCAAATAAACATAAATGTATATTTTCATTAGGTAAGTACCTACATTATGTATGTAAGTTCAATAACCCTTTTCCTTCTACACTTTTCCTTATTGTTTCATATGCGAATAAAAACGATTTTTCTTTCTAACAAAAAAAAAAGTTAAGTTTGTATTTCACTTTCCATACAGAGTTAAATGGATTTTTACACAAATAAAAAAAATAGGGAAAAGCATAAAAATTGTAAAAATTTTCTTTTCAACAAACTTAAAAAATTCAGACACTAAATTTTTAACAATTTTATAACGAATTACGTATTAGAAAAGTGTTATTAAATTTTTCAAATCGACATCATTTCAACTAAAGCCTTAACTTAAACTAGTTAGATATATTTACCTAGGTTCATAATAAACCAAAAAAAAATTTGGTCTCTTCAACAAAAGTTGAACTTTTACCAATAATTTAATTAATTTAATTAAATGAATTTAAGTTTCAAGTATATGTACTCATGTCAGTAGGAAGTAGGTAGACATACTTTTAGTCCTCTGAACATAATAATAACATCGTTTACTTTACTTACTTTATACATTTTTCCCTACTTTATTCCTTAAATTAATTTACGCTGCTACTTATCTTTTCTAAATCTTTTAAATCTTCAAGTTTTGTAAGTACTATTATTCTTTGAAATATGTTAAGTATAGAGGTAAGTAATGATTATGTAATTTGTCTCTAATAGTTAACTTTTATTATTTGAGTAACTCCCGCCTATATATGTACTAAGTACTCCACTTACTTTACTTAATATAAAAATATAACAACAATAGCAACAACAAAATTGAATTAAAAAAAAAAGTTTCATAATGAATGTTTTGTCGTTTTTTTTTTTGGCATTACGGAAATCATAGGAAAAAAAAAGTAAATTTAATGGAAACGCAAATTATGGTAATATTTTTTAGATTTTATAAATAATAAACAACTTCAATTAAAAGACGGTAATACGAGTTTAAATATAGGGAAGTCACATTAGAAGCGTTAAGTTCATATTCCAAAGTTATTGATCCCGTATTTATAATGATAATCGATAGGTAAACGACATTACAATTACGCCAATTGTTTAACGTTACCCAAAAGAAACAAAATTATCCCACATATATCCAGGAAATTGTTGCAATTAAAGTTCCAATGTCATCGCTACATCCCTATTCTTTTGTGTTCTTTGTTTTGTATTTTTATCACACATCTAATAAACTCAACCATAAAAATATATATACACAAAAAAAATTACAGACTATTCACAAGTTGAAGTAGAGACTTTAGTTCAACTAACTAAAACATCCTTAGAAATGTGACAATTGTCTAAGTACTTTGGAAACATCAGTTTTTTATTGATGGCTCTAACCTTAATATTTAATAAAAACAAAAAAAATATATAAGAACAATATTAATCATTTTGGCTGGTTTCATTAACTTTCAGTCATCATAAACAACTTGTTGTTGTTGTTGTTGTTGTTGTTGTATATATTATTTAAAAAAAACGTAAACGTTAATGTTTTAATCGGTTTTATTTTATAATTATTTATTTTTTGTTTAAAAAGTTGTTTATTTTTTTATAAAGTCACCTGATGTTGACCATCAAGGTCAAAATATAGAGTAAAAAATAAAGAATTAATGATGTTTTATTTAATGTCTATTTATTGTGTTTAAATAATTAAAAGCTAAAATATATGAAAATATGTAATCAGGTGGAACAATAAAATATTTCGAGATATTTCTTTTCAATTAAAAACTTCACTTTAACCTAGTTAGATATACCATCAAATTGACCATTCCTAAAATATAATTAAAGAAAGTGCTTTCTATATATTTAAGTAAATGCCGGTAAATACTAAGAAATACTAATTTATTTAAAATTCTAATAAAGCAATAAATTAAAAGAAAATCTAAAAAAAAAATAAAATAATATTTCTATTAGCCAACATTTTTTCTTTTTCTTTTCTTTGAATTTCAATTTTATCAAATTAAATTTTATATGAAAAAAAAAGCAACAAAGTGAAGAAGAAGAATAATTAATTAAATATATACATTTACTTTTACTTTATACTACTCCCTCTCTCCGTTCTCAACCTCTCTACCAACCACCACTATACTCAAGAAACCTCGCACAAATTTCCTTTTTTTCGTATACCTTTTTACTTTCAAAGGAAGAAAACATAAAATAGGTAAGTATAAGTTGGTTATGCTAATTTTCTATTTCTAGGACTAATTTATTAAATATTAAAACTTATTAATAATTATTCAGTTTGCATTTTTTTTTTTTTGTCGTTTCTTTTTCTTTTTCAATTTTTTCAATAAAGCACACAAACATACACACACACACAAAGAAAATATTTAAATAAAGCAGGAAAGTTTTTTTTTTTCCCCATTTTGATTTTATAAAATGAAATTTCAACAATTTAATTAATATTCTCCCGTTCATCATCATTTATTCTTTTATCATTTAAATAATAATTATTATATTTTATATTTTTATGTTTCCCTAATCAGTGATGTATTTAATAAAATTTGTGTACGTTTCTCGAGGTTCCTGTGTACTTCTAATAAAAACGGGATCTTCAAGAGTTCCGCACGCGATTTAAATCTCGGCGTAGTAGAAATATTGTAGATTCCGTGTCTTATAAAATTTTCACAGTTGAGACAAGATATGCAACTTCATAGTCTTCTTTTTCCATTAGAATTTTAAAAAAAATTCAACGAAGTGACTGAGATTTAATCAGAAGTTCTAAGAAATTGTCAGTAATTAAACATAATTTGCGTCGTTGGCAAAATATAATTTTTGGATCATAAGCATAGGGAACTGAAAATTAAATCCAATAAAAATGTTTAATCAGGAAAAAACAATTAAATCTAAGCGTAGGTATAGGTGGGAAGACAATTTTAATTACAACTTATTTAAATGTAAACAGACGCCGAAATAAATAATCCTAATTAAAATTGTGCGGTGACCAGAATTATCCTATAAGGTAAATCCGAGGACCTACATAACCACAATTGGTTTCCACACTGATTGCACGTTTCACAAAAATGACAGAGATTTCACAAACATTGCACAAAGATTGCCAATTTGATTCCCCAGGATTCCACATAATGGTTAACCCCTCAAGTAAATCGGCACTGGACCAAACCAAATTCGTTTGAATTAATTTCTGATTAACTCTGTGATATAAAATATGATTGGATATTCCACTTGAAGTACAAAAAAAAAGGTAAAATTGTATTTAAAGTTCGTTTTAGAGATTATAGATTAGACGCTTGAAAATATTTAAACATTTTCATCTCGATCCCGAATTTATTTTAAGTAAAAATTTAATTTTGAATTGATGAGAAAATATATGTGAATCAGTAAAAGGTACAATATGTGGTTCAGTATAAGGGTGTAGACCTTTTTCGACTACAATTTTCTGAAAATCTTTTCTTAAAAATAAAACATATGAGTTGACTCAATTTTACACGATTATTAAGCAGACTGTGAACTAATGAACAGAAATTGTAAATTAAGGCGGTAGGTGCAATATGGTAAATGTACAATAAATATGTATAACCAAAAATCACGAGAAATTGAAATATAAAGTTAACAGCCATATCAAGTTTATAAATGGTTTACCATCCGAGGGGTATGCACACCACCGTGGGGAATTGCACAATTGTGTAATCTTTGTGCTATCTTTTGAAATGTCCAGATTTGAATAAGATTTGAATAAGACGATTTTATACCTACATACTCATATCTATGGTATACTACACTTAATACACAATCTTCTCCTTGTGGGGTTGACAAAATAAAGATTCATTCAATTTACAATTTTTTGCGCAGTTTTTTTTTGTTGCTACAATTTTTTGTCTGATCAAAATTTAAATAAATCCTCAAAATATAGAAAAACCAAAATAATAAAATTATTTTTAGGTAAAATAAAATATCTTCTTGCAACTTTTACCATCTTACGAAAAAAAAAACTGTTAGATCGAAGATTGATGATAAAAATTTCTGTGTGTGTGTGTACACAAAACAAAAACTTGCAAACGTCTGATACGGGCTTTAAGCCAAACCTTAAACAGAAAGGGGGGAAAAATACTCAACTGAATTATTATACTTTTTACCATCTTCTTCTTCTTCTTCTTTTGTTTTACCTTACAAAAAAACAAAAGGAGAAGAAAAGAAAAAACCAGAAAAATTTCAAGAAGCTATTTTTTTTTATAGTGAGTGGAATTGGATAAGAAGTTCAAGTTTTCTTCTTCTTCTTTTTTTTCTCAAAGAAAAGAAAAAGGGTCGCGTGAAAACATACAATGAACTGAAAATCTTAAAAAAAAAAGAAATTTAATCTTTGATCAAAAAAAAAAAACGACGAAAGAAAGAAGAAAAAAGAGGAAAAACTAAACTAAAGTTTTTTCTTCTTCTGTTTTTTTGATAGAAAAACAATTTGATTTTTGATGGTTGATCAGGTCTCTCCTCTCTCACAAGTCAACCGCAATTGATTAAAATAAATTGATTGAAAAAAAAAAAAGAAGAAGAAGAAGGATTCTTAAACGAAAAGAAGAAGAAGGAATAAACGAGTGTCGTCTTAAATACAAAAAAAAGAAGCTCATCATCATCAACTGCTACTCTCCTACGATTACACACTGTTAATTTCTTTTCTTCATCTTCTTCTTCTTCTTTTTCTTGTTTTTTTATTATTCTTTAGAACAACAATTAAATGAATAGATAATGAAGATATACCCACCAGAGAGAGAGCAATAGACATATACACACAAAAAAAAACGTTAGTATATAAAGAGGTGTAGATGGAAACGTAAATACATTCATTAGTGAGAAAAAGAGAGAGAAAGAGAGAGAGTGAATGGGAAATAGAGATAGAGAAAGAGTGGTAAAGGGTGGTAAATCCACTGAAAAAAACATGACACCTTCAAAATTTACTTAAAACAATTTAATTAATGTTAAAGTTCAGAATATTTTTTTTAAAAGAATTTAATGGTGAGAGAAAGAGAGAGAATTAAATTCTCATTATGAAAATATAAAGTTGTTTGGTTGTTGCAATTTTAGAAAATTTAAATTCAACATCAAAACAACAAAATAAATTCTTACCGTACCTACTTTTATATATTATATTATTCACTATGGATTTAAAGATAAGATTTTACAAATTTAGAGTGTTCTCAGAATAGAAACGATACAACGATGAATAAATAATTAATGAAGAAATTTATTTTTTAATTCATACCATACTTACTCTTTCTCTTATAATTTCTTTCTTTCTTTGTACTAAATATTTTTTTGTTACAAAGTAAAATATGATTAATTCAATCATGCCTAACTAGGCCAACGAAAAAATCGAACTAATAATTATATTTCAAATGTATATTTTTGAAATTTCTTCAATTAAAATTTTACATTTTCTAATTTCTTGATAAAATCCTCAGTGGTCAGACAAGGCACTTATATTTTTTTTAAACCAAAAAAAAAGAGCTCAAGAAGCTTTTCCACTAAAGGCCAAGGTTTCGCAGCAATTTTAATTTTAAGTGACTCTTTTAATTTCCTTTTACTGAAAGTTTTTTGTCCTGTCTTTTATTCTAAACTAAACTCCACATAATTAAAGCTAAATTGATAGTAAAAATAGAATTAAACACAACAGAGTATAGTATACGGGGAAAAGCTTTTTTTTATATTTACTCTTCTAAATTTTACTTTTAAATTTTATCATACAAATTTTTTAACATTCACAAACTCAAATAAATACATTCTTAGACCCAACCTAAACGTCAAATAAGTAAATTAATTATATCTCCCTTAAAATGTTCGGAGTCCTTCCAAAAACGCCCTCCAACATTACAACTACACGACTCCTTTTTTTTATATACATCAGACCAACATCAACATCATACTTGGCTCCCCTAAACTTGTCTAATGAATATATTTATTATTTTGATTTATGCTGTTTTCGTTTAATAAAGACTCAAATCAAATTGAAGGAATAGACATTTTTCTACATTGGAAACAAAATGTTGAACGGTTGGCATCAAATTTTTGTTGGGAACAAAAATCGGTTAGTAAAAAACAAATCCAGAGCATTTACCTGGCACCAATTATTGTTTCCATAATTCTTAAAATGAATGGAAAATATTTAAAAATTAAACCGATCGTTAAAATTATGCATCGATTATGAATGAAGATCATTAAAAAATCTTGAACAAATTAAAATCAATATTTATTATTTTTTCTGTCACATCGAAAGTTGTTATAAATCTATTTGATTATTTGCATTTTATCCGGGTCCAGCCAACAAAAATATTTATTAATTGATTAATCGTAGTTTTCTCGTTAAGTGACAAACATAAATTTAGTGAATCACTCAGATGTCCGAACTAAAATATTTTTAATAATTAAATGAAAAGATTGTGTTAATTTTAACCGAGAATGATAACCATTTATTAAAATCATTGATTTATCTAATTAAAATGAGAGTGAAGATGGAACGTTTACTTAAGTTAAATGATTTTACTTAGGAGCTCTCCCTCCTAAAAATAAATAAAGTACAAAATTCAAATATGAGAGAAGAAAAAAAAAAGCAGCAGCATAAAGACAGAAAAAGAATTTTTATTTAATTTAAATCTAAAATTTACTTTCCTACTTTATTAATCAAGAAACAACAAAAAAAAAACGTCTTCTCTGTTAAGGAGAAGAAAGAAAGACCATTAAATATGCAGAATCACTTTCTTTCTATTTTGGCTTCGCATAACAAAATTTTTTATATTTTTTTTTTATTAATTTCAACTTTTTCTTTCTTTCAATCCCATTTCGTTCTCTCTCACTTACTCACTCACTCACTCATTCTTTCACTTTAACTCCATTTGAAGAAAAAAAAATAATAAGAAATAGAAAAAGAAGAAGAAGAAAAAGAAAAAAAAATTGAAAGCGAGTTTTGTTGGTTGTCGTTGTTGTTGTTGCTGATTTTTTTTTTTAATTTAAAAAATATTGACTTTGTACCCGCGCGTATAAAAATTTTCATGATTCGACATCAATTATGATCGCTAAACTGTCGCGTTTTTCTTCTTCTTCTTCTTCTTCTACATTTATTTTTTTTTGTCATCATAAAAGAAGGAGAAGAAGAAAAAAGTTTTGCTGAAATGATGAATTTTGTATTGGCTAATTGAAAATGTCAGAAAAACGTTAATTGAATTGTGTACTTATTTTTTTTTTCTTCTTTTTTTCCTGCATTAAGAATATTTATTTTTTTTTTTTTTTAAATGATTTATGGAACTTTTTTCTTCTCTTCTACTCCTCACCAAACCCCTCTTCGGTATTTTTCTCTTCTGTTTTCATGACATGGCATTTTAAGATAAGTCAAGGAAAATCTAAATATATAAGTAAAAAAAAGTATAGGCCTCTATAACAAATATCCAATACAAATGGCGTTGATGTTTTAATAATTTTTTTTTTTCGTGTTGTTGTTAAATAATTTCGTATAGTAATATTCTGTGAAATCTTGATCAGAAGTTGTGTGTATTTGTTTTTTTATTTTTAAGAACAAGTTTTACAAAAGTTTAAAGAAAGTGAAATTCAAGAACAATTTAAGAAAGATTCGTAAATGTTTCGTGAAACTAAAACTTAATAAAGTGAAGGCCCTGGATTCTCATACATAATAATACTCAAACAAGGTAAACTCTTAATTTGCGTTAAAACAATTTTCCTCACGTTTGGTATAAAAAAAAAACTTCAAACTTTTATGATAAAGTCTAATATTAAACTTGATGTGATGTAGGTCAAGTGTAAATAAGAGAAACAACAAAAAAAAAACTAACATTTAAAAAGTTTAACAAGTAAAAGTGACTAAATCTACACGACAAAAATTCATTAAAAAAAAAAACTTATACAGACGGAAATTAAAATGGTCTTGATATTTTTTCAATCTATTTTAGAATTCAATAGAATTACAAATAAATTTTTTAAAAGGTAAATCCAAAATGGCTCAAAAATAATAAGGGTTGATCGATATAGAAATAACTTACCGATAACATATTCAATAGATTGCATATTTTGCACAATGATTGTCTCACCACCTGTATTTAAACGATATGAATTTATCTTGTCTTAAAGTCAAAAAATTATGAAGAGTTAATCAATACATGGGGTTGTTATCATACTCACAAAAAACAACAATCCACAAAAATTATCTTCTTAAGAAAAAATTCACAATTTTAATTATAATAAGTTAAATTTTACATTAAAATTAAATACTTAAGTAGTAAGTAGGTACTTATATGCTAAGAAGATATTTGTAACCTTCCAATTCCAAGTAGGTGATTAAATGTTTAAATTTAAACAAAAAAAAAAAATTTCGTGTTTTTCAAAACGTGTGAATATTTTCTATGAGAGTAGGTACCCTTTGACGAGGAGTTAATGACTCAAGAATTTTGTGCACCAATGATTGGCACATTGCACAAAGAGTAACAAAGATTCCCCATATGATTTCTCCCACGATTGCACTCCAAATAAATTCCTTTAAAATTCAGATAAATTATATCAGCACCTCAGTTAGTTTAGTTTTATTACTGCTCACTATCAAGGCTCTATATATGGTACTTAACGTCAATATAATTTATATAGACAACATCATTCAATATCCAATAGCCAATAAATAATCGTAAGTAATAAACTTAACTCTAATTCAATTACAAAAAACTGAGGGATAACCACAATGAAAAATGTTCGTTCCTTTGATTTCAATCTGTCTATTTACGATTTTAATTTTATTTCATTTGACTTCATCCATGATTTCAATCAGTGATTACACTCGGGACAAAAACTTTAGATTTTGTGTCTCTCCAAATGTAAATCCTTATTTAATTTTATTAAGTCAATGTACAAACAGAACAGGATAAGTAAAGTAATAGATTTACTAAATTGATAATAAAATCGTCTAGTGTAAAGTCAATAGTCTAAGTTTAAGTTAAATTTTTGAACCTAACCAAAAAAAAAAGCCAATCTGTTTAACGTCAACGACAAAAAAATAAAAAATGAACCTAAAATTTTTTTCTTGTTGGGAAATTGAATGATTTTTTTTTCAATTTGTTAAAAAAAAAGGGATTCAAGTTTTTCTTTTTGGGGAAAATGTTTTCATTGTATAAAATTTTAAACTTTTTTCGTTTTTCTTTCAATTTTTTTTTCTTTTTTAAGGTTTTAAAATGAACTTTTGAAGCTTAGGATTTAAGGTCTTGCTCAAGTCATAACATGGTTGATTTGTTTAGGATAATGTAAGGATCTATAAACATACAAATAATCACCAAATTCATACAGACAGACAGATTATGTAAAAAGCCAATATAGAAGACAGTTTGTTAGAATTATCAGAGTTGTTTCTTCCTTTTTTTTGGGAGGGGAAAATAATAAAAACTTGGGTAAAAGTCAGAAGATGAAATTTCAATAGAATTGCGTAGAAGTTATATTATTATAGGAAAAGGGCTAACCATTGGCAAATTTTCTTCCATCGTTTTTTTTTTCCACAAGTCCTTTCAGACTTTTGCATATTCATTTGCTGGAGGATTGCACATTGACTTCAGGGGATATGTAAATGCACATCTAGAATAATTGCACTCACTAATTCTAATAAATATACTTAAATTGTTGTTATTTTCTGTGGTCACCTGATGTGTATGAGACTATTTTTTATAAAATTCTACTGTCTGTCTTGAAGATTTGAAGACTAAAGTGAAAAATATCCTTAAGAGATTCACAAATAAAAAATTTCTAATTAAAAGAACCAAAAATAAATATAAGTACAAAAAAAATTGTCTCTGATCTTTCTGTTTTTCTTCATTTATAATTATATTTATTATTTTGAAGTTGACGATGACCTTCTCAACAATAAAAAATTCCAATAAGAAACGATTTTTTTTTTGTTGGTTGTTGATTTGTTTTTCCTTAATTTTATGAAGTGTCGGTGCTGTAGAAAAGATTTTTTTTTGTATTGTGGTTTTTTCTTTATAAAATGCAAAAAACGTTTAGCAAACAAGCGTGTAAACAAAAGAAAGATAATGCACAATAAAATTCTCATCTACCGGCATCCATCATTCTTAAGAATGATTGTTTTTTATTTAATTAAAAATAAATAATGAAAAGAACAACAATTCATAATATTCCCATCAAATATTAAAGAAAATGAAAAAAAAATACACGAGAAACAGAAACAAAAAAAAATCTCATTCCCCATATTTTTTTATCATAAACTTAAACTGAAACTTTAAAGATTATTATGTAAGGAAAAAACAAAACCAGAAACAGAAACTTCATAATTTAATGTAAAAGTAAAATAGAATAAACCGAAAAATTGAGTTTTTTTTTTGTTATGACAAAAATAAAAACAGATTTATGAAGTCAACTTCAACATTTAATAATCTTTTTTTATTGCGGTTTATATAAATAAAATTATTTTTATTTCATTCAACATAAGTAAAAGAAAAAATCTTAGGTAGATACAACTAAAAATGTGAGATGACAAAAAGTGGTTTCGACAATTTCAAATCAGTTGAATATTCTGCTCAGTTACAACTTACTAACTTCTAGTGTAAAGTCTTCTACTTACTTATCATTTTTTATTTATTTTTTTTTTATACTTAAAGCTTATGAATAAAATCCATGTAAAATTAAGAATACAAAAATATTAATCTATTGTATAAGTTACGTGTATTGAAGAATTTTACATAACCGTCTTTTATCAATAATATTTTACAATTTCTCAACAAATAAAATAAAATATATAAAAATTTTTCTAAAACTTTCTTTTTCCTTTAATGAATTTTTAAACACAACGAATGAAATGTATTTGAATCAACAACCAGTGGAAAATAAAAAGAAAACATTTTTTTTTTAATTCAATATAATACAAAAGAAAAAGTGTGTTCTTGGCTCTTTGTAAAATGTAAACCTATGATATAGCATCTAACAAGAAGTAGCACAAATATTTAACAAAAAAAAATTAAATTAATAAAAGTAATTCTCAAGGTCAACATACAAATTCGTCAAGGTTGGGATGACCACCAATCACTTTATTCAAATTTGTCAATAAGTTAGTTAGCAAATAATGATTGTTTTTTGTTCAAGATAAATAGAAAGAAACAACTATGAAACCAAATGACGTATGATATGACGTATAACTTTTTATGTTGTTTAATCGAAACCAGCTAAAAGAAAGAGACAACAATAACTTTTATTTATTCGTTTTTTTTTTTGTTTTATTATATTTACCTGCTATTGTCATTAGTTTTTTTATTTTTAATTCTTATTTAAATACAAAAAATCCGTTGATTTTATTCACAATCGACTTTTTTTTTTCTTTCTTTTATTAAATTTTTTTTTGTATTGAATTAAAATTTATTTTTTTTTATTTTTTTATCATTTTTAATTTTATAATTTTTAAGTCATCGATTATAATTATTAAAGTAGAATAAAAATTTATTAAATACTTAAGTACTTGAGAAACCAGTTTTCCTCTAAGTATTTTTTTTTTCTAATTAAAAATTATAAAAGAAAAAGTTACAATAGAGAAAATCATGCCACGATTTATATTATGAAAATTAAAATTCAATAGATACAACATGCATACATACAACATACATAGGTATAATTAAATTTGATTACGAAAAAATAACAGAATAATTAACCCTACAAAAATAAAATATATAAAGAAAAAAATAAAGATGAACTTTGACATCGGATTGAAATTGTGGCCTTCAAAAATGGAATTTTAACTTTTTTTTTTTTACATTACGCGTCAATATTTTAAATTATTTCATTTAACTATAATCTCTTTCGATTAAAATTATGTAGATTATAAATGATGTGATACTTAGAAATTTTAAAAACAGATTTTGTATTTACCATTTTTAGGTAATCCTCTAATAACATTGACAGCTGCATTAAATCTTTCGTCAATTGTTATCATTTTATTTTATTTCCTTTGTTAAATTTAACACAAAATTCCACAGAAATAATAACACAAATTACAAATAGCTTGCACTTTTAATTTTTTTTTATAAAAACAACACTTTTTTTATTAATCATAAGCAAAATAACATCAAGAAATAAATAAATAAAAAAATGGACTTTGAACTGTCACTTTTTATTTATTATTGTAATAAAGAAAACAAAAACTTTCAATATTCACTTTTATTTTATTAATTTTAGTTAATTCATTTATTAACAATATAATAGAATAACCCAATTAATAAAATGTATTTTGTTATTACAAAAGTAGTGAATTAAAACTAAATTGTTAACAATAAACACCACTTTATGGAAAGAAAATAGACTTAAAAATAATTAATAAAATTTATATAAGACAAACTAAAAAGACTATTTTTTCAAGAGCTTAAAGTCTTAAAACTAGATGGCAGTGTGATTCTTTTATTTTTGTTAATATACAATTTTAAAACTGCTGTACCGATACGTCATTTAATAAATGATTAGATTCATAAACATTTTTGGTTTAAACATTTTTTATACACAAATTAAAAATTGTGTAATTCTATTTTTTCTTTTCTACACATAAATAATTTTTTATTCTTAAGGTAAATAATATTTTCAATTTTCTTTGCTTGTAACGGGAGTGTCAAAAAATTATAATTAACATTCATAATTTTTAAATTGAAAAGATTTTTACGAAATTTTCTTAAATTCTATGAAGCATAAATCAGCTAAATGTCATGTTTGTGAACGTATACTATAATAAGTTCTCATTCTTTTTTCTTTACCATTTTATATTTTTTCTTGTATTATTTGTGATATAATTTTTTAAGAACTTTATTCATTCGGCTGTCAAAGATGAAAGAACATATATAAAGTGAATAAAGTAAAAATATATCTTACGCTATTATTTATATTTTAACATAATTATTTTATATTTTATTAAAATTGCAAAACGAAAGAGAAGAATATCACGTTTTTACGTTTCACGTTGTATTCCAAACAAGAAGCACATGTTTAAAGAAAACAAACGAAATTCATAAATGGACTTTGCAAAAAATCAACTTTTAAAGTTTGGATGGAAGGAAGGTAATTTTTATTAATTTTGTAATTAAATGTAAAAGAAATGTTCTTTTCTACATTTATTTAAATTTGCAATTTGCAACAAAAATCTCTGAATTTGTCTAGAGTTGATTCACTTCAGATAAATTTTTCATTTTATTTAATAAAGGTGATGGATTAGGAAAAACAAATCAAGGAATTCAAGCTCCTTTAAAGGCAAATTTAAAATTTGATAACACCGGATTGGGACATGATAAAGCTATAGAATTTAAAAATCATTGGTGGGAACGAGTTTATAATGATGCGGCATCAAATATTGTTGTTGATCGTAATGATGATGACATTTCTATGACTGTAAAAGATCCAAATTGTGTTGAAGTAAGTCAATTTTACCTTTTTCCAGAAATTTTTAGTGATTAGAAATGATCGAACTTTATTTATTTATATATTTTCAGATTACAACCAATTCATATTCTACTAATAAATTACAAAAATTTGTAAATTCTTCTCCATCATCTAGCACAGGAAAATCTAATTATAGTAATTTTTTAAAAGTATCAACCCTTGGTCACGATGGTCACGAGAAACAATTAAATAAAGTTGAAGATAGTCCAACAATTTCTAATTGGGAAATTACACCAAGTAAAATTCTTACTGATGAAGAATTATTATTTGCCTGCGAAGGACGAACAGCACACAAGTAATGAAAAAACTTAATCAAACTTACCAACTTCGAATCTTAAATAAAAGAAATTAAAGAATTCTTCAATTTAAAAATTTTCTTTTCAGATATGGGTTTCCCATAAATTTTCATTATGATTTTTCACCCAATTTTTTTTTTTACTGTTGAAACCGAACATTTTTTTATTGAAAATATATTTTCTAGTTCTTTTAAATTATTGTTGACGACGACGTAATGTTTTAAATCTGCTAAGAGTCCGGCTATTTTGATTTCAATATGAATAATATCTAAATGTTTAATGGTCCATAAACTGAAGTCCTTTAATTCAAGTCTTTGTTTTTACTAATTGTTTGTTTTCTTTATTTTCTATTATTTTTAGGGGAGCACGTCATGGCCTTAATTCTACAGGTAAATTAACACGTATTGCCGAACAAGACAACGAATTATTAGAAAAATTAAAAAATAATTCTGACACAAAAACATCAAAGAAAAAAAAGAAATATAAGAATTTGGAACCAAATGATTTATTTGATGTTGATTTAAGTAACTTAACACGTGATACAGATTATAGTCGTGCAATTAATAAAAAAGAAAGACGTAGAAAGGCAAAACTTGATTTACAATTGGCAACAATTTTATCACCATTTTCATTAACAGAACAAAATTCTTCTGCATGTGGTAAATTAGGAATATTTAAAAAGAAAAAAAAGAAGAAAAGAAAGAAAAAATTACCAGAATCAGAAACTGTTGATACAACAGATGTAATAATTGTTGATAACAATATTAATAAACCTCCATTAGCTAAAAAACGCAAAGCTGAAACCACCACAACAACATTATATCGTGCAAACTCAGATAGTAATATTGATGATGATGATGATTGTGGTGATAATGATCTTTATATAACACATAAAGAGAAAGAATTAAAAATGAAGAGACTAAAAAATATTGATGATGATGAAAATCTTGTTATTGCACCTGTACCTAAAAAGAAACGTAAAAAAATTGTACTACCATCAACAATAAAGGATGAATCGTTTATAAAAGATTTAAAAGAATCATCTGATGTAACAGACTTATTAAAAGGTACAAAAAAGAAAAATGCTAAAAAAAGAAATCGTCATTTATTAAAATTAACTGGAAATTTAGGAAATATTTCATTAAATGATGAGGAACAGGAAAATTGATTAAATAAAAAATATTTCTTATATTTTCTGTATTTATTTTCTCTTTTTGTTTTTTTTTTTTTTTTTTGTTCACTTTGTTCTGTATTTTTTATTTTTTTTTTTGTAAATACAAAAATGTAGTTTTTGTAATAAAATTAAAATTTACAATAAATGAATGTTTACATATTTTGTTTTTTCTTTACTTGGAATAATTATTTTTGATTGTCCCCTTTTTTTTTTAATTTTTCGTGTTTTTCTTTTGTTCTGAGTAAACTTATAAACTAAAATCACAATTTTAAATAAATTTTTAAAATATTTAAATAATTTTTTTTTTATTTCAAAATTTGTTGTTGGCCCAAGGATTTAATATTTTTTATTGTTGTACAAATAAATCATTTTTTGTTGTTGTATTTTTTTCTATAGATTTTTAATATTAACCGAAATTTTGAAGATCGTTTTACATCAACGATTAAATCCAATTATTTGGGGAGAATAAAATTTTTAAAATGTCACCAAAATAAAAAAAATTGTTTTAGAATTGGAATTTAAAATCAGAACATTGCACATTTTTATTATTTTCATTAAACATAAATTAAAGTAATTTATTCTAATCTAATACTAATTAGAACAAAAAGAATCTTTAAACATTTTTAAAATGATTTCAAGTTTTTGTTTGCTTGTATTTTTTTTTTTTCTGTTAAATCAAAATTCATAAATTTTTTAATTTCATTGAATTAATTAAATACAAAAGAATAAATAAACCTTTTTTATTGTTATTAAGAATTTTTTTGTTTTTTGAAAGCTTTTAAATGTTTCTATTTGAATTGTTAAAATTTTGATAGGCGCGCGTTTTTAGTAAATTTCTTCAATTGTTATTTCTACAAATTTCCATTACTAAAATTTTTTTAATTTTACGTTGAATAATAAAAGTAAAATTTTCAACTTAAATTAAAAATAAATCACAAAAAGAAAACAATCAATTAATTTTTTATTTCGTTAAAATTAAAAATTACGAAAATTTTGTATATATTTTTTTAAATTCTTTTTTGAATTAAATTAAATTAAAAATAATTAAATAATATTAATAAACGGAATAGAATTTACACAGTAAATTTTAGAAGTAAAATTTTACTAGCTTCCTAGTTAATTTCACTAGAATACTGACAGTGCTAGTAAATAAATCTAGTTTTAAAAAAATACAATTGTTTTCAATTAAATTCTAATGTTTTGACGTAAATTTTAAAGTTTAAAATTTATGCAAATAATAAATAATACAAAAAAATTTTGAAAAAGGAATGAAATTCCCGTATAGTGTCCGTTATTTTTTAAATTTACATAATTAAAATAAAAAAGTTTTATAGCTAAAATGTGTAGCAAAATATTGTCGAAAATATTTTAAACTAAATACAATTACTAAAATTATATAAAAATATTAATAACCAAAAACAAAGAAAACTATAAACAAGAAAGGAACACTAGATTTGAAAAATGGTGACAAAACCACAATAATAGTTCAAATTTTTCCCATTAGATGTATATTTAGCGCTAGTTAAAATTTTTACCACATGTTGTTATTGTGCGCTGATTCAATAAGAAAGAATAAAAAGCTTTTGTTGAACATTTTTTTTTTTTCTTTAATTAATTAATTAATTAATTAAGAATTTAGAATGAATTCAAATCGTTTTTTAATAATGTTATCAGCTGTTCCACTATTAAAAAAAATTGTTTCAAACTTTTTTCTACATTAACAAAAAAAAGTAAAAGAACAAACTATTATTTTTTTTTTTGTAATTTTGTAATTTTTTTCTTCATCTTCTTCTTCTTCTTTTATTTAGCTTGTGAAAAATAAAATTATTGTTTTAGTTTATAAATTGATGATTATTAATACATATATAATTATTATGTATTCTACTGCTGAGAGGGGGAGTTGGGGGGAAGAACAATAAAATACAGAGATTATAATATTATTAGTTATTTTTTTAAATATAATTAATTTAAATGCTGTTAACTGATTAATGAATTTTCTTTTTAATTTAATTTAATTTAATTTAATTTAATTTTTTTTCTTTTTACTTTAATTTCTTCTTCTTTTTTTTTTTTTGTTTTTTTTTTTATACAAGGCACAGCTACTTTTTTTTTTTTTTGTTTTGTTTTAATTTATTTTTAATTTTATTTCTCTTTTTTTTTTTAGTTTTTTTTTTTTAACAATAAATACAATTTTTCTTCTTCTTCTTTTTCTTTTTAAGTTTTTTTTTTTTTTTTTTTATTTAATTTTATTTTCTCTTTTTCTCTAAGTTATAAATTTTCTGTACTTAATATTTGGAATAATTATAAATAATTTCGTTTATGTTTTTTTTTTACTGGGATCTCTAAAATTAAATTTTTTATTTTTTACTTTAAATTTTTTAATTTAATTAATTAATTTTTTTTTTTTTATTTTTTTCTTTTTTTTTTTTTGTTTTTTGGATCGAAATGAGATTTTTTTTTTTTCTTTTAATTATTTATTAATTTTAAACTTTTTTTGTTTTTGTTTTTTGTTTTTTGTTTTTTGTTGCCTAAGTAAATGTTTACCATTCATCACAGTCTTGTTTTAGTTGAAAAGAAACAAAAAAAAACAATTTACTAAAACCACTCTGGCACATTTTTACTAAAAAAAAATTTCTTCTTCTTCCTTTTTTTTCCCCCTTTTTAATTTTTTACTTTTTTAAAGCATTTTTTTATTTTTACAATTTTTAATTTTTTTTTTTTTTTTGCTAATTTTTATTTTTTGTTTTTTGTTATTTTGTTTAGAAGAAAAAAAAAACTTTAATTTTTAAATTTTTCTTGTTTCTTTTTTTGTTTTTTATTTTTTCATTTTTTTTTCTTTTTTTTTACTAAAAAATCTAAGATAATTTGTTGTTTTGTTTATAATAATAATTTTTTATTTAGAATTAATAATTAATAATATCCAATTTTAATTAATAATAATAAGTTTTCACATAATTTTCGTTTAATTTTCTTTTTTTGGGGAAAACAAAAGAAAAAAAATAGAAAAATTCAATTAAAATTTTATTTGTACAAAAGAGAAATGGGTATGGGGTGATGGGAGGGGGGAAAGGATGAATTTTTTATAGGTGATTTTTTTTTCTTTTTGTCTTTTATAAATTCCAATTTTTATTCAGCGAGAAAATTTGTTACAACAATAAAAAAAAAAAACTCTGTATTTTGTACAGAGATAAAATAAAAAAAAAAATTGTACAAATATTTTTACTCTGGATAAAATTTCTCTCTCTGTGGCCGTGTTTTTTTTTGTCTTAAGTCAAATTCTAATTAGAGAAATTCTAATTAGAGAAATTCTCATAAATTCTCTCTGTATAAAAATTTGACCTTCAAACAAGAAAAAAACAAAACACGGTTTGTGTAGAATTTTGAAATTTTGAATTTGAAAAATGAAAGCAAACTTTTTTGTTATTAAAGAATTTTTGTTTTTTTTTAGATTTAGATTGAAAGAGAAAATTGTAAATATAAAAAAGAAAGAAAAAAAAAATAGAAAAGACGATTACAGTGAACTTAATTTTAAAATAAGAAAATATCAAAATATGCAAATATTTTCTTATTGTGGAAAAAGCACAAAATATATTTAAAAATCATTGAACACAGTACAATCAAAAAAAAAATATAGAACAAAAATTATTTAGATGATGGCACAACAATGACAATTTTTAATTTTTTGTTGTCATTTGAAAATTGTCCAAAAATCAATCAAACCAAAAATGATTGTAATGTGTCCTGCGATTTTAGATTAATTATGCTAAATAATTTTTATTATTTTTAATAGATGAATCACAATCAATTTTATATTCAACTTAACGTAAGTATTTTTTTTTTCCTTAATTGTTTTTGGAAACATTCCTTCAGAATTGGGTGGTGTCCACCGAAAGACTTTACCAAAATTATTTTTGAGTTTAAATGAAAAAAAAAAAAATACTTAAAAAATATTTGTTGTAATTGATTGTCCATTATTTACGAGGGACAAAGAAATTTAAACTAGATTACTAAATATTTTATTAAAGCTTGCAAAGGAAAACAAAACAAATGTAAGTTAATTTATTCAAAGTGCATACAGAAAATAAATTCACAATTTTATTCTTAACAAAGTAAATCACATTAAACTCATTCAGATAGAAGACAATCATTGTTGAAGGCGTTTTGTTCGTCACAATTAATATTTAATATTTAATACATGCAAAATAGAAACAATAATTATCGTTTTCTAAATGAGAATTTGAGTGAGTATTCACAGAATATTAAACCAGAACTTTCAATCGTTTTGTGTTTGAATTTAACAAAAAATTAATGTAAACAAAAATAGACAACAATAAGGGGAAATATGGACAATTTTGTTTAAAAGTTGAACCAACAATCACCATTTTAAAGTCATTTTTTTATTCAAAGGTCACCATCAGAAAATAAGATTATTTATGTTTTGTTAAATATTCAATTTTGTGTGAAACAGAAGTAATAAGAAATTATAAAATAAACAGTATAAAAATTTATTGCTCATTAAGCAAGATTAAGGGTAAATTGTGTTCAATATTTCTGAAATATTCTGCTTGGTAACTGTTAGGATCTTATTTCTCTCGTTCTTCAAAGAGCGAAATCATCATATAAATTGGGTAAAATTAAAGAATTTCCATACAACAATTCAAATTGACCAAATTTATTATATTCTTTGTACCAAAATTGAGTAATTAATTTGTGCATTTATTTTGAATTGAAAAAAGAAAAAAAATTTGAACATATTTCATAAAATTTAAAGGCATTAAAAATATCTAACATAAGGGAATAATTTTAGAGCAAATAAATTTGATCTATTTCCATTCATTCCATCATAATCTTTTCCTTTTATAAATTAATGTTCGGAAAAAATTATTTTATAGCACTTTGAATATTTCTAGTTATAAAAGTCATCCAATAAATTAATTAATCAACACAATAAATTCTAGTGACTATCCAAATATTTCTCTTTCTTAATCTGTGTACAACATAAAACTTCAGTGTTCTTATCAGAACACCACAAAATGGAACAAAACAATTTTCTTCAATAGAAAATAATGTATGAGTATTGTGTTGACTGAATCTAAGTACAGAAAGACTTTCAATATTTGTACAGGCGATATTTTTGATTAAATTGTTATTATTATTTTTTTTTTGTATTGGAAGCGCGCATTCAATACAAGTTAATTTCTTTTTTTTTTTCTATTTTTTATATTCAACTAATTAAAGCAAAGAAAACAAAAAATCAAACAACAGCAAACAATTCTGTTTTTTTTTTCTTTTCATTTTATAAAAAACTTTTCTGTTGTTTGTTATTTTTATTTTTATTTTTATAAAAAACTAAGAGATATGAATTGTTGTAAATTTTATGAATTAATTTTTTTTTTTATTTATTTTTCTCTTCTTCTTCTTCTTCTTTTACTTTTTTAGGAATGTATCAAAAAAAAAAAATAATAGTAAAGTTTTTATATTGATTCCATCACGTGAGTTAAATTAACAAAAATGAGAGAAAATGAACCAAACTTCTTTTTTTTTTTGTTTTAAATTTAAAAATAATTTATAATTTAGAAAACAAAAGAAAAAATAACAACCAATAATTTAATTTCGTTTCTTTTTAATACTAAAATAAAAGGAATACAAAAATCTTTTATCAAAACAAATTTCATTTGTTTTTTTTTGAGGAATGGCAACGTATTTATTCAAAAAGGGAATCGAAAAATCTTAAAAAGGCGAATTTTTAATAAAAAATTGTAAATTTAAACGTAAACCGTAAACGTAGGAAAAACAAAAAGAAAATATTTAATAATTGATTAGCAAAAATAAATGACAGAATAATAAAAGAAAATAATTGAGATTCATCGTTCAATGAATCGCCAGGTCAATTAATGATAACTGTTCCGATTCTTTGCAAAATGACTTTTCGTTAATGACCAACTTATTTATTTATTTATAAATTCAACCCGTAAATTCATTAGGAAAATTGTCCACACATCAATGACAATGGAAATAATATCAATATAAAAATAAATTTCTTGTGTCACTTCATTCAAAGAGATTTTCATGAAGTTTAACAAATAATTTTAAGTTTTATCTTAAATTAAAAATGATAAACAAACAATATCAGAGAATGTATAAATTAAATCGTGATTAAACTGATTTCTTTTTTTTACTATGGCCTAACATCTAAATTTACAATTTTAGAAATCAGACTTAAATAATTATATGCTTTGTGCAAAAGACAATTTCTGTTGACAAAAAGACACAAAATAATAATTTTAATAAAGAAAAAATACAAATATAAAAATTGCCTTCATTCTTTCTATATGAAAATTCTTTATAGAGGCTGCAATGATTTTTAAAAGAATTAAATATATTTTTATTAAAGTTAGTAAAAGATTAAGGATCATTTTCCAAATTTTAATTTGTAACATTGCAAATTGATTATTTATATTTTTGTTACATTGAAGTTTTTCATTTGAATGTAAATCAATGAATACAATTTATTATTCTAAATGTATCCTTTGGTTGCTGCAAAAATATCTGTCTGTTACTGTTAATTGTTTTAAATTTTTTTAATAAAACTCCATTCCAGTATTTCTAAAAAAAAAACAAACAAAGAAACAAACAAACAAACAAGAAACAAAGTGTACAGGGATCTTCGTAATTTATGTTTGTAATTTTTGGTTGAAATTTTAAGAAGTTCGTTACAGAAAGAATGAACAGCAAACAAATATTGTCTTTGTTTTTCTTTTAAATTTTGTGATTTTAAAATTGTTGTAATTTTCCATAATTAAATTTATTTTTTTTTCACCGAAAAATTGTAACGTTTTTATTTTGTTTTTTTTTTTAAGTCGTTACCAGCACCACTTAAATTTCAAGAGACAAATTTTTTTTTTTGGGCATAAAAAACAATACATGAATTTATCATTTTAAATGAATAATATCAGAAATTTCTTTAATTCAAAATATTGAACAAAATTCAATTGAAATTAAAATTTAATAAATTAATTCTATCAAAAAGTTTACGGTTTCTTTAAAAACAAAAAAAAAATCTGTACTTTACAAGTTCAGTTGTTTGTCGATCAATCAACCCGTGACGATCTGTAATCTCTGTAATTCTTGAAAAGAAATAAATAAATATAATTCGAATTTTTCGATAAATTGTTTAAATTTTACAACAATAAAATTCAATACAAAAATTTGTTCATAATTTCGAATAAAAGAATTTCTTTTTGTTTTTTTTTTTTGTTTTTTTCATTCTATCAATTTTTGATTAAATAAAATTTATACTTGTTGTTATTATTAATTCAAGGCTAAGAAATACAAATAAAACACCAGACATAAAAAAAAAATAATAAAAGAAGATTTGATCAAATAACAAAAATTTCATTTCAATTTCTGATCAAATCAATCGATATATAAACTCCTTTCAAATGCCATTACGTTTTATAGATACAAACTTCTTCAATAAAATGGACATTTTCAAACATACTCCCGTTATTCATCAGTTAATTATTTAAATAAGGAAACGTCTCATTTTTTTTTTTTTGGTCTGCAAGTCATTTACCGATTATTATAAATTATAAAATGGGTACCTACACGTCATTTTATCGGAAATCATTAAATCGTTTGGTCAATATTTTCTTTTTATTCACAGAAAAACAAAAAAAAAAAAAATTTATAGAATTTTATGAATTATTGTAAAGTGCCAAATAAACTGGTTTTTAATTGATTTTTAAAAAGAAACGTTGCAACTAATTTGTAATTCAAATTTAATTTGTAAATTTATAAACCAAGATTTTTTTTTTTTTGGTTATACTTTAAAAATAAGTCCTTGAGAATCAAACATTATCTCTATTGATTATTTATAAATTTTATTTAGGTAAAAATTAGAATTTCATTTGTTACAACCAAAATTTGAAGATTCAATATTTTTGTTGTTTTTTTTTAATTACGACAAAAATTGTAATTCTGATAAATAAAATTATTTAAATGTGAAAATATAAAACTAGAATAAGACAAAGCTGAATTACGAAAATGACCAAACAATTTACTGACGTCACTTTATAAATAATAAATTCATTAAAAATTAAACTGTCCAAAAAAAAAAAAGAGAGAGAAGTTTAATTTTTATTGAAAAAATGTCCAATTATCTAATTTCTTAAATTTTGTAAGAAACAAAAATTAATAGATAAATACGAAAAATCCACGTTCCGGTGTCATTTACTACATTAATGAATTAATTTGTGCAAAGAAATAGACAACAAAAAGACTTAAAAAGTAAATTAATATTATTAGGGGGGCATTGTGTGTTTCTTGAGTGTGTTTGCGTGCATATAGATGTGTTTGTGTGTGTGTGTGTGTGTGTATGAGTGCATTTTTATTAATTAGAATTTAAAATTAAAATTAGATTATATTTAAATAATTAATAATTAATAATAAAGTTTTCGTTATAAATTACGTAATTTAAATAAAAGAAAAAAAAAAGATCAAATTTAAAAAAAAAAAAACAAAACGCAGAATTTACAACAAATAAAAAAACATTCTTTCAATGTTCTTTTTTTTTTATTCACATTACGTTTTTTTTTTTTTTGTTTTGTTTTATTTTGTGTTGACTGGAATTTTTATGGGAAGTTATTTAATAACAATATTAATAATTATAAGAATAATTAGAATTAGAATTAGAATTTATAAACACGAAATAATAATTAATAATTAATGAAAATAAAAGATAAAAAAATAATAATAATTTTTTTTAATCTCAATAAAAAAAAAATCCCTAAAAAATATCTTCTTCTTTTTCTTTTTATAAAAAAAAAAAAAAAAGAAAAAAACAACCAATTTAATTCGAATATGTTTAAATCTATTTTTAAACACACACAATTATTCGTTACCTAAAAATTTTATCACAATTTTATTTTTTATTTTTCTGTTTTTTCTCTTTTTTTTTTTTTTGTTTCTTAAAACATTCCAAAAAAAAAAACGGTTATCAATTATTAACGTTTTCCTTCTTTCCTTTTTTATGAACGGAAATTATATTTCTTGTTAAATTTTATTTTACTTTTTTTTTCCTATTTTTCTATGAATTACTTTGTTGTTGTTCCTTTTTCTTATTTATTTAATTCTTTTGTGTTTTTTTTTTTGCAGATTTTTTAGTGGCAAAAAATTTTACGTGGTTTAATTTTTTTTGTATTAAAATATATATCAGGCGGTGGACATGTATTATTTGTATTCATAACAAATTCATAAGCTTTTCTAATATCTTCTGGTGTTAATTGATGTTGTGTTATCATACCTTTTAATGAGCACGGATTATGTACATGATTATAAATAAATAATGGATGATGATGCGGTTTCAATTTTATTTTACTAGCGCATATACCTGAAATAAAATAAATGAAAAATATTAAAACAAAAACAACAACAAAATATATTCTATATGAAGACTTTTTTTTAATAAATTGAAATTCTTTTAATTCGCCATTCAATCGTGTCTCGATAAGAGCAGATAAGAACAAGAATGTATTTATTGTCTTAAATTTAAAGTAATGTTTGTTTACAAATCTCGTTAACATTCTAATTTCATCAATGTTAATTAAGCGTCAATACAAATTATATGTACCAACCGGCATTTCCAACTAAGAATGATTAAATTGGTCGACGTTGCCAATTATCTCAGCAAATAATTTCTGAATATAAAATTATAGTAAAATGGACAATTAATTTAAAGTTTATTTATAAAATTCATCAAAAGAAAAAGTTTTCTTTCGCCTAAAGTCAAGTTCAATTTTACAAACATTTCATTTTCTAGCGTCGTTTTTTTTTTCTTCTCCCTAATTATATTTTCACACATAAATTATAGGTCTCTATACCGAAACGTTGTATATTCAGTACATTCAATGTCAATTTATTGATTTCTACTTTACGTTTACGTTTACATTTTACGTTTACAATTATAACATATCAATTTATTTATTTAAGGGAAACAAAAAAAGAAATAAATAATAAGGAAAAATTAATCTAATTATTATTTATGAAAATAGTTATTTTTATTTTTGTTTATATTATTTGTAGTTTATAAATACAATTTATTTGATTTTAGTTAATTAAGCGAAGAAGGAAAAATTACTTTACGTTTTTATAGAATTTCTATTCTAGAAATATATTTTCTTGATTTATTTTGAAAGAATTTTATATAAATTAATATTATCTTTCAGTTATTCAGATTCTTAAAACTTATATACTTTCTGATGATACTTATATATTCTAAATATTTACACTAATTACATTTGAAGTGAGTTGAAAAAGAATAATAATTGGATTGATTCTTGAATAATTAATGAGAAAAGATTTTCTTTTACTTTTGAGCAACAGTTACAAGATACAAAAAAAAATGTGTAAGAACGGAATGGGGTTAAATGAAATAAAATAGAAAATTAATTACCAGTTATATAAATATCTTCCAAATGAAATAAAGGTGTTGTTAATGATACATTATACAATGATACAGCTGAATCCATTGACATAACATAACCAGTACCTGATAAATAATTTGGATATGTTTCACCACTGTACATATAAATCGGTGAATACCTAAAAAAGACGAAAAAATCATATATATATCTTTTTGAACGTTATTAGTAAAAAAGTTCTATGCACGAAACAATAATTGTTCAATTTTAAATTCAAATTCATTATTGAAAAAAATTTATATTTGTTTTTTTTTTAAATTAAAATTTTCATTAAAAAGATTTAACTTTACAAATGAGACGAAAAGACAATACACGTTTAATCAGTAATAATATATGTAATTAGTATAAATGATTTTACCCTCAATCTTTGAAATAAAATACAAGACTTCATACGTAATTGTGATTTGATTTTTATTTATGTTAGAATTTCATTTATAGAATTAATTAAAATAATTTAAAACAATGTATTTATATCAGAGATCAAAAATTAGTCTCAAGAGTTTACTTTTTTTTTATTATCTTCTTATCTGCTAACTCATGTTATAAATTATAACGAGTATTTCTCATAGCACGAATTAATAATAAACGCATGTTTTATAATAATTAAAATTACTACTTAGAAACTTTTGAAGCACAAAAACGGAAAATATATAAAAAAAGGTAACGAATCTAAAATATTATGGAAATTATAAAATAAATATATAAAGTCCACAAAACCATATTCCAAAACTTCCGTATTTAAACAAAGAATGAAAAAAACCAAACTGTTAAAAAGGAATATGCAATAAATTTGAATATTGATAAATGCATTTAATTTTTTAATAATAACAAAAGTTCATGCCTGTCACGAAACTAATTATATATTTACACAGCTATAATTTTCATTTACATTTAAAAAAAAAAAGTCATAATAATAATAAAAATTTATTTAGAACGACAATTTGCTATTATTTGCTATTTGATAGAAGAAGAAAAAAAATAATAGTGTCAATTTAATTTACACTAAATCATAATCATCATCAATTCATGAATATTAAAGTACGTTTCAATACTAAAGAGAGAAAAAAAACTTACACAAGTTCAAATATTACAAATATTAATTTAAATTATGTTAAGATTTACTACGACCGATACTCAACTAAAAAATTGTTAAGTTCAAAACCTTGAGCCGTGACGTCATTTGAATTCTATTTAAAATTTCAAAAGCATTTAGAATGCCCATTTAGTAGAATTAACCTAAATTCTAACATTATCTGTGAATTAATCCATTGTTGTAACACACAGATAAATCAATTAATTATTGTAGATTCAAATAAGTCTAATTAAAAATATTTCTTAAAAATGTCTTAATGCCAAATTTTAATTAATAAAATTTAAAATATGTTACATCATTGTTACAATTTAATATTAATTGTATATAATTATATTTACCATTTACTAGTAACATCAGCAATTGGTTTTGCATGACAAAATAAAAAACCAAATAAAACTTTTTTATTTCCTTGTAAACGATTATCCGTTGATGTTGCTTTTATTGTTTTTTGATCAAAAAATGCTACAGTTGCATTATATATAGGAACAGTACCACCAAGGAGAATATGAAGTAAATTTGGTACATTCAAAAATATATCGTCATCACATTTCATAACAAATTTAACTAGAAAGAAAAAATAAAAAAAAATGACAAATACAAAAAGAATTTATTTAATTTAACGACAATATTTCACTTCTTGTTTTTTTGTTGTAGTTGTTTTATGATATTTTAGAATAAAAAAAAAATAGCGAACGATAATAAATAAACAGAAGTTGTTGTGTTTTTTATTGTTGTAATTGGAAACTTTTATTATATTATTTTTATCTTTTTTTGAAAAAAAAAAAAAAATAAATAAATAAATGTTGAGGGAATTGTTTTTACTTTTTTTTCCGTTTTAATTTTGTAATTGAAACTTTTTCTTTTAATTTTTTTTTTTTTTTGTATGAAACAAAATATTGAATAATCATTGCCTTGTCGCAAATTCATACACACACACACAATCACACATGTAAGCATATCAGTCAAGTAAAGTACCTTGAAAAAAAATTCGTTTTTTTTTTGGTTTTACATGAATAATTGTTTTTTTTTTTATGTTTATTATTTGTTTTTTGTTGTATTTTCTTTCTTTTTTTTTTTCGTCCCAAATAAAGTAGTTTTATGTAAAATTCGTGACTATCCATTAATACGTCACAAAAAAAGTATTTTTCGTGTACTTTTTTAGAATAACAAAAAAAAATGTGAAGTTGAATTAAAATCACATTTATGTTTCCAATTATTATTTATCTAACTTCGATTAATTTTTTATGTCCAATTATTTTTGACGCTTAATAAACAATTAAAACATTAGAAGAAAACAATGTATAGTTTTAATCAGATAATAACGAGCACTATTAAAAATTCAGTTACGAAACAAGTGATAAATCTAAACTTGAAAACATATTTAGTATTGGGTTACTTCCGGTATAGATTAAATATACGATTATTCATTCAATTCTCTTTGTATTATTTTTCTTGGACTTTATCTTAAATAACATAATTGTTTTTGATAAAATAAAAATTTCCATAAGAAATACATATAAGGTTATTTCAAGTACATTTACAAAAAGGGCAAAAGGCTATAAGATTTGATTAAATAAACTATAATCAATCCAAGTCTGACAATCATTAGCCAATATTTATTTAAAAAATTTTAAAAGATTTTGAAACAATAAACAAACAAAAAAATTAAAATTATATACAATTTGGGTATGAGAAGTGTGTGTATTCCCAAATTGAGATTTCTTAACATTGTTTTGATATTATAAAATATTAAAATGAAAACGAAAGAAAATTATCCAATCAATATAAATATTTCATTATCAATAAATAATGAATTGTATTTATGCATTATGATAAACGTCCGTACGTAGACTATTAAATTATTTATTGTCCATTTATAAATATACGAATTATTTTTAATAATATTCATACCTTTTGTTAAACAATTATTAGTTACCCATTTTAACATCATTATTGATTTAAGTGTTAAATTATTGTAGCTATCAATAAAACTTTCTTGAATAATATCATTATTCAATTCATTTTCATTATTAATTTTATATTGTGTTTCATTATTTAATGTTTGTCCAATTAAAAATACAATTTTCACAGAAAAATGTTGTTGACTAGAATCAGTTCTGTTATTTTCCTGTAAAATAATAATAAAAATAATAAAATTTAATTTAAGACAATTAAATAATAGTATTAAATATAATTACAATGGTATTAGTAAAGTGTTGTAATAAAACATAGTCTTCCCAATTTTTTATTTTTATTCCTAAATATTTTCCTTTAAATTTTGAATGAATTTTCTTAAAAACAGGATAATTAAAATCAGTTACATTTCCCCATGTTTCTCTAATTGATTGTCTAGAAAGAAAAATAAATAAAAAAAAAAAATTAATAAACTAATCATTAATTAAACATTGTTATCTTAAATGAAATAACCTTGCATCGAAATTATTAGATGATGAACAAACAACAATCAATAAAAAAAATCTATTTCCATTACACAAATGTACTGGATCAATGATAGTAGTGTTTACATTTGGTATAACGTACTCAACAGTATCTCTAGAAGTGTTGAAATTCCAACCAGGAATAGCCACTAAAATAAGAAAAAATATAAATAAAATAAATTTTCATTTATAAATATTTAAACATCTTCTTTTTTTTTTAAATTTTCATCAAGAAAAAAAAACATATTTATGTATTTCTTCATTTTTTCAACTTACAAAAATAATCAAAAATTAACAATACAATATACTAAAGTCTATACATATTTTATATACATACAAAACCAAAAAAAAAAAATTGGACAAAACAAAACAAAATAATTTGCTATTTTAACATGCGGAAAAAAATATACAAGTTTTTTTTAGCGTAATTAATAAATAAATCAAAAAAAAACAATAAACAATGCCTTTTTTTTCATTTATAAATAAAAATAATACTTCACTGTAAGTAAAATAATTGAATGGGGGGATCTCTGTACAGTATATATAAAATACAATGATTATTTTTATAAAATAAAAAAAAAAGAAGCAGAACGATATATAATTACCAATTCTACTAGCTAATAGCACCTCTGAGCAGTTCATGCAGTTATTATTAACAAACGTATTTTCCTCACCTATTCTTGTTTGAACATTATTTGATAATGGAATGTATACCAAAACTAAAAATATTAATATAATTCCACAAAAAGCTAATTTTTTAAATTGTTTTGATGAACATCCATGCTGATTTCTGTACTGTTGATTTTCAATTAAGGATTCATTATTAAGAAAATGATTATGTTCTTCGTATTTGTTATCATCATCACTATCTGAATTACTTGAGTATCCGGTTGAATGATGATTTTGTGGTCTTTTAAGAAGGCTAACTTGAGCCTCCATTTCTGATTTAAATTAAATTATATAAATAATCTAAAAGTGAGACACAATGACAATTTTATAAACACATTTTAGTTTTTTTTTGTTTTATTTTTTTGATTTATGTTTTTATTTTAATTTTCACAAATATTATTTAAATTACCTGAATTCCGGAGATTTGTACGTTACACTACATATTTCTTAAAATTCTAATCTTACTATTAACTTAAATGTTTACATATTTTGGTAAAAACACGGAACGCTTATCTTTACTTTTAAAACTTGCGATAAACTGACAGTCTTCAACTAACTCGCAAAGAATAGTTTTTTATTGGCCGTATCTTTTTAATTCTATAAAAAAAATGAACTGAAAAAACTAGCACATTGAACCGAAAAACAACAACATTGCTTTTTTTATAGTACTGCCAGATTGAATTCTTGTTTATGCATGTTTTGACCAGGTTAATAATTAGTCAAAAATATTCACCTCATTGTCATTATGAAATTTCTTCATTCCGTCCAAACTCTAATTTGTACAGAAAACGAAATTTTCTTTGTTAATTCCTAGAATATTTTCCTGTTTTTATTAGTTACTAATTAATTTTAAGAAAAAATGATGTAAAAATTGGGTATAGGAACATTAAAAAACAATTTTTTATTCAATTCTTTTTTATTTATAAATATCCGCTTTATTCGGTTTTCTTTGCTGGTCGTACTTTCTTAACAGGTACTGGCTTTTGTGATTTCATAACAGCACAAGCACGTCTAAGTGCAGCCTTTGTTAAATCTTTACGGTATTTATTGTTGTTTAAGACGTTTCTCAGCTTAGCCAAAGAACGTCTTGGACCAGCCTTCATCGTTATTTTAACTTGGCTTTTAGCTGGATGATTCTAAAATTATAAAAGAAATTTATACATTAAAATGAGACCATTTAATTCTCGTAATGATAGATAGAAAAATTATAACATTTAATTTTATTTGAACCTTGGGTGTAAAATCAAAGTTTCCAAAATGTTAAATTTTTAATTAAGCTACAAACTGAGAACAATACTTACTTGTGTGTTCTTCTTCCTATAAACAACAGTAAATCCTTTTTTATCAGCTGCTGGAATAATTCCAAGAGTTTTTTCTTGAACAAGACCACTGAAACGAAATGCGCTTTCGTTTTTCAAGTTATTTGGCTCCTACAATAAAGTAGCTATATATAAAAAATATCATTAAAATTTGATATTTTGTAAATTAGTTTTTTTGCGAAAAAATATCACTCAGTAACTTAATTATATTTCATTATCCATCAGAGATCTTGGTAATAGTTTGTTAATCATCATTTCCATAATATTTTTTCGAAAATAACTTCAAAATTATCAAAGTAATTAACTCACCGTGCTAAAAGGCTTCTTAATATTGCTTTTCTTGAGCAAAAAAGCATTGTTATTTCTAACGATTAACCAGTTCAAATGGGAGGACATTTTGACCTGAAATTAAGAAATATGTGTTAATAAATTCCTACTGTACCAAAGAATTTCATTTATATTAATTATAAATCCAGAACAGATTTCCAAAAGTAATTTTTTTAAAAAAAATTTAAGATGGCGACCACGTGTTCACTTAAATTTAACATGTTTTCCATCGACCGAAATTTTTAATAATTAGTAACTTTACCCATTTTTATTTCACCCAAACTACTTCTCATTTTATTATCTTTAATTTAAAGTTATTTATTGGAAAGAAAAACTATTATATTGCACTGTTTAGTCCACAAAGTCAGAAAGAAAAATGTACTCACCTATATTCGTCGACGACGTAAATGAAAGAGAAATACTTCCCGAAGCTCAAACAGGAAATACTAGTGACACTACAAAATAACATACACGGCGAGCGGCAAACACTCGCTTTATTGGTTGCGTACATTGTGTTTTAAAATTAAAGAAATATTATGCGCGAAATTCAAATTATTATACTTACTGAATTTTTAAACCGAATCGAGAATAAAGTTATTAGTAAATATATTTATAATTTTTTTGGAAAATAAATAAGAAATCCAATATAAGTAAAAAAATATTTTATTATATAATAAATATCAGGAACAAACAAAGTAAAAATAAGCTCAATATTTATGTATAATAAGTTTATTGTATCATTGAAAAAGTAAAATTAAAAGTTAATTGTTTAGATTTTTATTTATAGTGAGCCTTTATATAAAATATTATTGCAATATTTCAGATCTCAAATACACAAATATAAAGGATTTCTTAACACTATTTTACATTAATAATTTTTTTTTTCATTAATTAATAATAATTCAAAATACTTTTCCACATAATGTATATAATATACATAATGTACTAAATTTTAAAAAATATTTTATTTAAATTGAGATTATTACAATTTTTTAAACTAAATATTTTTATGCTTTTATCACAAAAAATGATAATGTTATAATGCATTTCTTAATATGTAAAATATTGTCTTCATCATTAGGTTAATTAAAAATAGAACTGATAAAAATATATGAGTATTGTTAAACAATTAATAATGCTTAAATTCTAGACATTGGCCAGTTAAATTAAAAATTAAAAATTAATAATAGTAATAATAATTAAATATTAACATAATCTATATTGAAAGAGTATTATTTTTTGTCATCTAAAACTAACACCATACTTTTTCGTAACTTGTGGTGAATGTACTGAAGCTACAGAAAGTAAAAATGGTACATCATTTGCTGATAAATTAAGTGCTGATGTTAATGTATTTAATGAACAAAATTCTGTAGCTAAAAGGAATGCTGCTAAAGTTTCTGACTGGAAATATATTTCTTGTAGTTTTGATTCCATGAAAGACATACACTGTAAAATCAAAATTAAATATTATTTATTCAAAATTTAATAGGACAAATTTTTCATTAAAATACAAAACATACATGATATGCAGATGTTCCAGCACTCCACATAGCATGGACCGTTTCTAACATGGATGCAACAAGTTGGGACATTCCAACCAGTCCACTTGATGTGTTTCCACTTGGCAACACGGATGTTTGTGACGAAATCACACGAACGTCCCTATTGTAATAAAAAACTTATTATAAAACTTCTAAAAAATAATCAAAATAAATTAAACTACCATTTATCAGTATTTGCTATAATGCCAATATTTTCAGTAGGCGTTTGTTCCAATATTGCACAATGTGATGCGAGTACTAAATCATGCTTTAGAGAAGATTCCCATTTTGTTGGAGGTGTATAAGTACCCTGCAGAAATAATAAAAAGTAAAATTAAATAAATGTTACCCGTAAATGATTTAAAAAAAATTAATATCTCACTTGAAGGACCATATCCGGAATATAATGATCAGATATTCCTGTAAATAATGATGGAATAAAACCAGGTTTAAAGAGCAACAAAACTTTTTCATTTTTTTCATCAATTTTTCGTGATGTTGATTTTGGTAAAGGAATATTAATTATTTTCATTTGTTGTTTTTGTTTATCACAATTATTTTCTATTATTCCTATTTTCCCAACTGTTTTATTTTGTGTATTTTCTAATTTACTTTTATTTTCAAAATTTTCATTCATCAAATTACAAGAACTCATTCTATTTTCTATAATATCACTGTAACACTCTAATTCGGTAGCATTTGTAGGTGTTGTTAGAATAAGAGATTCTTTACATGTATTTGTTTGTTGATAATTATTTTCTGTAATATCACTTGAAAATTCTAGTTCAGATGCATTAGATGGAGTTGTTAAAATATGCGCATTTTCACCACGACAACAATCACATTCATCCTCTTCTTCCTCTTCAGTTTTAGTTAAACTTGTACATGGTGTAAATGTATTACTTGTACTAGCACCATAATTTAATCGCATTTCTTGTTCAATTTTTTGACCCTTTTCTAAGAAATTATAATTCGATATATCTAAATTTTTATTTTTCATATAATTCGTTGCAATTTGTGGATATTGTTCAAAATTAAATTTAACACCGGAATGTTTTTTAAATTTATGTTTACACATTTTACGTTCTAATAAATCTGTATCAACAATTGATGCAGATGATATTGATTTATGTAATTGTGTTTGATCAATATGATTTTCAGCAGCACATTCAAGTGAACAAGATGATGGCGATGGATTTAATTTAATATTAAAATCATCGGTCCTTAGTAAATTTAAATCGGTTGTTTTATGTGTTTTAATATTTATTAATGCTTCATCATCACCAAGTACAAAAACAACTTCATTATTATCCTTTTTTAATTCATTAATTTCACCAGTTTTTTCAAAATGTTTTATTAATTCAAGACTTTTTTGTGCTTCTTTAGATGGTTCAACACCCCACAAAAGCCTTGGATTATGACCAATATTATTTGCCGTTATTAAATCAGATAAACTTGGAATTTTTCGAAGAGTGTTTTTATTAGATGATTCTGAATTTATTTCATTCAGATTTGGTTCAATTTTAGGTACACTTGATTTTCTTACAAATTTATTTCGATGAAGATGTTCTGTTTTATTTGAATTGGCTGATTTTGTATACAAACTATGGGATCTCTTAAAAACAGCAACATCATTTTTCTCAAAAATTTCGATTCCTTTATCAATATTTTTATTTTCTTCTAAAGTTTTTCCCACCTTTATTGGTTCTATACCCCATAGTAAGTTTGTTGCAGAAGACTTTACACCTAAACTATTTGCGGTTATTAATTCTGATAAACTTACTTTAGGAATTGCTCCATTTATTTTTAATTCTTGTTCAAAATCAATTTTACTATCCAAATCAGTACTTGTTACATTAAATTCAACATTATCCGGACTTGTTATTGTCAATTTAATTTTTTCATTTGGTCTTTTTTGATAAACTTTTATTTCTTTTTTTAATTTTGGATTCATTTCAATTCCAGTGTCCATCAAGAAATTACCAATTCTAAGTTCTTGCCGTACAAATCGAGAATCACGATAGACTAATACATTTGGAATATCATTCATAACATTTTTTTTCATAGATCTTAAAACATCAACCATTTTTTGTTCATTTAGTGCTTCAACTGAGTGATTTTGATTTGAATATGTTTCATTATTTTTATCAGAATTTAATACACTTAAATTTTTTATACAAGTAGATGTTCGAGATAAACCAGATTTTATTTTAAAATCATTAGTGTAACATTTATTATTTTCATTCATGTCCTCTTCGTCAATAAACTCCTTGTTTAAATTATTTTTCACTTTTTCAGTATCATATTTATATTCATATTCATTCATATTCTGCATTATATCTGAAATAACATTTTTTTCAATTATTTTCTCCTTGAATTCACGTTTAATTTCACCACAACGTATAAAATATGTTAATACATTTAATATTTTTTCAAGTGTTTTTGTATTTCTACCACAAATAATTGTTTTTGATATTTTTGGTGGATTACCAATTGAACCATATAAATCACCAATTTGTGCCCATAATGCACTATAAGGATGTGATTTTGATATTTCTGAAATTTTTGTTCTTTGTTGCGTCATAGAAACAATATTACTAGATGATGTTGCACTAATATTTGTTGATATTGGTGCTACTGTACCAACCCATCCAAGATGATTTGTTAAGATTGCTGTTAAAAGTGAGCTGATAAAACTGTAAATTAATTTTAAAAAAATATATGATAAATAATTAGAAAAATTAACATATAAATAATTGAATTACTTACAAGTTTGTATCTTTGGTATCAGCATTTGTTAAAAGCCAGGATAAATCACTCATGAAATTATGAGCTAGCATGTCAGGATTTTTCATGGTACCACAACTTAATGTTAACCAAACAGGATTACTAAGACGTGGTGCAGTAAACAAATCTCTAATCCATAATGTTGTTGAATGCCAAGCTCTTAGCATTATTTGTATGAAATTCTGTCGATTTTTATATGCATTTTCAGCCGTTATTCTTAATCTACATAACATTGATTCTAATAATGCAATATGTTCAGAGCAAAATATTTGCATTTCTTTTTCAACAGATTCATTTAGGGTTATACAAACAGCTAAACCTAATTTTGCACGACGTGTACTATTATTTCTACTACCATTATTTGAACCATGATAAGAACTATGAGGTGATATTGTATCGCCACTCGTTGTCTTTTTCCGTTTCATTTCAGGGTTACTATGATTTTCACCAACTTCACTATTTCTACGTATATGTGGAACACAACCATCACTGCCACCATTTCTATTATAATTATCTCCAATAAAACCAATTAAATCACTCATTGATTCTTTATTTTCAAATGATGTTGACATATTTTTTAATATTCTTCTATGTAAACTACCATCACTTGTTTTATTTACATAAACAGAATCAGCAGCTGTTGAATCAATACTAAGTTTTCTTAAACTTTCTTGATCACTAAACATCGAACCAAAACTACTTCTGCCTGATGAATATGGATATCCTGACATATTCCATGGATCAGTCCCACTATAGCCTGAATCGCCAGCACTATAAGCCATATATGAATTATCTGTCATATCAGATGGAACATCAAGAGGATTCGTACGATACTTGTCTAAATAAAACAAGAACAAAAAAAAAACTGATTAAAAATTGACATAAAAATAAAATAAGCAAAATGAAACTTTTGCTGATTTCTAATTTTCAAAATGGCCACCTGAATATAAATGGACTTGAAAAAGCCAAGTAAGATTCATTCATTTTCAATAGATTGCAACAAATATTCAACATATAGAAACAAATATTTGTAATTTAAAATTTTCATCATAATTATGTAATCTTTAAAAGCCTTGTAAGAAATAACACGTTCCAAAAATCTAATTAAATTGTCATCTTATGAAAGCTTCACTATAAAGTTATATTTAAAATCTGCAATATATTTACCTCCTAATATCTGAACATTATCAGATAAACATACAGATAAAGACAGTGAAAATGAGTTCATAGAATTTGTGTCTATTGAACTAACATCACTACTTGTATTATTACTATCTGAAGATTGATTAAATGTTCTTGTATGAACAGGTGATAAAAATACTTGTGAACATAAAACTCTTGTTGGTGATTGTAGCCAATGAACTTTTAATGATGTACCACGATATGACATTGCAACAGCACCAAAAACCATTTCACCAATATTATTACAATCTGGATTTGGGCGGCAATACTAGAAATAATTTAAGAAAAAACAATAAAATTAGGAAATAAGAAAATATTAATTAATAATTCTTCGTTTAGTTTACATCGGGCAAATGAAAATGAAAATAATCCATTTAGAATCATAAAATTACATTTTCCATATCGTAAGTATTTTTTTCTAAAATAATTTCCCATTGTAAAGCATAATGAATGACTAAGTGCGTTTATTTTCACTTTTACTTTAATTTTTAAACTTCTCACAAAATTTCTCTTACAAAAAAATTAAAATTTTATTTTTAATTAAGAAATATACAAAAAAAAAATAAAATAAGAAACTTTGACAAGATTTTTATTTTGGAAACAACGTAAATTCCACTATAAATTTATTTAACTAAATATGTACAATATACAATCCAATTAAATTCAAAAAGAAACCACTTAAATTTTATTCTTTAACATTCATTTATTTTAATTAATTAATTAATAAATAGTTAGTTAAGTAATTAATAATTTTTCAATATGAATAAAAAAAATTTCAAACATTTCACATTCACAATTATTATTGTGGAATCAATTTTAAAAATTGTGAAGAGAACAAAAATTACAATTTTTTTTTTTTGACTTTCTAATAAAATTCTTCTTCGTATTTGTGTAGAATATTTATTTCGACTTTTATAAAAAGTTTAATAAAAGGACTATTATATGATGTCTAGTCAAGTCGTTAATTAAATTTAGAACAAATAGAAAAATTTAGTAAATAATTTAAGTTTTAAAATAAGAAACAAAAAACAAAAAAAAAAAATCAAACATCTCCAACAAATACATTTAATTTTTTGTTAATTAACAAAGAAATAAAGTTAAATAATTTAACATAACAAATGTAATTACAATAGTGACGTAATAATAGTCATTAGTGAATATTTAAATTCATCAAAACATATTTAAATCTAAATACGTAAATAATTGTTATAAAAATAATGTAAATTTTTAGTGAATGAATTCTTTTTTTTTTTTCTAGAATCAACAGAGTAATTACTACAACTATTCACAATAATATTAAATGAATTTAAACGACAGAAATTACGTCATATAATAATAGATCAGATTTAACAAGAATATTCATATAATTATCAATTGGTCAATTTGATCATTTCAATCATTCAATCATTTAACAATTAAAGCGAAAAGAAAATTATACAAAAAAAAAAAAACCGAATATTTAATTGAAGAATAAACGACTTACCTTATAACCAAAACCATCACATATTTCTATATAACCACCAGAATTTTGATTATTTCCTGTTGTATTTTTCGGTAATGGTACACATTGTACAGCACTTGAATCAAATAATAAACGTCTACCACGCCAATCACATTCTCTATATAAAAGGACACGAACTTGTTCATTATTGAAAGGAAATTGACTGAAAATAGAAAAAACAAAAATTATTAAAAAAAAAAAAAACCAAAACAAAACAAAAAAAAAACGAGTAAAAATAAAATGTAGTTAGAGCTTAGCAAAATAATAAAGACTTACAAATATATAAAACAAAATAAACAAATTATAGTTAATCATTGAAATCACGTGAAATTTTTTTTGTGATTCAATTTAATTTTTATTTTTCTGATATTTGAAGGTCTTTTAATAATTATATAAAAAGAAAAAAAAAAAATAAAACTCTTTAACCAAAACTCACAAAACAACAACAAAAATAATAAACAACAAATATTGTCAAAAATAATTTCAATATTTTTGTTGTTGTTGTTATGCTTGTAAAATTTATAAAAAGTTAGACAGACACAGAATATACTAAATTCAATTAAAAATATGTTGTTGTTGTTTTTATTAATTGATTGGCAATTGAATTACAACAATATATGTATTTTTTTTTTAATGTTATTTTTGGATATGAGTTCAGTTCAGTTTAGTTACTAATATTTATTGTTTTTATTATTATTATTTTTTTTCTTTACCAAAAATAATTAATAGAAAACAAAAACAGAAAGAGAAAGACAAAAAAAAAACAAAACAAAAAACGTTCAATCAAATGGAAAAAAATAAATAAATTTTTAAGAGAAAAACAGGAAGGAGAAAAAAGACGAAGGAATCTTAAAATGCGCGTGTACATCACCAATAAATAATCTTTATATATATTTTCATTTGTATTTTTGTTGTAAACTTATGAGTTCATATGAACTTAAATATTTAGTATTCATCAACACATCAGATGAGTTGAGACAAATTTTGATATTATTAACCTGAAAATGAGTCTAATAAACTCAAACGAAACGAAAAAAAAAAAAACTAATACATTCTAAATAAAATAAATAAATACATAATTGTAGGTTATTCCCTCTTCAATTAAAAAAAAAAAACACTCATAAATATTTTGTTATTATTATTATTATTATTTTTTTTTTATTGTGTCTAAATATGTCCGAAACCGAAACGCCTATTTAACATTCGTAAAATTATTTATTTTTTTAATTCTTTAAAAAAAAAAAAAAAATAAAAAGAACCGAATTAAAATCTACAACATTACCTTTTTTTTTTACTTTTTTTCCATCATTTTTTTCTTTTTTATTAATGAACCAAATAAAAAAAAAATTACAAAAAAAAGCTAAAAACAAAAAAATATATTCGCTTTAATTTAAGTCACGAGTTTTTCTCTTCTTTTTTTTTTGTTTTTGTTTTTTTTTTTTTAAATATACGATAAAAAAGTATAATACCTACACTCAAACGCAAACTCAACAACAACAACAACAACAACAACAATAATAATAATATTTAAACTCATCATCATCATAAACGCAAATACTTACTTATTCTTTTTCTTTGCTGTTGTTGTTGTTTTTTTTATATATAAGAAAAGAAAAAAACAATTTTTTAATAAGCATGTAGGCTTAATTTAATGACAAACACACATATTCATTTACATTTTCGTAATAAAGGACAAATGTATAAAAAAAACCACAAACAAACAAATGAGCAGATATACATACATACAGATAAATACATACAGATATACATACAGATAAATATACAACATATATCACTTTCCACCTGATCATCAAATCAACAATACAAGTTTTTTTTTCTTTTATTCAGATCACCTTATTTACGTCAAAAAAAAACAAGAAGAAAAACAACAACAACAATAAAAAAAAAGAAAAAGAAGAAACAAAAAAAAAATCATGTGATCTCTGAAACTCAATAAAAATAACAACAACAGTAACCAGAAAAAACACAAAATCTTAAAATACAAAAAAAAAAAAAAACGAAAAAGAGAAAAAAAAAATGTTTAAAAAAAATCAGCAAAAATAAAAATTAAAAATATACAAAAAAAAAAACAAACTGACGTAAAACAAAAAAAAAATGGATAGCTACATAATTTCAGTTATATTTATGTGTGAAAATTTACAGAGAAAAAACTATTAAAAAAAAAAAATCAGCGCGCCAATGATACGTACACATTTTACCATCGATCGATCGACAACACACACGTAATCATATTTAAAGAAACACAAAAATAAAATGTGTGTGTGTGTCTTTTTTTTTTTTTGATTTTTATTTGCACGTGATGACAAAATATCAAGAACAACAACAACAAAAACAAGAGTCAAATATCTTTAAAGAGGAACATCCCATACTTAAAGCTCTCTAATTCTTGCGGTTGATCAAAAAAAAAAAAATTCATATGACAAGAAAAAAAGAAGAAGAAGAAACAACAAAAATAATTCACTAGTTTTAACTGCATTCAACAGAAAGATTATATTTTTTAATAAAAAAAAAAAACAAAAAAAAAAATCAAAGAAGGAATTTTTAAAAAAGAATAAAAAAAGACCAATAAAGATGATCACGTGAAAATGCTAATCTTTAAATCTGAATTGAATTGATCTTTTTTTTTTTGTTCCCTCTGTTTTGTTGTCGTTCTTAAATCTATTTTAATAATTTAGTTGTTTTTTTATTCTTTTAATAATAATAATAATAAGAAGAAGAAGAAGAAGAAGAAAAAAAAGAGAGACATAACTTAATTTAAATGTTATGAACTCGTTCAATGGATATGAATATATGATCAGTGATCCTGAACATGTACACAATTTCAAAAGTAACAAAAAAAAAAAACCAGAAAAAAAATTAAATAAATAAACAATAATGACCTCCCCCATCCCACCTTCGTGTCTTTTAGAAGAAGAAAAAACAAAAAAAAACAAAAACAAACATTAAAATCAAAATGACGTTTTTTAAGTGTCGCCCTCGCAATCACGAGTCTAAACAACAACAACAAAAATACAACAAAAATAATAATAATAATAATAATAGCAACAACAAAAATGTTTTACAGACAAACAGTCAGACATTTTTAACATTGAAAAAACACGATAAAGAACAAGTGAAAAAAAAAATGTAATTTCTGTTTGTTTTTGTTGTTTCTTCTTGTTACTTTTTTTTTGAAAAATAAATAATTGAACTTAATTTCATTATTTATTAACAACTTATTTTAACAAATAAGAAATCATTAATCAGATAAGTGATTTTCTTAACTTTTTTTTCAAACAGAAAAGAAAGAAACAAAGAAACAAAATAATTTGAAAGTTAGTTAAATTATCTGCAATGATTTATAATTTTTATTTAAAACATTTTATTTGTGAAATTCTAACTAACTTGCAACCAACATCTACAAGAATTATTTAATTGATTTGAAAAATAAATTCCTGACAATTGTAAATTTCATAACTAATTTTTATTTTTCAGTACACAATTAAAATTTAAGACAATCCATTTTGTTCTATGATTTCCCAATTTCCCATTTTACTTAATTTCAATCATTGTTAGATCATTTTTTGTTATCAGCAAACAAACGTTCATTTCTATTTCTATATTCAATTTTGAAAATTAAATTTTATAACATTTAATGATCCAAGTAGAAAAAGTTAACCCCTCCTACGTCAACTGAAATAGACACATGACTTTTTGTTTACATTGTCTATTTATATTTTATTTCATTCACCTGATGGATTACGTTAATTCCTTAAAGTACATTGGATTTGAATTATACAAAAATTAACAAAAAAAAAAAAAACTTAACAAAAAATTTTTTTCATGATTTTTAATTTAAAAAAATAGAAAATGAAAATTACGTATTTTATTTTTTAAATATCAATTTTTCACGTGACAATCTTATCTAAATTTCAAGTTTTGAAAGAGAAACAAGAAAAAAAAAATTAAAATTAACAAATTTAATAAACACAATTCGTACGTCATCGATCAGCTTTTTAAACAATAGAATTACAACCAAAAATGTTAAGATTTGTATATTTTGTTATTTTCTTCTTTTTTATGTCGTTTCTTATATTTTGTTCTGTAAAAGAACAGCATTAAAAGAAAGAAAAAAAAACTCACACACACACACACACACACACACACACACACACACACACACACACACACACAGAAATTAAAAATATAATTAATCAAGAATCAGGAAGTTGTATATGAATGTAGACAAGTTGTATTCATTTGAAAGGTATACAAATTTATTACGTTTATTTTGAATTGTTAATTTGTTAATAATTTTATCTTTTTTTTTATATTGTTAATTATCTTAAACATGGGCCTTTAAGATAATAAAAGTGTTTAACCATTTTTGCAAAAAACTCTATAAAAATCTTCTAAGAAATCAATTAAAAAGTTACAAATATTTTATTTGGGTATAAACAAAAATAAATAAATAATTAAATTATTATTTTATGACGAGAACAAATTATAAGAAATTAATTTCAAAGAAAGAAAAAAATAAATCAGAAATAAATTGATGAAGAATTTATTGTTAATTTTTTTTCTTGATTTCTTTTGAAAAATGTAAAATTGTGGTTTCGTGTGAAATTATCGTTTATTTAATAATTATGTGGGATTGAAATTTTTAACATATGTGAATTCATATTAAGACAAGCAACGAGCATTATCTTTTAAAATTTGCAAATTTTCGGATTGATCGCCTTAAATTAAACAATTTTTGGTTCATCAAACAGAATTTTGCCATTTAGAATTAAACGACAAAATTTTAGTAATAAATTTGTAAATTCTAACTGAAACAACTAATCAGATTATTTTTTTAATTGATCAAATTAACCAATTATAGAATATTTTTCGAATGAAGGAATATCCCCATGGCATTATAAATAATTAATTAAAAAATTCAAAACCAATCAAAACAGCGGACTAATCTATGTATAAATTAATTTTTTTTATAAAAAATCTGGTCATTATAAAATTTTCCGTGGAAAGTTTTATATATTTATTGGAAAATTATTTGGAATATTTTTTAATAAATTAACATCAAAAAAATATATTTATATTTATAGAATTTGTGATAATTATGGCGCTAATAGAAATTCTTTTTCTCAATCTTTTATTAAGAAAAAACAAACACAAAAATTTTTCTGTAGAAATTTGTATTTTAATTTTTTATTTAATCTAGTACATTAGTAACTAGGACTAGGAGGCCTACTATTTTTAGTTGGGTTCTGAACCACCACATGTCCTAGCATTTGTATATGCATTTTTTTTTTATTCGATTCGGTGTATTGAAAAGATGCAAATTTCGATTAAACCTTAGTTCCTGCTGCATACAGGTCAAGTTTGTACAAATAATTCTTTAGGTTTTTAAAGAAAAAAAAAACGATGAAAATACGATAAGAAAAACAAGAACAACAACAACAATAAAAACAAACATTGATAATTCAAAAATGTAACAAATGTCTAAATTTAAACTTTAAAAATTAATAAATAATAAAAAAATATATTTAATCATCATAAAAATATTATGATGACTTTTAGAGATTATATGTAATATTAGAGTACTTTTACTAAATATATAAATAATAAATGAATTTCGTAATAAATTTAGGCACTTATTTAATACACTTAATTTAATGATAGTAGAACGTCAACCCAACAAGAAAAAAAAAAATAAATAAAATAAAATATAGGAAATCGGTCATGTGATTCTCATCAGATATTAAATAAATTTTGTTTTTATTTATTGATTGATTGATTGATTGGTAAATTAATAAGATTAAATAATTATTCTATAAAAAGATAATTAATAAAAAATTAAAAATAGATTTAATATTGTTGCTTTGCCTTACTTAATATATTGAAATTGTTTCAATAGTCCATCATACGTACAACTAAATTGTACTTTCAATGTTACTTATCTTTCTGACATAATAATAACGTTTATCACAGGTTTCACACTAATTTTAAGTGAAACTTGGTCACTTAAGAAATAAAAGAGAATCTTTTCGTATAGAAATAATTCTAAACGGAACAAAAAAAATTAAATTTTAAAACAATAATTGTGAAATCAAAAATTACAATCTTCTTTTATGATCTTACTAAGTGACAGTTTTATCTATTCATCGTATATTTAAGGAAATAATTTAAATTTAGTTAGATTATAGCAATTCATTTTTGTGTATATGAATTAAATTTTAAATTTTAAACTGATAACAATTACTAATTACATATGTTCAATTTAATGTAATTTAATTTAATTTAATTAAAATAAACTTAACAACAAATATTAAATATAATTTACAATTCTTTCTTCGTTATATTTATTTTAATTAATTCATATTTGTTTTTAGAATATGTATATACATTAGTTAGTGATCACATCATTAAATAAGTTTTAGTATTCATTTTGCCGTAGGATTAACAACACCAAAATATGGCAAACCTACTGATTTCACATTACAAAAAATTTCGCAAAAAATCACGATTAATTCTCGTACAATTGCACATTAATCCTTCTCATTTTACCATTTGCCATATAAATTGGCAAAGATAGCAGAAATTTTCATATATACAAATTATGAGCAGAAATCAAAATACAATAGAAGATTTCAGATCTTGAATCAAACATATAAATTGAGAATTTTATCTTAAATAGAATACAAAATGAAAGACTTTCAATTAAGAAATAGTAAATTTCAATTAAAATTGAAATGCTAATGGAAATGTTTTAATTTTTGTTCTTCACAAAAATTAGATGTAATTCAGGTGACTTGTAGTTGATTAAGATGTCATTAGTTTTTGATTAGATATGTGAAAAAAAAAACAAACTAAACTCATAAGCTTATCACAATTCTTTTTTTTTTTTAAATTATATTTTGTATTTTTCTAATCAATCATTAAATGTTGATTGAGAGATTTTTTTCCTATAAATTAACTATAAAGTTTATAAAAAGAGAAAAGCAATATAAAAAAATCAAAACTAACTAGAAAATCATAAATAAAAAAATTCACAATATATATCGAGAGTTATTAAAATTTGATTTATTAAATCGAAAATTTAAGTCATGTGTTGGTCACGCATCCAATTTTTGATCAATTTTAGTTAATATTATTTTTAAATTGTGATTAATTCAAAACAGTTTCTTTCTATTATTATCTAAGTAAAACTTCATTTAGTTTTTAATTTTTATGAAGAAAACTGAACGACTTACAAGTGTTCGAATTTATAAAATCAAATAAATATTATTCCGATCTAAATAAATAATATTTGCCAACATGTAACTTTTTTAAAATGTCCCGAAATAATACGAATAATTCCGGTTATGAGAGAAGAGGGGAATCATTTGACTGTGGCATATGACCCATTGAACTTCCTTTAATAATAAAAATGTCTAAATACACTTTTCAAATGTTTCTAATTTCTAACGAAACAATAAGATTTTAAGTCGAACTACGTCTTCGATCATGTCTCAAACGTATTTCTAAAGTTGACGTCAGAATATTTGACGTCACCCCCATTACCCATAAGCCATTATCTAAATAAAAAATAACCTTACAATTCTATTTGATTGTTTACAGTTAATCTGTAATTTGATTCTTGGAATTCACAACTAAATTCATTTTAAATTTAAAAATTCAAGAGAAGTCACCTTTTCGTAACATAATAAACAATCATAAAAAAAAGTAATAATAAAGATACAAGAACAAACTAAACCTATTATATTTAACCTTAACTTAACACCTCGTTTTTATTCTTTCTTTCTTTCTTTCTCTCTTTTTATTAAAACGCTTTTTCTTTTTCTATAAGAAAAAGAAGGTACTTATCATATCATCATTTGTACAGCGGAACAAGAATTTTAATCATGTCTCGCCTACAAAATATAGTATTATTTATTTACACATTTTTTTTTATTCTTAACTCTCTCTCCCCACCGTTTTATCCCCCTCGTACATTCACTCTCTTTTTCTCTCTCTACAATATAATTTTTGTATTTTTCTTTATTATAAATTTTCTTAATCAAAAAAAAACAAAATATTTGCCTTGTCTGTTTTATATTCTTCTTCGTCTTCTTCTTTTTCATCTTTTATTTCTTATTTTGTTGAATTAAAAAAAAAACAAAAATTTGATATTATTTTTCATCACATCATGTGACTGCGAAATAATAATAATAATAATGTGTTACGACTGTAATAATCATATAAAAAATATACCTACGTATATAAAACACACTTATGTAAATACACCTTCTTTGTCCGTCTTCTTTTTTTTTGTTTTGTTTTTTTTTCTATTCTTCTTCTTCTATTTCATACACCCGAGTTATTTTTTATTTATTCATATTTTATTTGCATTTACATTTTTTGCAATGATATATTCTTACTACAATACCTATATACTTAACTATATATGCAAGTATGTAGTTAAGTTATTTTGTTTTAGTTTTTTTTTGTACGGTACGGGATTATTGAAAGAAGAAGAAAAGAAGAAAAAAAAAGAATGAAGAAAAAAAAGAAGTCTGCAATCATAATAATAAAAGAAAAGCTCACATGATTCTGTTTAATTCTCTTCTTCTTTTTCTCTCTCTCTCTCTCTAAAGAAATACAAATAAACAATCAGATTATACTTATGTCGGCATCTTAGGTAAGAGTAAATATTTTGTCTACACATATAAAATGAAAAAGAAAAAACATATATATACATGTAACTCTTCATTGAATATTTGCGTTCATTTCAAAGAATCACATGATCCTTCCTTATGCTATATATTTTTGTAAATGCATTCAACTTCTTTATATTAAGCAGAATTATTTAATGTCATTGGAATGGATTTTGTATTTTATAGATTCATAAAGAAAAATAAGATGTTATATAGAGGTTGTCTTAAAATAGCGGAATTTTTTATGTCCATAAATTAATTTAATTCTTTTCAAAAAAAAAATATCTTGGTGTAACAAAAAATAATGAAACGATCTCTGTTTCTCTCATAAATAGAATATCTAGAAAATACTAATTACAGACAATATTACATTAGTTGGAATTTCCCTTGATTTTATTCATTAATAAAATCTAAGTGTGCTCAAAAAATTACTAAAGTAGACTTCATTCATGTAAGAAAGCTCTGTTGTATAGCAACAAAATTTTAATTGTTTAATCAACGTCAATTATTTTCCGGAACAATTTCTAAAGAATTTATGATTCTTATCTTTAAAAAATGATTAAATATATTAAATAGATTATATTTTTAAAGAAAATATATTAAATAAAAAGATAATAACTAAGTACATTATTTTATTTTATTCATACAAATGAATCAAGTGTTGATTTTATGTTAAACTTTTAAACTTTGGTAAACTATTTTTTATTTATACGATTATTTTTATTATGTCACGAGGGGCAAATTTTATGTGAGTCATGTCAAAATAAATTATTTCATTTGAGAATTAATTAAATTTAGGTTTTTTTGTAATGAAACACAAAATACAAATAAAATTTGTTCATGGGCCCTAGACTCACGTATGGTAACCATATCGATCGTTAAATTATGATTTATCAGTCGAGGTAATAATGTCCAACAAAAAAACAAATATCATCTTCTTGTTAAATAAAGATGACTACAAAGATTACGAAATGAAAAAAAGTTGTACGAATTTGTTTTTATTTAAAAAAAATACAAAATTTTATCTTAATTTTATTCAAAATTCCAGGGAAAATTTTGGTTAATCCCAATATTTATTTAAATACAGCAGTGGAGAAGGAATATTTTTGGGTAAAACCGAAAATAATAATAAAAAAAAAATCAAAAACTATTTCCAGAACAGAACAAAATATTTATTTAAAAATAGATTTTACGTACATTGCAAAGAACTTAAATGGAATTTAATCAAAATACTCAAAAAAAAAACAAGAAAGTAAAAGAAACTAACAACAAAAAGGGAAACAATTTTATGTTTAGTTTAGAATATGATTAAATATTAATCATAATATGATTAGCCTGACTATAAAACTGACTATATAATTATATATTACTTTCAAAATTTGTTCAGCATCATCGTATTATATCTTTCAGTGTAGAAAATAAAAATTCTGACCTCGTCATGTGATTTTATCTTATTTATATAACAAAATATTTTCGCAACCCGACACAAAGCTCAACGAACCGGTTTACTTTGTTATTGATATTTTACCTTTTTTTTTGTTTTTTTCGTTCTTCTGACAACTTTATAAAATACTTTAAAAAACCTTCAAGTTTCTTAGAAAATATTCTAAATTCCTCAATAAATCTTTATTTTGTTTTTATTGTTCGAGAATAACCAAATGTGTACCTGTAGGTATATAGGTTTCAGTTTTATTAACGAGGGGATAACTGTGCAATCCTCAGAGAAATCTTTGTGAATCTTTCTTAATCTTTGTAAATCTTCTGTATTTGTCGAATCAACGGGGCGCAAAAATTTTATCTGCTTAACCTCATCCAGGTCTAGGGAGTTTAATGATATTAAGAAAAAGTTATCATGTATGAAAAAAGGATATTCTTCATTTTTAAATGATTTCTTTTTATTAAATTTACGAGAGAAATTTCACAAAAATTCAAACATTTTAATTTTTATTTTTATTATTAAAGTTCAACTACTTTCGTTTAGATACAAATATTATATTTGTAGTGATATACTTCTTAAATTGATTCGCTTATTGTGAAATACTAAAACCGGTTCACTTTCAAAGAAACGTAAAAAATATAAATATAAACCTACTTAAAGTGAATTTATTATAACAAAGTTTTCATAAAAAAATCTTAAAATTCATTCACAAAAAAGAAAACAAAAAAACAAACAAACAAACGAAGAAAAAGAAGACTAACAAAAAAAATTTTTATAAATTATTTCGAATTTTAATCAATGAAATTTTGTGAAGAATGTTACTCATCTTTTAATCTGTTAATAATATTTAAGAATTATTTATTCTAAGAATTCATGTCCCGAGTTTAGTTCTCATAGAAAGCGCTTGTTCTTTATTTCTGTAAACAAAACTTAAATCACATTTCATTTTTTATTCATTTTATATTGGTTTACAAATTGCCAGGGGTTACACTGAAACCGCAATATAATTAACTAGTAAAAGTGGAGACTTTTGTTGAATTAAAGAAAGTGTTTGTATATATTTTCTAAATGACGATATATTTTAGAAATGATAACTTTAACAACAATACTTAGTAAAAAATTCATTTCAAAAATATATAATCAGTTGGAAAATATTTAGAGCTCATTTATTTAAGTTCAACTAAATTCTCCACTTGAACTAGTTAACTATATTGCGGTTTCACACTTATGGAATCTATAAGTGAACTGGTAAATGAATAAGAGTTAACGGCTATACAAATATTTAGTTAATAATTTCAATTGTGTTTTCTATTCAGTCAACGCAGTTATTTAAATTTCATTCATTTTATTCTAATTCATTTTAATTTGTATAGAATTTACTATTTTTAATTAAAACATTAATAAATAAATAACAATTTCCTTATGATGTTTTTTTTTAAATATTAACAACACAACGTTATTTGATCTTATTGACCTACAACTGAATAAAAAAGAAATGCACATTTACAATGTTGCACCTTAAGTGTGTACACTCTCTCTTCTATTAACTAGAATAAAAAACAAAAATAAAACAATTTACTCAATACTTAGTTAAATCTCATCTACTTATAAATTCTTAAAAATGTAAATTATAAAAAGAAAAAATGAAGAAGAAAAAGAAAAAAAAAATTAAAATTGTATAAATTAAAAATAACAAGAATATTCTTATATAAATTAGAATTTATACGTAGGTAAAAAAAAGTATAAATTGATTGACAGATTACTGTTTAATCAATTTATTATTTATAATTATAATCAATGACGTTTCAAATTAAATACCAACTTTTGTATTGACGTACACAAATTCTATTGATATCATCAATAATAATATCATCATTACCTATTTGAAAAAATTTCTTACCTCATAACATTGACGACAGATTAGAATAAAAACAAAAGTTACAACATAACTTTAGTGACAATTATAAAACCTGTTCCGACTAAAGTATTTTTATTCTTATTTATATCATTGGAATTTATAATTAAGAGGAAAAATTTCATTTAAGAAATTGAAAACATTCAAATTGTGTACGATGATTAAATAAATCGCTATAGGTACGTAATATTAAGTTCAGTTACAAACGATCACGGGATAATAATTTTAATTCATTTATATCCGATTAATAAGCTTTTTTCGTTATCATTTATAATCGCATTTGACCTACATATTTTTTAATTATGATTTAATTATTTTTATTCAAAATTTTGTAAGCACGGTTGCATACTTTTTCGATTGTTAAAATTAAAAAAGATTAAATAAATTTTGTGAATAAAAAAAAACAACTCATATTTAGTTCTCTGATTAAATAAAAAAAAGCTTTTCTTTTCAAAAAAAAATAAATAAAAAATCTTTTTATTGGGCATAAACATAAACAAAAAAAACTTTCCTATATTTTTAGCATATAAACAAATGCATACACGCACACATATAATATATGACCAATATAAATTATATACTATCTTTTATATATATTCGCGTGACAGGAAAAACCAAAACTTGCGGATTTTAACAAAAACAAAATATTATATGAGAAACATGTTTGAATTAATATTTTGTTGTATTTTATATTTTATTATTGTGAACTTATGACGTTTTTTGGTAAACAAAGTTTAGTAGCTTTTTTTTTTCTTTTTTTAAATTTCTGTTAAACTTTAAATTAAAATTACTGAATAAGGAAAGTCAGCTACCTCAAATTACTACTACTAAATAAATTGTTCAGTCATTGAACAATTTGTTAAGAATTTATTGTGGGGATTTACCTTTTGTTTTGTTTTTCTAAATTTTTTACTTAGTATAGAGTTAGAGTATACAAACTGATTAATTTTAAATTCATCTTTTCAAATGATTCATCATCAACAAATAAGAAAATATTAAATATAAAAAGGATTTGAAATTTTCAAATATATGAGATGATGATTCAGAAAGTTAAGTAAACCGGTAAATATTCGAACACAGCCTTAATAAGCAATAATAACAACAAAATTCCAATAAAATATTAAATAGAAGAAATAAAAAAAAGTTGTAAGAAAGAAAACACGAGACACTGAGTAAAAGCCGTATCAGACATGTCACGATATCGCACTAATTTTTAGAATTTTATGATCATAATTTTTCTATATAGGACAATACATGAGAAAAAACGAGAGAGTTATATGAGATATCCATCCTTTTTCTTTTGTACAAAATAAAACAATACCAAATTTTATTATGCTAAATTATGGCTCTATTATGATGGTAAAAATTTTTATGGTGCTAATTGGTTCAATTGAAGATTTCAATAATTTATTTAATAATGACAAATACAAAAAATAATAATAAAAATAATTATTTTATAATTGTTACATTGGAGGATATATGTTTTTCATATTTAATCAATTTTTTTTAAGAGAAAATAATTAAATTTAAATTTTTTTTCAATAAATAAACTATAAATTCTTTTATAGTTCATAACTAAAAATGCAACACTGTAGAAACAGTTCTCAAAATAAACAATATCAGAAATGTCAAAATGTCAAAACAACTTTGTATTTGTCAAAATAATAAATATGCATTTAAAGCAATTAAAAGTGAGTGATAATCATTGAAAACAATACCGAAAGTGAATAAAAAAATTAAAAACAATTTATAAGTGAGTGAATATTGAAAACAATTTATAAGTGAGTGAACATTGAAAACAATTTAAAAGTGAGTGAACATTGAAAACAATTTAAAAGTGAGTGAACATTGAAAACAATTAGAAAATAAAATGAATATAAGAAAAGTGGCAAAAATATATGCGATAATGCTGATTATGCACAGTCGTCAGATTAAAAAAAAAAGAAGGAGAGTCCAAAGTCGGAACTGGATCTTGACAAGACAAAATTTTGGTATGCAATTTAATATAATAAAAACTTTGGAGAAGGAAGATGTGGGGCAGTTCAAAAATTTCTTCAGAATGTCTCCAAAAATTTTTGAATATTTATTAAGTCTTGTAGGACCAATAATATGTAAACAAGACACACCAATGCGAAAGTCTATACCACCAGAACATCGATTAATGATAACACTGCGTTATTTAGCTACAGGTAACAAAATATATATTACAATTGTAGTTTATAATATAATGTGTATCTATTTTTTAGGAGAAACTCAAACATCACTCCAGTACCAGTTTATTGTACGTCAAAATACAATATCTGGGATTATTGCAGAAGTATGTGACACCTTGTATGTAGTACTCAAAGATGAGCATTTAAAGTTTCCCAGTAGCTCTGATGATTGGAGAGCCATTGCATTAGATTTCTGGAAAACATGGAATTTTCCTAATTGTTATTATATTTATTTGTTTACTGTATATTAAATTTCTAATAAAATTTTTTTTTAGGTATTGGTGCGCTCGATGGGAAACATATACAAATCTGCCCCCCATCAACAGCAGGCTCTTTGTATTTCAACTATAAGCATACGCATAGCATTGTATTAATGGCTGTTGTTGATGCAAATTATAAGTTTATTTATGTCGACCTGGGTGGAAATGGTAGAATCAGTGACGGTGGTATTTTTAACAGGACAATCTTTAAAAAAGCTTTGGACAACAAAACAATTAAAATTCCACCACCAGAAAATTTACCTAATTCTAATACTGTGTTCCCATATTGTTTAATTGGAGATGATGCTTTTCCACTCTCCAATTACTTGATGAAGCCCTTTTCAAAAAAAAATTTAACAGTTGAAGAAAATAATTTCAACTATCGATTATCAAGGGCACGTCGTGTTGTGGAAAATGCTTTCGGAATATTATCTAATAGGTTCAGAATTCTTCTCAAACCTATAAATTTATATCCCGAAAAGGCAATTGATGTAACCATGGCATGCATTGCACTGCATAATTTTTTACGGAGTTCGGTAATGAGTGAACATGGAAATGAAACGGAATATTGTACATCAACATCTACAGCTATATCACAAATTCAAATTCAAGGGAGAGATAATAATAATGGAAAAATATTACGAAATGAATTAAAAGATTATTTAATTTTAAATAAATTATGAATATATTTAATTCAAAAATAAATGTTTTTTAAATCACATTTTGGTTATTATTTACTTATTATTTAGTTATTATTACAAAACATTAAGGAAGTAACACCTAAAATAAATTTTTGTCTTGTGTCTTCCTTCATTTTTTTCATTTCTTTTGCAATGAACATACAAAATTCAGCATTGTCATTCTCAAAAAATTCTGTAAACATTTTTGGATTCTCAGGTGGTGTTATTACTGGAACAGTGACAGTCGGTTCATTCAAAGATTGTATTAAACTGGCAGCAGCTTCCTCCATAACAGTAGGAGTATTAAATTTTTTTCTTTTATTTCTTTGAGGATGTGGGTTTGTAGCAGGAATCGCAAATATATTTCTTTTCATAGGCGTTGGTGGTATGCCATCAGATGAATCCTCAACGTCTTCAATATTTATTGAATTATCCTAAAAATATAATAAAAATAAAACACAGTTTATAATTTGTTTTAATTCAAAGGTATTGTTACTTACTATATTTGCAACACAATCATCAATATTGAATTCAGATGTGCTAACACTCGAATTCGAAGCAGAATCGGAATCAAAATTGAAACTCGATTTTGTGTTTGTAGATGTTGTAGTGGGCTCCAAAAAATTCAGTCTTTCAAAATGTTCCCATTTTGGTTGAAATGTTTCCACATCCTCAGCTCCTGCTCCACTTTTACCAATATCTCTCTGCTTGTTCCTTAAATTGCTATAGTATGCCTTCATACGGTTTAATTTATTTCGTATACAATCTGCAAAGTAAATTTGTTAATTTTTTATTTATTAGATTAGGTTAATATGTACCTACCAGAATCTATATTCGGAATTTCTGGAAATTGTGTTTTAAGCTCCTCTAATATTTTTTGGTACGCTGCATTCTTCTTGTTCCTGTTTTTGTAGCCAGGTTCAACAATATTCCATAAAGTGGAATTTTCTTCATATTTTTTTATTAAAAATTTTTCCATTCTACTGGAAAATTGAAAAGTTCTAAAAAATTTAAAAATTTACATAACAAAAATAATAATTATCAATACTTTCATATAAATACTTACTTATTATGATTTTTGGAACTCATTTTATTTAATAATTTTTTCAGTCACTGAATTTTTGAAGTTAACTTTGCTAAAACACTTTGATTTTATTTTCCCTCTTTAATTTTTGACGCATGAAGTTTGTTTACTCTTTTGGACAATGTTGCCGATATAAATATTTATTATAGATAGCTATTTTTTAAACCATAAAAGATATTGCTCTCTAATGGCATTTGTCTCGTTCTAATTTCAATTAATAATTGGTAAATTAGTACGATACCGTCACATGTCTGATACGGCTTTAACGTGTTTTAATTTCATTGTCATTGAAAAATAAACTTATGATAATTTTCGCAAGGTAAGTAAATTTGAAAAATAAAACTTTTATTACAGGAATTTAGAATTTTTGTTGTTACAATAAAAATATTAATTTTGTTAATAGTAAACAATACGCACACCTATGGGCATCTCTCAGATATGTACCTATCGAGATCCAGCATCCAGTATAAAAAAAAATGTTCGTCGATTAATTTCAATTTGATTTTAAATGGTTTCAATTAGTTTCTGTTCATAATTTTCTTGTTGTTGACATTAGATATTAGACACATTTACATAAATGATGATAATAAGTTAATTAACATTAAAACATGTGACTGGTGAATTGTTGTATAGGTAAGTATGTTAACTTTTATGGAATCTTTAAAATTAAACAAAAAAATTAAATCTAAGTAAATTAGAAAATAATTTTTCTTTTTTAACACTAAAATAGTAATACTTAAGTAAATATAAGTTTAAGTAGGTTTAGGTAAAAGTAAGTAAGCATCATAGTTAAGCTATATTTAAATATTTATTTTGAAAATTAAAAATTTTTTGTTGAAGTTAAATGGTTCCTATATTGATCTTTCGTAATTATGAAAATATATTACGTTCTGCTTTTTATTTCAATTAATTGGAACATTTTTTCAATCTTATGTGAAAGTAAGTATAATCAGTAAATTGTAGTACGACGTTGCGTATGAATTTCTTAAATGAATGTTGCGAGAAAAAATATGGAAACACACCAAATAAATAACGTACAATTATAATTCTCAAAAATAATTAACCACTAAGAAAAACAATTTTTAATGTGACATATTTATAACTGGTATGTTCTAAAATTTCAGTTTGCATCAAAAATTCTTGAAAAAAAAAACAAACTAAGAAAAAAAGTTCAAAATATTTTCAATTAAAAATAAATTGTAGAAAAATAAAAACAACATATTTTTTATTCAGATTAGTTACAAGGTATTTGTGAGATACTTGCAAAAAATTTGCAGAATCAATTCCTCTGGTTGCACATAGTGGATATCACTATCAGATATTTGACAGCATTGAAAAATGTTATTATGAAAAATATTTTGGACGTACCTACTTATTTATTAGTAGCGTAATAAATAATTAGAAAAGGTAAATGATAAATTACTTTATTATTGTTGAAAACATAAAAAGTTGTAATCCGAAACTCACAACAATTTAAAGTGTGACTTAATTAAAAAGAGACAAAAATATATGACACTAGAATTTAGATAAAAAAAAAACAAATAAAAAGTATTTAGAAACTCATTAAATAGTTTTTGTAAATAAGTCAGAGATTAAAAGTTGGTTAGACTTTTGATGATCGATAAAAAATAAATAATTCAATAGATTAAATAATTTGAAAGAGACAAATTTTTTTGTTCATTTTGCACATTTCTTTTAAAATCTTTGAATTTACAGATAACAACCTAAACAACCTCGAACACCAAATTATCATAAAATAAGAAATTAATAAGAAATAAGTAAGAAATAAGTTTGTATTTTGCGAAAATAAAAAAAAATATTGAAATATCAGGTAAACACGGTAATTTGCCTTTGTCTCTTTTTTTAGCGTATCTAAAATAGCGTATTTAAAATTGAACAAAAAAAAACTATAATCCTTGTCAACCTGTAATCGTTAGTTCCAAATTAATTGTTTGTAAATGACTTTGCAATTTCAATTCATACATTAAACGTCGTGAGTTATTCTTTTTGTAGAATTTGAAAATATTTATTTGGCTTAAAAATAGCAAACAACAAATTATTTAGCTTAATTAAAATTTGTGTTTGGTGATTCGTGCTAGGAAATTTTTTTTTTTTAAATTGGATAAAACTAAATTATCCTGTTTTAGGAAGTTTTATTGATTAAATTTTAACATCATTTCACAAGTATAGATAAACTTGTTATTGTCTTATAATTTGTCTACGACTTTAGGACGATAGACTTAAGACGAAATAGATATCTATACGTATAATGGCTTAATGCACAACTTAATTTCATTCTTAGTTTAGAATTAATCTAAAATTAATTTTGTTTCTTAATTATTTCAAGGGTACCTGCTAAATTGGTGGTGCTCACTTTAATTTTTCACGTAAACTCCTATTTTATGACAAAAATTGAAATAAACTCACTTCAATAACAAATTGCTTCCTCAAAGTCGTTAATTCGTTACTGAGTTACCTAAAAGAATTTTGGTATTTGTCGGTATTTTATAGCGAAGAGAAGAAAGAGGGACAGTTGGAAACATTTTGGGTTGTTGAATTTAAGTCGGAGTTTTTTTTTAAGAATAAAATAAACTATTTCTTGTAAAAGGGAGTGAAAATAATTATATAGTCACTTACAATTGTTGTGAAAATTTTACATAATTTTTTTTATTTACTCTTCATTCTTCAATATTTTTTTTTTTAAATTAATTGAAAAGAGGCAAATCGAATGATGAAGGTGAAGAACACTCGAAAAAAAAATAAATGGAAAGAGAGAGCATAAGCTCTTGCCAAACACTAGGATAACGTTAATTATTTGCAAAAGAAATTATAATACTAAAATTCAAATTTATTTATGTATTTATTTGATTGTTTTATTTCGTTCCGTTTCGATTCATTTTTAAACTTGATTTTTTTGGAGTTTATTTTATTGTTATTTTTTATAAGAAGAAAAAGATTAAGAAGATGGCAATATTTAATTTTGTCATGTGATTTAAATTTAAGTTTTACATGAACGACAAAAACAAAAATAATATTTTTTAAACGAAAAAAATATTAAAAATAAAAATATATTTGATTATTAATCTCAACTAATAATGACATAATTTATTAGAGAAAAATATTAAGACAGAATTCAAGAGCAAAAATAAAGAATTCAGTAATTAAATGTGATTCCAGAGGATAATCACTTGCAAAATTCACGTCACACAGGTTAGAAATTTTCTGTTTTTTTGACTCTCGTTAGGATTGAGAAAATGAATCATGATCGCTCCACTGTTACATTTTACTAAATTATTGTTTTTCTTCAAATCTTCTACCGTAAATAATTGTAACAAAATACTGTAAGTGAATAATTATATGTGTGTATGTGTGTGTGTGTGTGTATGGTAATGGCCTATATTTTAATTTTTTATAAATAAAAATATATTTGACGTTTAACAAAAAAAAAATCTGATTTTTATACATTCTTAGGTGACGACAATTTTTTTTTACCAACTGCCAATAGAGATTTTAATAAAATTTAGGTTAAATAATTATAGGTAAGTAAGAAAGTAAGTAGTTTAATTTTAAAATAAAAATCTGATTCTATAATTAGAAAAAAAAAACAAAATTGATGTAAGTTTAACGGGGTTAAAAAATAAGGGTGAAATCGGGGTGAATTTTTTTCAATGGTTAAAAACTACAAATTCATTAGAAAAGAATAAAACCATAATAAAATTTTGATTCACTTTTTTTTGAAGTTTCTTAATTTAAATAATTTTTTGTTAGAAATTTAATTTTGAAATTAATAAATAAATTTTTTCTTATTCTTATTTTATGTAGCAAAATCTCTAAAAATACTAATTATTTATTATTTCTTAATTTGCACCTTTTCGGTTTCACTTATCACCAATAACATAGACGATAAGTCATTCAATGTAGCCACTTTATACGAATCAAGTATGAAAAATCCTTTGTTTTCGACGTTGATGTAGTTTTCAAAAAAAACGTTAATCTTAATTTTTTTTTTGCTCTTATACATATGTTAAATTTCCATATAAAAGATTATAAAAGATTTGAATAGTTTTTTTTTTGGAAAGTTTAAATATACAAAATTAAATATGAACTTTCCACAGTAAAGATTGTCTAATTTTGTTTTTCATTAACGTTAATTGTTTCATATATTCTAGGATATTAAATTTTTCGACTAATATATATAAATAAGGAGGTGTTACAAATATTGTGTATATCAATCTAATATAATATTACGTAGACGATAAATAATTTAAACTTATTATTATTATTATTATTATAAAAATCAAGTAGCATTATTTGGAGTATTAACTTTGTTTTGGCTGATTGTAATAAATAAATAAATAAATAACTAAATAAATTATTATTATTATTATTTATAAGGGAGAATAATTAAAAATATAAAAATAAATAAAAAAATTTACCTTTGATTTGTTGTTGTTTGATTTACATTTTTCCGTTTATTTGATGAAAAGATTTTATTAAATAATGCCATTATTAATGAACAATTTATTATTATTATTTAAATTTATCACAAATAAAAAATTATTTTTATGTTTATATAAGCACGAGTAATTATAGTAGTTGTAGTTATCTAATTTATAATCATTAAATGAATATAATTTAATTAAATCTAGACACTTGTTAGCCACTTTTTTGTTTAAAATATTATTTTTGGTTCGCGACATTTCTTCTTTCACTATTTTTGTGTGTGTATATTTTCTTTTTCAGTTTTTATTGTATTTTCATTCAACACAGATCACCTCTTCTCACTTTCATTTTATATTTTAAATATACTTCATTTTTATTTTTCATTTCCTATTTGTACCAATCTAAAAAAAAAAATTAATAGCAAGAAGGACGATCGGTTGTGATTGTTGTTTTTCTTCTTTAGGTAAACATTTGAAGATGAAGAGAAAAAAACTGGAATCTAAATCAAAAAAAAAAAATATAATAAATCAAAAGGTTATAAAATATCATCCATTCATTAAATTTAAGAAGAATCATGTGACGATTAACTAGAAATTTCTTGATATTTTCCAGGATTAAATATAAATAATAAAAAAGAAATATAAAAGGTAAAGAACAAGGAAAGAAAAAAAAAGTAAATAAAAGTTAAATAAAAATCAAAAAAAAAAAAAAACTTATCGTCGAAGTCAATTCGTCTCACTTACTTTTGCAACTACTAAATTCGTTTTTATTTTATTTTTCCGTTTCAGTTGAAAAATTACTAACACATGCATAATTTTTTTTTTATTTTTGTCGAAAGTATTATTATTGTATGAAAATTTTTTACAAATACAATCATATTATATTCTCCATCACGTGCATTGCTATTTTCGTCATATGATTTATTAAGACAGTGGAGGGAGAAATTTTTATATTTTAAATATTATGAATTTTATTTAAAACAAGAAACAAACTTTCCAAACATTTTATTATTATGTGAATCTTTTGATTTTTTACTAATCAAAATATTATCGAATAGTTTGACATCTTTTTGAAATAAAATAAAAAAAAATCTACGTCTATGCTAAAAATTAAATTGTCGCAAATTTTTGTTTTCTTTCTTTATTATTATTTTATATTATATTGAAGGTTGTTAGAAGATGGAACAAAATTTTCACTCAACGATTATTATTGTTTTTTTTATTTGTTTATAATTTAGACTTAATTTATACATACTTTGACTAATTGCATAAATTATTCTATAAGTATTTATAAGAATTAGAGAAATGAAGAAATTTTTGGTTTTTGTAATTTTACTTCCTTCAATAATAACAGTAAAAAAAGAGGGGGCAGATTATAATATACGTACATTTAACACATGCACTTTTAATCGGTTTATATCACTTTAACTTTATTTATATTCATTAATTAACTAATTTGAAAATAGAAAAAGAAACTTTTTTTAATGTACAATTCGTTAACTTATTTTTTGTTTCTCACAAAATTTTCTGACATTTGCCTTCGACCATCTACTATGAAGTTGAACGTGTTACCTCCTATATTCAACATATTTTTTTAAATTTTCACCAATTTGTTTGTAGCGTTTACGAATTAAAAACGATAAATAAATATTAAATAAAGAAGAAGAAGCAGAAATGTCAAAGATTTCAGTTATTTGTTTTGTATTTTTTGTTTGATTAAATTAACTATAATTCTATTAAAATGCAGTCTACTCAATCAGTTTCTGAGGTATTTCTATATAAATTTTAATGAACAATATTTTAAATTGTTATAATAATTAATTTTAGGGTTGTTTTTTATTCAAAAACGCTTCACATCACAAAGAAAATCAAAAGAAAAAAATGCATAATATTTCTTCAATATTAAGTGAAGATTTTTCAACAGAATCATGGTATAAAACTTATAAATCAATGCTGAAGAGGATTGAAAGAGAAATTAAATCTGTTCAACTTGAAGAAATCGATACAACTTTAAAAGATTTAGTTAATTTTGTGAAAAACAGCAACCTAAATGATGCTGATAATCTGCTTCCTACTGCTATACTTCTTACAGGTAGTTAAATTATTAAAATATTAATAATCAAATTTTTAAATAATTTTCATTTTATGTAAAAATTTTAGGAATTAACCAGTCTGACCATTATGCTCAATTTAATATTCTTTCACATCAAATACGAAGTAATACAGATTCTGAAGTTGTTATTCTCCAGTCTAGAGATTGTTCAAATATGAAAATTGCAATTCAGAAACTTGTGTCTTCTTTTATTGATGGTTATAATGATGATAGTGAACCGACGAATAAAAGTTTAAGACGTTCACTATATACAATGCAAACATTAAAAGCATGGTATAATAACAAGAAAATATCTCAAATCAGTAATCTTGTTATTATTCTACCGGATTTCGAATTATTTAATATTGAAGTGTTTAAAAAACTTGTGATGATTTTAATGTATTAATTTTATTTCTCAATGTGTTATTCTTTTTTTAAATTTTATTTTATTAGTTCATACAGTCAATCACTTCCAATTGTCATTATTATCGGTGTGGCTACTTCATTATCAACTCTACAAAATTCACTACCATACAGAATCATATATGGAACTCGACTTCAAGTATTTCGAGTAGAACAATCACCAAGTAGTTTAAATAATGTAAACTTATTATATATTTTTCCTTTACAAAAAGTTCAGGGTGTAATTTTTTACTCTTTGTAGATAATAGAGAAAGCCCTGTTTTCACCGTTTTTACCGTTACATTTTTCAGGAAAAGTAATGCAAACTCTTATAGATATTTTTCTATTTTATGATTTCTCGGTCAGCGGATTTGTTCAAGCACTTAAAGTAAACGTTTATAATATTATTAATTTTCTTGAAATTAATTTATTTAATAATATTTATTTTCTAGCTTTGCATATTAGAACATTATTCACAAGGAAATATTTTTTCATTGTGCATAAATGAAAATACTGAAGAAATAGTAGAGAACTTATCACATTCTGATTTAGAAAAAATACGCAGATTACCTTCATGGAAACAATATATAAATAATATCCAAACTAGCGAAAAAATTATTGCATTTTTTAAATATGACGAATTTTTAAAACTTAAAATCAAAGATTATCTTCGTTATATGCGAACATTTTGGTATAATTTTTATGCAGGCTTGCATATTTTAAATATATTGGTTAAGGATCTACCTCAGTCATTATTAGGAAAACAAGTAATATAAATTTGAATTTTTCTTTAAGTTTCAATTTTTAACAAATAATTTTATTTTTTAGTTAAGAGAACTTTATATAATGTGTATTAATAGCAGTATCTTTAATACAACTGAATTTAAAGAATGTTGGAATTTATTGTCTGTCATTTCTAAAGATGAATTCCTGAAAAAATTGCAATCATCAATTAATTTTCTTATCAGTTACAATGACCTATTAAGAAATTCAGATAATCAGTATAGTTCTAAGAAATTTATAAAATTTAGAACAATTCTTGAAGATCAAATGAATAAAATAAAAACAGCCGAAATGAACGTTAAGGTTGTGGAAGTTGAATCAAAATTGATAAATATAGGAAATCGTCGCGATTTGCAAGAGGTAAAATTCAATTTTTGGATTTTTATTTTTGGTTTTATCAAATATAAATATTTTGCATTCAAAATTGTATACTTAAAAATATATATTTGCGCACTATCCGTATAACCACGGATAACTGGAATAATTTTTCAAATGATATTTTATATTTTAGAAACTTCTTGAAATGTCCAAACAAAAAAAACCGGTGTCAGATTTTACAAAATCACTCCACGAATGTTTATCATTAATTAAATTGGAAATATTGGAAGAATGTCTTATCCCAATGAATAGTGGCCCTCCATTAATTGAATTGTTTGTTTTCTCCGATGTATCTGTTGTTAAAAAATTCGTTATTGGAACGCCACGAGGTGCAGTTAATACAGCTTTAAATAATCCGCATTTTTATTTACTGGTATAAATATTATAATTGTTTTTAGTATTCCTATGAACTAATTTTTTATAATTTATTTTAGTGTAAATGTTGCAAATTAAGTCCAGATAGTATTATGCCTACGTTGCCGGACCTTTCAATTGCTTTTAAATTGCATTTAGAATGTGGAAAAATGATTAATTTATTTGATTGGCTACAAGCGTTTAGATCTATAATCGATGGGTCAGATGAAGAGGATCATATTGATCCAAAAATACAGTATCCTTTTTACTGCATATATTAAACAAATGTACCACCAATTATTTATCATATTTTGCTAACTTTTCTTAACTTACAAAAACTTAGAGCTCGTTTTACACGTGCAGTATCTGAGCTTGAATTTTTAGGTTTTATAAAGAGCACCAAACGGAAGACTGATCACGTCACAAGACTTACATGGTAATTAAATGATAAATTTTTACAAAGTTTATAAAAAATTATAATTACTCATTAAGTTATTGTTTGCTATATGAGTGTTTGTGGTTGTTATGATATTTACCAATGAAATAAAAATAAATTATTCAATTTAAAGAATTTTTATTAAAACTTTTTACAGTGTTATACTTCTATTAATTACAGTAAGTTGAAGATAATTTAGGCTCCCGAGTAATTAATGTCAAATGATTTAGATTTTTGAATTTTGTTTGTGTTAATTTTGATGCTTGAAATATAAAACTATGTATTGTAATATAAAATTAAATATGGATTTGTGTAGTTATGTTCAAAATTATTCTAAAACAAGAAACTAATACATGCCCGGGTAGCTCAGTCGGTAGAGCATTGGACTTTTAATCCAAGGGTCCAGGGTTCAAGTCCCTGCTCGGGCGCAATTTTTTTAAATTTTCTTCATTGTTTAAATTACTAGGAAAATATTGCTTTGTTTCTGAATAATTAATTAAATAAAACTAAAAATTATATTTTCGAAGATAAAAGCAACTCTCTATTATTCATAATTGAATATAACATATGATAATAAATACAAAACACTGAAAAGTTATGAAGGTGTGCATATTTATACTTACATGTAGTATAAGAATTTCTAATATTTTTTTCATTTTTTATTATTGCACTAAAACTTAAAAGCAATAATTTATATCAGAGTTGAATTGAAAATCAATTGCCATTGAAATGAAAAGTTAGAAGAAAAATTGAATTTTTGTACTTTTTAATTTATTATTAGACACTTTTTCGTAAATATCGTAATTCTTATTTCATAAATTGTATAAAACATAAAACCTTGCTTTTTTAGTGACGTTTCCATTCCATATAATTTTTTATATAAAAATCTAACTTATCGGTTGATTGCTGAATTAAATTTTTTGTTTATTTTTTAATACGATAATTAGTTATATTAATTATAAGTTAGATATATTAGTTATTATTAGTTATAACCAAGTTCTCCAAGTTCTCCATGAATCTTTCAAAATATTGATTAACCAATGAAAATTATATGCCCGGGTAGCTCAGTCGGTAGAGCATTGGACTTTTAATCCAAGGGTCCAGGGTTCAAGTCCCTGCTCGGGCGCAACTTTTTTGTTTATTAAATTTCTTATCAGATAATATATTTTAAACAAAAACAACACCACCCTTAAGTTTCACATCTTTTATTATAATATCGAATTACTTATCAAGAACTAAATTCTCATCTTCAAGCCTAAGGTGTTGTTTTTATATGAATATATTATCTGAGAATTAAATTTGGTTTCCTAGATCTCAAAAATTCAAATTAATTAATCTTATCACAATTTTGTAAACGTATTAAAATTGTATATTGTTTTGTGTCAGAGTTTTTTTTTTGTTTTTATATCTAACCTTTTATTATTTTGTAATTGATTTTTTACAATTCAGTTTAATTAATAGTAAATAGTAATTACATATAACAAAAATTAACGGTACCACAATTTTGAAATTTATATAAAATGAAATGTCCGGGAACCATCTTAAGTAAGAAAAAAAACTGAAAAACACAACAGCGTACAATGCAAATACGAAATGCATAAATGACAAAAATTAAACAATAAACTCTAGACAAGATTCTAGAACAATATAGGTATTCCAGGATCGTAACGAAGCCACATTATCTGATTAATATATTTGCTGGAGTGTATAATCTAAGATTAGTTTTATATATATTTTAATTATTATTTATCTTAAGAATAACCGTGGGATAATTAAATTTTGAGCGAATAAAGCAGATCCGAACTGATTTTAAATATTTCACTCATTAATATATGCCCGGGTAGCTCAGTCGGTAGAGCATTGGACTTTTAATCCAAGGGTCCAGGGTTCAAGTCCCTGCTCGGGCGAATTTTTTTTTTGTTTAAATTCATGGCCACCAATTAACATTACATATGGATGAATGCAAATTCTTAAGTAAAATTGTATTATGTTGTGAATATAAAAAAAATTCCGATTTTTATATATATGAAAATAATTTTAAAAAAATATTTTGTTGAACATATTCCAAATTTTTAATATTTTTGATTAAAACTTACAATATTTTTAAAAAAAAAACTATCTGAATTCGTCATATGAATTTCTTTTATTACATTTACTATAATAATTTAATTATAATAAAATGATGACCATCAAATAAAAAATGAATTTCTGTTATAAGTACCTAATTAATCGAGACCAAACAAATGCCCGGGTAGCTCAGTCGGTAGAGCATTGGACTTTTAATCCAAGGGTCCAGGGTTCAAGTCCCTGCTCGGGCGTAATTTTTTTTTATAAACATACAATTCTTGCTGATTTTTTTGTTTAAGGAAATAAAAGAATTAAGCTAGCAAAACAAACAAATAAGTATATTAATCATGTTTAGGTTTTCAAATCAAAGTAATTTTACGATGGTTGTTGAAAGTTCAACAATTTTTTTTCTTTTATTTAATAAGTGAAGAGAAAAACAGAATAAATAATTTATAATAAAATTACAAAATCAAAACCAACACAATATCAGAATCGTCTCTCTGATTACAATTTTCTGTTTAAACAAGTAAATTCCATATGCCCGGGTAGCTCAGTCGGTAGAGCATTGGACTTTTAATCCAAGGGTCCAGGGTTCAAGTCCCTGCTCGGGCGCAAATTTTTTAAATTTTCTTAGCAATTATTATTATCATTGCAAGTGAAATGTAGATAATTAAAATATTCTGGTTTATAGAATAATTAAAAGAGAAAATTGTCGAATTTGCAGGGGTGTCATATAAAAAAGTATAAAAATAAGAAGAAGAATTCACAATATTTGTTTTTATTTTAAATTTCTTCAAAGAAACATTTTTATTAAATTTTATTTACACATTTTTTTTTTGTTTTTCATATTAAATATAAATCCTTAAACCTAACTTTTATTTTCTTGTTTTTTTGCTTTTTATTCATAATTTAATTTAGAAGCACCTTGTTTTATTTGTGTGCGTTTTAATAATTTATAATTATTATTATTATTATAATTATTGTTTAGAGAAGAAGAACATGAAAAAGTATCAAATCGTAATTTAATTAAATAATTAACTCTTGAATTAATTATATATTATAACAATATTTTATTTATGTTTATCATTTCATATAATTTTGTTTGTATTTTACTAATAATTTAATTTAACTAATTTCTTTTATTATAATTTTTATCTGAGTTATATTATTGCTCCGGAATGTCCGATTCGTTAAACAACAAATAACAAAAATAAAAAATAATATGAAGAAAAAAATAATAAGGAAAAATAAGAAAAAATTCAGTCCATTTATAAAAATGTGGGATGAAAAATGATAAGATAAACAATAAAATTGACGTTCATACAACAAGCTATAATTGTTAATTAGTGAATAAAATGATGTATTAAAATATTATGAAATTCTAGTTGAATCATAGAATAGGGGGAAAAAAATAAACCTTGTGCTTATTAAATGAATTCAAAAATAAAATCATAAACTTCAACGATTTCAATAATAATTTATAATTGAATTGATTTGATATGATATGAGTGAAAAGGATGTTTCATAAATTATTTCTGGAACAGTAAAAAAACTGAATTCACTGAAAACTGGAAGCAGCAATTCAATATATCTACTCTAAGTTTTACGAACAGTAAATTAACGGAAGATCCAGAATTAAATAATTAAATGAAACAATGATTCATGGAAGATTTTGCAATGAATGCGCCTTTTATCGCTTTGAGCCAAAAATGGTGATTACCCTAAACTAAATTTAATTGTTAAAAAATTCTAATTGCTTTTCGTTTTCTTCTTCTTCTTTCAGTATGCTAAAATGTATAAAAAAAAGGTATTTTTGAGCCTTTATTTTTGCAATGTAAACGTTTTATTTTACTTAAAGTGAAACCTTTGAAGTCAGACCACTGATAATTTTTACGTTTTCCCATAACAATAGTTTTAATTTGTTTGTCTGAATATTAATAAATTCAGTTTCACTCTAAGTGACCAATGACCCATTTAGAAAAGTTTCACTCTATGTAAATACATTATTCTTTTTCGGTTATTAAATTTTATCCTGAAAATAAATAAATAAAATGAGAAATGAATCTTTTCCTAATAATATCTTTCTTTTTTTTTTATTATAAATTTAATGTGATAAATAAAGATTGAATGAATAAATTATCAATTAATATTCTTATAGCAATCTTTCATCTTCAATGAATCTTATTTTGTTTTCCTTCCATATTTTTTAGCTCTCATTTTTTTTTTATTTTTTGTTCATTCAAAAAAATTGAAATAAATCGTTAATTATGATTTCTAAGAAAATGAAGAAAATAAATTTTAATAATAATTAATAAGAAAAAGTTATAAAAAAATTTTTTTCTCATTTTTTTTTGTCATTTATTTATGAAAAATTAAAAAATAAATAATTAAATTGATTGATACATTTTTTTTTTCTTTTAGATTAAATTTGCTTCTTAGAATTAACAGAAACCTTTTAAATTTAATTTTTAAAAAAATTACACATAAATTCCATCAAGTGGAAATAAATTCATATTAATAATTTCATTTTTAAATTAAATTTAATAATTTATTTCAAATTATACAAAAAAAAAAACAAAACAAAAATAATCAAATATTTTTTTGATTCTTTAAAAGTTTTGAGACGCCTGAAAAGTAGGCAATAATTTCTGAAGTTTCTTTGTCAAATTTCAATTTATAACAAAATTTTGAATTCATAAATTGCACAAATTAAAGAATTCAAAATAAAAATGATTTCATTTTAAATAAAATAGAATGAAAAATTCTAAATTTCTTAACAATTCAAAATATAATTTTTTATTAATAATAAAACAAAAAATTCAATTTTAATTATTTACTGGAAAGAACATTTATTGAAAATCCTTTTTCATCTTAATAAGAAATTTGATGGTCAACATTATTTCTTTCAACAAAAACAAACGATAAAAAAAAATAGATCGAATTAAAGATAAAATCGCTAAGAAAAAAAATAATAATTAAAGAATCGTTAAATAATATAATCGATTTTGTTATTTAAATACAAAAACATTATGTAATGCATTTAAATATTCATTCTGTATTAATATTAATACTTTTAGGGGTTTTTGAGTTAATTTATACATTTTTTTTTTTCGTGTTTTCCTTTTACCTATTTCACCATTTTCATTCAATTTATTTAATAATTTTAATAACTATTTATTATTAAATTGTTAAAAAGTATTAATACTAAAAAAACATAACAAAAGAAAAACAGAAGAGAGATAAAGAAAAAAAAAAGAATCTTAATTAATTTTGTTTTGAAATGTTCCTGAAATATTCACCTACAAATTACATTATTTTTATTTGTATTTTCTTTTGTAACAATCTAGGAAGGAAATTTTAAGGAACTCAAAGAGAAAATGAGTTATAAAGAGAAAGAGAGAGAGAGAGAGAGAGAGAAAGTATTTTTATAATATTTTATATGTCCAATATACAGGAGTAAAATATACTTCAGATAAATTGGTGAAATATATTCGCTGTCGGTAAAGCAGTTAAATGTCAAAAAAAATATATGTGGGCCAAAAACACATTATTCCAATGCTTTTTAACAATGTTTAATTTTTTAATTGTTTAAAAAAAGAAATCAAAACATTAAATTTAGAAAGAGATTAAGATTTTAAAAGTATAATTATAATTTTACTAAGAAAAACCACGAAAGATATTTATAAATCTGCTGTATCTTTTTCAAAGCAGATTTCTGTGCTTGTTTGCAGAATGATAATATCGATTGAGGTAGTTTTGATCGCTCTCTTTCTTCTCCATTTATATAAATTTTCTCTTTGCGGTGAAAAATCATAATTAATTAATTTAATTATCTTTTTTTATAGTAATTTCTGGTAATAATTTTGATTCTATATTTGTAACAATATTATCATTATTAACACACTTTTCCTCAACAATATTTGTATTTTTTATAATTAAATCGCTTGCACCTGATATTTGTTTAAATTTTTCATCAACATTATTGAGTTTTTTTATAGAAGGCTGTTGTTGTTGTTGTTCTGGTGTTTGTTGTTTTTCTGGTGTTAGTTTTTTTTCTGGCGTTTGTTGTTGTTGTGTTTGCTGAACTTGTTTTTGTTGTTGCAATTGTTGTATTGAATTTATTAATGGATTATTTATCACATGTTGTTTTACTTTTGATATTGTTGGCTGATGTAATTGATTATGTGCAATCCAAAAACGTCGTGCTGTTAACATACAGATATCTTTTATATATAAAAGACAACTAAATAATTTACAGCAAACATTATAAGGTGTATCATATTCATTTGGTATAATACCATCAATTGAACTTTCAAAATAACTAAATAATGGAAACCATATTCTTGTACGATTTGAATCGTGTGACATCAGTGCCTATAGAAATTAAAAGAAAAAAGAAACATTTATTTATTTATAATTTTTTTATTTTTGTTTTGTAGAAAAAAAAAAAAACTAAATCTCAAACATTTGTTGAAACACAAAATAAGAATAACGTTAAATTTCATCTTTTATGTTTATCATAATTGAGAATGTTGAAGTAACGTTATAATAAAAAAATTTATTTAGCAAATTTAAATCTTGTGCTACTGTTAACTTTAAGATTTAAACTTTTAACATACATTTTTCTCTCTTCAAAAATTACAAAACTTAAAGATTCTTTTTGTATTATTAAATTGTGAATTTTCAATTAAACTCTGTTGAAAACTATTCAAATGTTTTACTTTGATGTTTAATCAAAATTTATTAATGAGACTAAACGATTTCTTGTATAAAATAATTTTTCTGACATTTAGTCCCGTACAATTACAATTACAATTCATATGTTGTGTTTCACAATAATTTTCAAACGATATTTAATCAGATTTTTAGAAAAGAGAGACGATTATAAGAGACAACATTGTTGCATAGAGTAAAAGTAAAGAATAAAGTTAAAGTTTTTGTGGAGCGGGCATTATTCATTAGTTGTTGTTTTTTTTAAATACTCACAACAAAATTTGTTTATCTCAAAAGTCAAAATAAAGTTAAAAGAAATTAATTCAATAAAATTCAATCATTTTTTTTTCCTTAAAAATTGCACTAATTTTTTAGACTAAAAGTAAAATTTGGCAAAATTTTTGAATCAATTAAAATAGAAATTGAAAATGATGAACGTCGTCGTTTTGTTTAAAAAATTGAAAAATTATAATGAAAAAATATGAATGAATGAATAATTCATTCCGTCATCTTAACAAAAAAAAAAGTCTATTCTCAATTAATAATTTCTTCTGTTTTTTTTTTTAAATTCAAAACATAAACATTTTTCAATATTATTAATTTTGTTTCTTCTTCAATTTCCCTTTCTAAATTCATATTTATTTTTTGTTGATATGACATTAAAAACAAAACAACAACAACAACAACAACAACAAAAACAGAGAGAAAAAAATAACAAAAACAAAAATTGTAATCTATCGTTTCTATTTTCTTTTTCTTTTTTCTTCTTTTTTTTTTCAAAAATAAAAACAAAAAAATTTTGTTTTCTATTTTAAATAAATTTATTTATTTTGTGTGTGTGTGTGTGTTTTTTTTTAAAGTTATTTTGATGTTTCAATCTAATTTCTCATCCGTAAATTTATTTCCGCTATTTTTTTTTTTTATTTCTATTTTTGTTGTTGTTGTTTTTTTGTGTATTTTTTTCTTCTTCTTCTTCTTCTTCTTCTTCTCTGTAATAGTTTTTTTTTTCATTTTCATTTTCATTTTCATTTTTCAAGGAAGGACAAACAAAATATACCACACTTAACACAAGGTTTACGAAACAAAAAAAAAACAAAGAAAGAAAGAAAAGTAAAAAAAATAAAATAGAAACAAAAATGTTAATTTTTTTTTTCGTCAATTAATAAATTGTGACGAATTATAAAAATGAATTTTATATTTAAAGGTTTTTCCCTTCAAACGAATAAATAGTTTAGATTAATCACAGTTTGTTTGTTTAAATTTTGTTAAACTTTTAAAAGTAATTTGCAAAATAAAATAAATAAAATAAATGAAAATAAACGAATTAACATTTTTAGAATTTTTCGGAACGCTGATACAAATTGATCATTAGAATTTCTTATCAAAATTTCAATTGAATTTCTGGTACTGTTAAAGAAAAGAAAATGTGTAATAATAATTAAACAATATAAATTGAATTTGACCTTCTTTGAAATTAACGAAAAAACAAATCTTCATACTTCGTTTACGATCAGATTTTTCTTCTACATCTTATAATTGTAAAATATTTTAATAATTAATATTATGTAATAGAAATTTTATTTACCTGATTATTTGCTAATGTATGATAATACAAAAATAATCTTGAACTTATATAAAAAGCAACAAATACATCAATGGAATAATGTTCATGGGCAGCTAATATGAAGAAAATACCAAACATATTTAGTAGCCATGTTAATGTATGTAGGAAGTATAAATGTCTTGGCGTATCTGAAAATCAATAAAATAAATATAAAAATATTGAAAGGATGATAAAAAAAAAAATATAATAAAATTATTAAAAATAAATGAAAATGAAGAAGGAGAGAATAATAAGAAGAAGAAAAAGAATAAAAAGGGATAAAAAAAAATTAATTAAAAGTAAAATTTATTTGATTTCTTACATTCAGTAATAAAAAAATTAAGAAGTGTTAAAGCAACAGTATGACCACTAAACATGTAATCCCCACATGTTCTAACACCTTGAATACTCATACCAAGACCGCTCCATATTGTATAGGCACGGGATATTCTCAGGTGTATATCATCAAATGTGTATTGGCTAAAAATAAAATAAATAAATAATTTTTGTTAGTTTTCAATTTAATTATAATTTTTAATGGAGGAGAATAAAAAAAAGAAATAAAATAGATTTATGTCGGTCAAAAGACGAAAGAGGTTAAAGGTTCTATGAACTGGTAAGAGTCAACTATTTATAGTTGAATCTTAATCATTATTTCTACCCAAGAACGAGTTACTTCCAGAAACATGAGGAAACAATAAAATATAGAATTTAATGAATTCTAAATAAATTGAAAAAAGAAAAGAAAAAGAAACGAATGACTGGACTACAAACACACTGAATTAGACGACTTAGCTTTCGATTTCTTAACACAAATATTTTGCATTTTATTCCATTGGAAATTACGTGTTTCAAATACGTGAATTTAAATTCTGTGTTGAGTGTGTTTGCCGACATAATTTTAAGTAGAGAACGACTAACTTTCAATCAAAATTATTCTCCCACTAATTCCCACACATTGCACATATTGGTGATTCGATTATTAATAACTGGTGAAAAAAGTGCAAAATAGGGGATTAATATTTCCATTCAGAATAATTGAGTAAATCTTATTAAAAAAAAAGACGGATCGAAAAAAGGTACAACATTAAATACAAGTTTCAACTTGCCCGCATTAATTTTTAATTAATCCAAAAAAGGATTAATTAGATAACAATTTCTAATCTAATTTTTATTTATATTTTTACTTACAACTTTTATTGGTAAACGTAAAAGACCAACTTTTTTATTGGGTAATATTAAATATGTAATTGGTTTATTACAATCACAAAGGAATTTATTTCGGAGAACTACAATTTTTTGTTTTTATAACCAAACAATAAAAATTCAATCAAAAATATGAAATTAATAATTGATTTGTTTGGTAAGAAGGAAAAAAGGAGCAGATTTATAAGTTTCACAGTTTTTGGTCATACTAACAACGTTTAATTTTATATTCAAAAATAAATATTAGGAAAATTATGACATAACAATTTTTTATTGATATAATTAAATTATTAAATTCAAATGAATAGAAAAATAAAATACGTTTAAAAGAAATTATACGTGAATAATTTCAATAATAATTGTTGGTTATTGGTTATTGGGTATTAACACACAATTGGTCTAATTGAACAAAAAAAAAAAATATCACAGATGAATTTATTTACGATTTAAAAACAATAAATTTTGATTTCTATCAAAATTCGAAGACAAATTAAATTGTTTTTCTTGAATGGAGAAAATTGTTTTATTTATGAAAAATCATAAATTAAAAATATTTATGTTTAGCGCAATGAAAAATTTGATAATTAATGATGATGGTATTGTTTATTGCATAAACTTATTAAATATTCAAACAGTAAAATGGGATTTGATCGTTGTAAATAATATTTTATGTAGAATTTATTGATTTATTTATTTCTTTACTTTTTATTTTTCTTCCTTTTACAAAAAAGAAAAAAAAATACACGAAAAAAGAATTTTTCGCAAAGAAAAAAAAAAAAAAAAGAATCAGTCAGGTTGAGTTCTTATCTTTTTAAATATTTAGACAGGACATTAGGGATCCACCAAGAATTAAGGAAAGATATAAGAGAATTTTTTTTTGACTGAGAAATTTTTTTATTACAGTTATGAGACATTTAATATTTTACGGTGTTTATGTCTGTACAATAATTTTAAGATGGCATTATAATTCAAAATTCTAAAATGAGAACAAAGAGTAAAATTTTAAATTCATATTTAACTTTTTATTATTGTTTTAAGTTATTGTTAGTCAAATTTGACATCAATAAAAATATATAGAAGAATAATTACGGATGTCTGATGACGCAATGACAAAGAAAGTAAATTCATTTTTATATCAAATTAAGTTAATTTTTCTTTTCCTTCATTTTTATACGTTTCACTATTTTTTTTTATGTATTGATTGTATTGATTAATTCAAATAATATTCAAACGAACTCGGATTACATAGTTCAACTAACTGTCGATTGTTCAAGTCTCGATTCTAATTAGAACTAATTTTTTTAACGTTTCACATAAATAAAATAATGCAGTTTACGTTTATGATTCAATTATTAAACAAAATTGAAGAAAAAAACTTTTGTGAAGAAAATAAAATTTAATTGGCACGTAAAAATCATTGTTGTTTGTGATCGTAAAAAATAATATAATAAGCATCTTTTTTTTATTATAATAAATCCAATGTTGAATGATGAACAAAAGACACAATTTTGTATTGTTAAAATTTGAAAATTAAAATGAAATTTTAGATCAAAAATGAATAGATTTTATTTTGATAATTGTGAATAAAAACCCAAAGTTATAAACCACTTTGTGCAATATCAAAAAATTAAGTGTATGTAGTTATTGTGTAGTAATCAATGTGGACAAATTTTTGATAATGTTTACCTTCACGTATAAATAACTGACTTCATACAACATGACGTATATAATGAATGATTGTTGTCTAAAATCGCAATATAATTTTTATTAAACAAAGAAAATTATTTCTTTTATCATTTCTAGAATAAAACTCTAACAAAACTTATTTTATTAAACACAATGAACTCTTGTGTTAGATCTTTACTGTACCATTAAAAAAAAGAAGCCAAATTTTGTTTTTAAGTCACATATGTGCAGCTATGATCATCGTCAGTAAACGAAATAATTGCTTACAGTCTAGCGTCACTAGGTAGAGACTAGAATTATCGGCCTATAGTTAAAAGGTCAATTTAGTAATCGATAGTGAAACCCTATACGACTGCATATTCTCGCTGTTTCCTTTTCTTTTTATATAATTTAATTTTTTTCTACTTGTAAAATTTGGCCCATTTTTTGTTAATTTAATTACGTTAAGTATTTCTGTTTTTTATTTTACAATTTACAAATACATAAAATTACGAAAATAAATTACGTTAAAGTGACATTCGTCAATATTTAAGGTAGGACAGAAAGGTTACAACAAAAAAAATCAAAAGAAAGAAGGAAAATCAATGATTTTTATTTAAAAAAAAAAAAAATTTATTAAAAACTTACTTTGTATCATCACCTTTATAATCATGTGGTGTACATTGTAGATGTGTTCCAGGTACACTTAATGATGTAATTAACATTGTAACACAACGTATTAAAAATACAGTACCACCAAGTGCAAAAAAACGTCTAACAAGTACCATTCTATGTTTATGTACAATCATAACACAAACCCATATTAGAAACATTATTGTACCAGTTATTTCACACATATGAAATGCCCATGGTATATGTGGTACATTATCTAAAAAAATATCAGGTAATGGTGGATAACGTTTCATATCTGGTACACGTTCATGAACTACAACCATCACAAATGCTGTTATCCATGTTACAAGGAATGCGTATCCTGAAAATAGATAAATAAAATTTTGTGTTATACTTTAATAATAATTATTTATTTAATAATGAAACAGAAACGATAGGAATTAACCAACAAGAGTGGGAGAAAGATTGTGCAAAATGTAAAAAAAAAATCTGTAGGTATTGTGCATTCGGTGGGACATGAATTTTTTAGTGGTTCACCTCTCGACCAAGTTGAGTTGAATTTACAGTTTGCAGAATAATAAATATTTTTTTTTTGCTTAGATTTTTATTCATTCACAAAATGTTTTCTTTATTTAAATCAATCGATTTCTTATTTTCACTAAAATTAATTATTTTTGATATTTTCAAAATAATTAAATTAAATTCATCATTATGCAAATCATCATATTTTTTTTATTTAATAAAAAAATCTCCTTCCATTCTGTATCAATTGAATGAAATTTTCATTATTTCGCATTTAATAAATATTAAAGAAATTTTTTTAAGAAAAAACTTTTAGACGGTAATTTCTGAATACATCCTGTCTAATTTAATCTCGTGCATAATCCTCGCAAATTGAATTAAATTTAAATATGTCTGACACTTTTACATTCCAACCTACAATTGTGTAATTGGTCCACCTGTTTAATCGGATCAAATTTCTTTGTAAAATCGTTGGTCCCCTCCCCCCCACCACTAGACAAATTTTATGGTTTTATTTAATTATTTTATAATTCACAATAGAATCGAATTGTATATATAACAATTTCTCAAATATTCTGTTCAATAAAGTTAGGAATTATTTAAAGGGAAACAAATAGAAATCAATCAAAACTTTAACTGCATCTACAAATTCTAATCGGATTATTGTGAAAATCAATTTAAAAAAAATAAAAAATTTTATCATCACAATTTATTGAATCAAGTTCAAAATCGGTTGAACGGATACTTTTAACATCGTTTAAATAAGATTAGAAGAAAAAATATACTTTTAATTTAACAAAAAAAAAAAAATTCAATGTAATTCCAATGAGAGAACAAAACAGAAAAGAAAAACCTTTTATTTAATTTATCAATCATCATAAATACGTTAAAGAAATAATTTAATTTTTATTTTTGGTTGTCGTTGTGTTTTTTTATAAATGTAAAAGTACTTAATAAGTTCAAATCAATTAATCTCAATAAATAATGTAAAATATTTTGACAATTTTTTTTTATTTTCCATTCCCTTTCCATTTATTTTCCATTCTAAGTTAAAATTGAAAAAAAAAAATGTAAAAATTGTGTGGATTTATTTTGAAAATAAATTATAAAGACAATTAATTTAAATAAATCTGTAAATTTTATTAGTTGTATTTATAGAAACAACTCATGTCTAGACTCAAAATGTGTGTGACACGCAAATTTTGATTTAATTGTTTAATTCTGAATTAGAATTCAACATAAATAACCAAATATGACAAACAAATTTATTATTGCTAAAGAAAAGTTTTTCCATTTAATTCTTAATCTGTAATTGTTGTATTTGATTGCAAAAACAACAAATTCAACTATATTCAATAAAAAAAAAATAAAACAAAAAAGAAAAACAGATGAGAGGATGTCAAGGTAGTTATTTTTCAATTCAATTAAATTAATCAAATTTCATTAAAAAAAAAAACAAAAAAAAACTCATATTCACTTTGATTAGGTTAACGCACCCAGAAAAACAGATGATTAATTCGAAATTTTGTAGTATTGTGAAAATTTATAAATTAGTTGATGGCTAATACTTTTTTTTTGTTTTTGTATACTTTTTTTTCGGTTATAAAATTGCCCAGTCAGCAGCAGCGTCCATTTAAAGTCTAAACTAAATAATAAGAATTGTTTTAAATCTACTGTTACTGTGACTGGTGAGTGTCACTGCGTTAAATTTCAAATGAAATTAAAGTTTATTTTTGGATTTCCTTTCGGAATGATTTTATGAAAAAAAAATGTTTTGTGTTGATTGATGTTAATTAGGGTATCATGTTCAGAAAATAAACAGACAGAGAGAATAGTTAGAGACAACGGGAGTAGCAACACCTCGTGACCTCCACTATAAAAACCTCTTTTAAGTAAAAATCCAATTCAAAGAGAGAAAAAAAATCCAAAATCTGACTACAAAATTTGAAAATGAAACATAAACACGCCAATTTACATGCCCGGGTAGCTCAGTCGGTAGAGCATTGGACTTTTAATCCAAGGGTCCAGGGTTCAAGTCCCTGCTCGGGCGCAACTTTTTTTTTATTTTATTTTTATTATTCCCCAAAGACAAAAAAATTACCTCTTTATTTTTTATTCTAACCAAAAAAGAATAAGAAAAAAATTGTTCTAATTAATTTATAATTTATTTTTATTTAGTGATTCAATATGTTCATTTGTATTTCCCTCGAGTCTAATTGTCTCTTATTTTTTATTGACAGAAGCATACAATACCAACAAACATAGATAAGTATAGATAATCATTTAGATCAAAAAAGTTAAAAGTAAAAATTTATTGTTATTGACAGTGAACGTAAAAAAATAATGTAGAGTGCAGCCCTTAATTTTATACAAAAAAAAAAAAAATTCCCCCCAGAAATTTCTTTACTTTTGTAAATGTAAAAACATCTAAAGATTTTTTTGTTAAAAAAAAATGAAAACTTTTGAAATAAAAAACCAACAACAAATAAGTTAATACATTTTCTCATTTTAAGAGAAAAAATTACGCTGAGATTCGCTTAATAACTAAAATGACTAAACTGATTTAAAATGTAACCAAAAATGTAATACAGAAAGAAAGGCACAACCATTACAAAAACACAGATGATGTCACAATTATATTATGGATAACACGCACAGATACATTTCTCAGAACAGTAATTTGTACTTTTAATTTTATGTAATTTCTTAAGAAATTCAAAACAAAAAAAAAAGCGTTATTTTTATACGTTTTACGAATGGAATGAAAAAGGCCCTTAGGTGCACACTTATTTTTTACTTATCAACAAAAAATCATTAATAAATTTTCTGATTTTTATCATTATCTTTTCATTTTTCATTTTGACTTATCTTAAGTGACTTAGGTACCCACTTAATTAATTATATTTTGTCAAATATTTTAAAAACACAATTCATTTAGGAATACAGTTTAATCTCAAATATTTAACTTTATTGCTATTGAATAACAATAATTGTTGGTTGTTGTATATCCAATTAATTGTTGTACATACTTAATTATTATTTATTTCTCAACTTTGATAATATTCCATATTAGTTGACTGCATAATGAAATTAAATTGTATCATTAGAGGATACAATATGAAACATTGCCTTAGAAACTATCCTCAAGTGTAATTGGAAAATAATTCAAATTATTGTTTATTGTGTCAACAAGAAACAAATAAATAGATTTCATGGTATAATGTAAAAATTCAATTGAAATTATACTTTAAGCTTTAACGAAACGACAACAATATTACAAATATTCTAAAGAAAGATATTATGATTGACTGACGACTGGTGCCAAAACTTTGTCCTGAATTTTTGCATGCATTATGTCGTTGTTAGAAAAAAAATGTAAAATTCAGGTTTCTTTGGAATTTACGAGAAAAACACTAACACCATCTTTGAATTAGAAATATTTAATCGTAGAATCGTAAAAAGAACACCAACATAAAAGAGACAAAATATTTGTAACACGTCTCTAACATATTTTATTCAAATGAATGAAAGAAAAAACAAAAAATACGAGAGAAAAAAATTAAATATTTTTTTGTCTTTTCTTTTATACTCAAGTGTCCAATTCCTTACTTTTCATTTCCAATAAAAAATATATTATCATATTATACAACATAAAGAAAGTTCACAAATAATTTTACACATACTTTGGTGATATGTTGAGTTAAGTACATTCACACACACACACACATACATAACTGCATCAACATTTTATTTATCTTCTGTTTTGTTTACGTTTTTTTTTTTGAATAAATTTCATCTTTAACTTATCGTTCACGTAACAAATTAAATAAAAGATTGTGTGAGGACACACACACACACATACACATATATAAAAAAAATGAAAGTTATTTCATTATCAATTGATCAATTACGTAGAAAATGGCAACCAGAAGAAAAAAGAAAGTTCAAGAGTCTAATATTATTTTTATCAAATACAAATATAACACAAAACAAAAAAAAAACAAATCCGAAAACAACAAAACAAATTAGAAAAATAACAAAAAAAAAAAAAAACAGAGACACAACAACAAAAGGGGGAAAAAGAAAAAAACAAACGTAAATGAAGATAAAAATCATCCTCAAAACAATCATAAGATTAAGTTGATTTCTTTTTCTGTTTCACTAAATTTTTGCTTTATTTGGGACTTTTGTGTTTTGTGTTTTTTAATGAACAAAGTTCATTATTTATATTAATTTTGTTTTTTTTTTTTGTTTTTATGTAGAAAAGAAAAACAAACAAAACAAAAGGTATATTCATAATATAAATTGAGTCGTATGTGCGATCATAATCATAAGAATGCGTGTGGCAAAAAAAGTATTTTTTATTTATAAGAATAAAAATACGACTGACTTATAACAGATAACAAATAGTATGTGGGTATCCCTCTATTACCCCCTCCTATAACATTCTATCTCTCTCTCTAATCTAAAGAAGAAAAAAAAAATCGACCGTAACTTGAAAGATTAAAAATTTTTTTTTTGTTTGATTCAATCAGTATAACCTACATAAAAATAATTCAAAAAAAAATTATAATGAACACAACAACAAGAAAATTATATAAAAAAAGAAGTTGGTAAAAAAAAAACTTTAAAGTGTGCCCTCATCTTTATGTAGATTATTTGACAGCTGATTGAACATAATCAATTGAGGATAATCATATAAGCATATTTTTTTTTCATTCGTTTAATCCATTTTAAGTTTATTTTTTTGTTATCAATAAATGGAGGATCAATACTGTAACCCCGTGTACTGTTAATATCAGACACCATAAAATTTATGTGAACGATTCTAAGGATGATAAAACTACAATATTTTTTATGATTTTTAAGTTCAATGAATCATTTTTCTAGTTTATGAACGAGGATAATTTGTCTCTTATCAACACATTAATTTAATTCGTATTCACTCCACAAACTTAATACAACACAACAAACTTAACACAACACAAAGGGACAAAAAGATTTTTAAAGTGAACAATAGATTGATTTTAGGCGATCCCCTACTTATGGGCAATGCATCTTTGTTAAGGAATCTTTGTTAAGCTTTTTATAAATACATTGTCATGTTTAGTAAAGGAGGTGAAAAATTTCCGGAATGACTAATTCCTCGTGAATTTAATTCTATTAATTTCAATGAAACATCTAAATCAAAAAAACATTACAAAAATACAAAGAACAATCGAATTTTATAAAAATTGAATTAAAAAGTTTTTTTTTGTTAATGTAATTTATTTCATATATTTTCTTAACTTCCCTTCATATTTCAATCTACCTACCCCACCCACCCGTATATTTAAATAAAATGAATAAAGACAAATATAAATGAACTCCTTTATTATGAACAAAAGAAATTCATTACAAAAACTTAAAGATTGTAATTTTATTTTCTTAATTAAATTTAAATTTGAATTAAGTGAAAGTAAATAAAATAAAAAGCACAACAACAACAGTAAGAAAATATTTTTTGTTTGAAAACAAAAAAAAAAGTGAAAAGTTGAATGAACGATTTGAGGGGTATAAAAAAAAAGAAGAAGTCAACAGTAGATAGATACAAAGGATTAGATTACAGAAAGAGAAAAAATATGGAAAAGAGAGAAAATTCTTGTTTATAGGAAAAGATAAAAGATAATGACGAAACGATAGGAAAATGCCTCTAGAAGTAGAAATAAATTGTTGTATTGTAATAAAATTTATGAATTTATTCAAACCGTTGAATATCAAGACAGAAATAAATGAAAACCTTAAAACTTTCATACAATTTTTTGTTAAAAAGTAAATTAAATTCGATTTTTCATAATTGATTTTTTTCACAATTCAATTGTCTTTTTTTTTTTTTTGTTTATTTTATTTCCTATTTTTGACTTTGTTTATCTTTTATTTCGATTATTATTTTTATTTTGTTCTTATTTATTTAAAGATTTAACGATAATTCAAAGTATAGATAATTCATAATTAAGAAGAAAGACTGAAAGACAGAGATAGAGAGAGAGAGTCATTATTAGAAGTGATTATATTTCATGATAGTGCAAATGATGAAACACACCGATTGCATACTTGCATAGTTGCATTGCTGAACATAACTGAGTTTAACTCTTCATATCTAATCTAGCCTATAATCATTTACAAGGAGAATTTACTTGTGTTTCATAAGTGTTTTGTTTTTATTGTTAATTTTTAGAGTGTAGAGTGTAGAGTGTAATGTATAGACTAAAAGTGGAGCATATTTTAATTGCTACTGAATAAAATAAACATATTATGTTAACCCTCAAATGTGTACAAAACACATAAGTACTTTACAATTGATATAATATTTTTTATTGTTGATTTTGTCACGTGGATTTACTTTTTAAAATTTAAACAAAATTGAATTTAATTTAATATCAATTTTAAAACGTGATCAACAACTTTTGTTTTGGGTTTGTGATGATAATGCAATTAATTATAGTAAAATTCGTCTAATCGTTCCACAATGCGATTTAGATTCATTGAGATACGTTCATCATGAAAATAAAATCATCTAATTGTCGTTTTCGAACTAAAATTGTATTATCGAAATACAGAATTGTATTTTTTTTATTAAAAAATGTATTTCTTTGGTTCAACATTTGTATTTATTGAATATTCTTATGTTTGCCATTTTAATTTAGACAATTTATCTTGTCTTTGATTGTTTTAAATAAACAATTGAAAATATGGTATGATGATAAGACATCAACAGTAAAACAAAATCTATAAATTGTTAAATAAAATTATACGGAAAGAAAACTTAAGACATTCCATAATCTTAATGTTGTTTGAATCCATTTATTTATCTTTGCAAAATTTATTATCTACTAAACAGCAACTACTTCTTATCACTTTTTAGACTTTAATCTATTTGAAAAAGGATTACAAACTAGCAACTTAAATGATACCCAAAATTTTCCATTTCTTATTTAATGTTTATTGAACTTACTAATTGCCATATTTACAAAGCTTTTAAGTTCTTCTCTCTCTCTCTCTCTTCGTATATTTACTTTTAAATTTTCTTTAATTCTTCATTTATTACCCGTTAAAACTTTCTTGAATTTTGTGTACGCAAACGTCCATTTTATTTTTTGGTCAAAAAAAAAAGAAATGTTAATTTTTTTAATGTTGTTAAGAATTTGAGTTACTTACTTAACTAAGAAAACAATTACTACATTGATTGTACCCTCAGGCATGTAACTAGATAAAAGTTTAGTAAATTTTTTTTTAATTTAGTTTAAAATGTAAAGTTTTCAAATCTTTTTGTTCTTTTAAAAAGTGATTCATCATAAATTACAGAAAAGTTAAAGATTTTAAAAGATTTTAGAAAGAAAAAAATTGTTAATTTCATTATTATTTATAAAGTTATACGTTACAGTTGAACATTCATAAGCCAAACTTCTATATAACTTCAATTATTCTTTAATAAGAAATTTTTTCTTTGGTAGTTAGCATTTTATTGTAAATTTGTTCTGATTATACAATAAATAATTTTGTAATCTGAATTCTTTAATAAAATAAATGCATTTCGATATTAGACATATCATCATTAGTACAATTATTTGATGACTTTTAAAACTTTGTTAACTAATCGATTGTCCCATTTATAGGTTTAAATAGGTTTATTGGTTAATGAAGAAAAAAAAAAGTTTGAAAAATGATTGTAGATATCCAACTGAAACCGCCTAAATATGCTAAACTTAAGTATGCATATAGGTAAGTATATATAATAAAGAATCTTCTACAATCAATTTATTCGTGAGCATAATGTTACAAAGATAATGGCGATGATGATCTTTAAACAAAAACTAATATTTTTATAAATGTGTCAAGTGTAGAATTATTTTATTGCATTATTATAGAAATGATTGAAAAGTCAGAGGTTAATATTTCTTCATATATCTAATGGTATTTCTAAGCAAACTGAATTAAAATGAAATAATGTAACGATGAGCACTAGAGAATCAATTATGTTGCAAATTTTTTTGTTATCATAAATACCCACAGTAAAATTATTAAATTTGCAATTTGCATCTTTGGTATCATTGGATTACATTTCAATACGAACAACTTGAAATCTAAACATATAATTCTAACTAACGATTTGCCTTTAATATTTTAATAGAATCGAATTTCACAACTATAAATGTTTATTTATAAACAAAAACTCTAACCATCTCTTTCATACATTCTGTCACATTTTATTTAACATTTTCCATCAACTATGAGTATTTATAGTTTTATCTGTATTAATTGAATTCACGTATATAAAAATACTTGTGGTTTTGTTATTCTTTGTTTAGCCTGTGTGTGTGTATGTATGTTTATATACAAATATGAATACCATTGTTATATTCTTGTTGTATAATTTTCATTTTTTTTAAGCTTAAAATAACAAACAGAAAAACTCTTTTTATTTGATTTGGTTTGAAAAACAGAAAAAGAGAAAAAAATGAAAAACCAAAACATTTTCAATTAAAATTAAAACGAAAGGTAGAAAAAGAGAGAGACACAGATTTAGTTAACGAGATTAATGGCGAGTATCACGAAACATTTTAGCAACCTTGGCTAGGCAAAATAACAAAGCAATTTAAGTAGCGATATTAAGAGACAAAAAAAATATTATTTTTTGAACAAAAATAAGTAATTAAGTATCGTTAAATTCGGTGTTAAAATCGAAATAATCGTAACTGGGTAACTATCACATTATTTTAAATTATATAATTTTTGCTTCTGTTAAATTATTGTTATTGTTTTGTTTTGTTTGTTTTTTTAATGTTTATTTGAAAATAAAATATTCATTTATTTTCACTTTTCAAATAATACAGAAATATAAAATATTTGTTTAAGTTGAAACGGAAATAAATTATTTGAAATTATTTAATGAAGAACGGAACGTAATGGATAATGAAGTTAATAAAGTATGAAAAATTTATCAGAAACAAACAAAACAAATACAAAAATAAAGTGAAAAAATAAAATTATCATAAATAATGTATACTAACTGATAAATATCAACTAAGTATATTTAATTGTAAAATTGGATAACTGAATAAAGTAAGTATACATAAGTTTTTTTTAGAAAATAATACAATGTGTGTGTGTGTGACTGTTTGCGTAATAGAATGCAATACTTGAACAGAGAATAAATAAATATTGATTTTCAATATTTATAAGTCGCATTATTTTCGTCATTATTTATTTCTTTTTAAATTTTTTAGCTCACATTTAGCTCTCTAAAGCTGTTACCGCACGTAAGATTTTTTCCACAATAAAAATTGGAGAAATTAGTATTATTGTACGAATTCAGATGGCGAAATAATCGAAATTTGCAATTATTTTGTTAGAAAGAGACCAATATAATTTCTAGTATTTCATTCATTCATTCATTTTAAATTTAATAAAATATAACTTTAAATATTTTAAATATTAAATATTATTATAATATATATAATATAAATATTAAATATTTTAAACAATATAATTTTAAACGTCAAACCATTAAAAACAATATATTGAACTGACAGTTCAGATTTGACAATTTTAAAATGTAGTAGATTTGAAAACTGTAGTAAAATTGCTATGCGTAATTTCAGCGGCAAAATTAAAATTATTATTTATTTCGTGAAAATTAACAAATAAGTTATTTAAACACTTAGTTTATATGAATACAATATATAATTAATGTATTTATTAATATTTATTGAAATCAAATTAGAAAAAAAATTGATTTAGCATTTTTGCGGTTGAACCGTCAATCAGCTTGATCTGAAAAATTATAGCAATAATTGGTGAACTGAAAAAAATTGTGACAATTTCTTGAAAATTATTGCAAGATAATATATCTGTCTCGCGACATGCTGTCACTATTTCTCTCACGTAACGTGCATATAAAATTGTTCAATCTCAATCTCAAGCCAAATTGGCTTGAGTGCGGTAGCTACTTAACAGAGTTTATAATAATTATTTAGGTTGTGTCCGAAAGATTTATGTAGCCAACAGAATTAGAAGTATGCGTTTTCACTTTTGTGTTTCAAATTCGTAAAATCCTATCTATTTTGAAAGAAACTTAATCGTTTATATTATTGATGAAAGAAAATTAAAAGACGAATTTAGGAAAATTTAGTATAAATCTTTCGGATGCATCCTAATTATTTCCAAACATATGTGTGTTTATTACAGAAATTTACCAATGACTATAAAGAGGAGTCACACATAGAGAAACAAGAATGTTATGGAAGATGTGTGTGTTATACAGTCAAGTTAATGTAAAATATTAATGTTAATGTTAAATATAATTAAACGAAAGTGAATACCAGGGACTGTAAAATACAAACATAAATACAAATAAAGATAATAAATAGTTATGTTATGTCAGCACTGGTAAATATAGCAATATGTTTCATTATATGTGACAAACTTTATACCGGGGCTAATCAGAATCTACATAATTTATTAAGTAATTATTTACAGAATTGTAGTATGTGGGAATCACTCTGTAAATAATAATATCATATCACAATTACACAACATAAACTGTTTTTTTTTTTCAAATTTTACCTTGAATTATGTAAAATCATACACAGAAAAAAATTCATCCCTAAAAAAAAAATTCACGAACATATTTCAACATATTGGATGTACAGAGAAAGCAAACCGTTAGCTAAGGTCTTTTCATTAACAAGAATACAATAATAAATGTCATTTAGGCTTTTTAACGCATCTTGTATCAACTAATAAAATCATGTGAGACACGGGATCCACAATTATAATGGAATCGAAACGATCATTTCTACCATGCTAAGGTGACAATATTTAAAGTATTTATTAATATGAGTCCATGTAACGCGTTGAATTGTATTGTATCATTAAGTATAAAAATAGTTGAAATAAATTAGAAATTAAATTGTATATTCAAACTATTAATTATATGTAAAATAAAGTATTCCCACCCCCCCATTAAATATTATATAAATATTTCTCTAGAAGACCAACAATATACTGCAATAATATTTTAAAGAAATATTAGTTTAATGTAAATATTTTATTGAAAGAGACAACACACAGCCAATCCATATTATATATTAAAAGTGTGTCACCTCACATGTCACATCATCATAAAGCAACATATATACACATACATTTGAAGCACTTACTTACATATGGTATGTGGTATTTTTGAAATAGACAGTGCACATATCATATTTTTAGTAAACAAAATAATTTAATGTATGCAAGGGGAATTTCAATTAGAAAATGTTTTTGTTTTTACCTACGTTTTTTTTTCCAAGCGGAATACATTAAAAGAATTAATTAAGTTCGCTTAATAATCTCATTCTCTCTCTCTCCCTCTCCACTCTTTTAAATGAAGGAAAAGAAAATGTAACAAATTGGTTAACGTAAATTTGTCTATTAAAAAATTTTAAAAAAAAATGTAAAAAAAAAGTTCTGTTCTGTAGGGAATTTAAGAATATTTTACTAAAAAAATTCAAAAGTAAAAAAATTAGAAAGAAACTCCAACTAAAAATCCAATTGGATTTAAACAAACCAACCAAAAAAAAATTGTTTGCATTGAAATTGTGTGTTTGTGTGTGTGTAAGAAAATGTTGTTTTAAAATTATGATTGTAAGCATAAAGTCAGTTGATTATTTTTTAATAAAACAAAAAAAAACACGTTTATCAATTATTATGAAAAACGCAAAAAATAATATTTGTTTTGAATATAAAAAGAAAAACATATGAAGTAAGTAGGTTTCAATCCAAATAAATAAAAATGTGTATGAATAAAAATTATATATTTTTAAAAATTTTCATACGCGCGTTTACCTAATCAAACATTATTTTTATTGATTTTATTTTATACCCAACAAAAGAAATTTAATAAGAAAAAAAAGATACACAAAAGAAAACCCTAGCTATAGAAGTTATTATCTTAGAAATTTCCTTCCGCACTGTGATTTAACGAAGAACAAAAAACAATTTGGTAAAAACAGATGAAATAGAAATAAAACTGAAGAAAAAAAGAGAAAAGGACCAGTTGCGGCACAAGGTCGAATTGTTGGAAAATTCTTATCTGTGTGTGTGTGTGTGTGTATGTGTGTACGTTGTTTTTTTTTTCATTCAAATTTTTATAAAATTAACATTTAAAAACGCATGCGTTAAACTTGTCCTTAAAATAAAATCTGAAGGTGAAGAAAAATAGATGAAGGAATAGAGGTAAGTATTCGGATTTTACCTTTTGATTGTTTTAAATAAAAAATGTATGCATGTATCCATATGTGTGTATGAATATTTTTATTACGAAGCCAAAGAAACATTCATATAAAAAGCTTGAAGAGCGTGAGACCGTAAAGAACACGCACACATAAGAAAATTAAGTCTGCCACAACAATTATCATTTCAGGCTTTACTTCTTAGAATTCTATAAATTTAAATTACCCCATATTCAGAAATGACTTTGTTTAGTCGACTTAAATTACAAATTCTACAACCGATTGTGGAAGCTTCAAACAATTAAGTAGTTATGTAAATAGTTAGAGTTATTCAAATATTTATTTAAATGTTTTGTAAAAAACAATAAAAACTTAATTAATTTTTTTATTAGAATTTTTTTCAAAATAATTGTGTTTTTTAATGTGTGTGTGTGTGTGCCACACATCAGATAACACATTAAAACTTTGGTAATTATTTTTTTTGGCATCAACAATTGATTTGTGTGAAAAACCAATTAGTCAATTTTCTTATTCAATTACTTTACATTAAACAAATACATTTTAACAGTAAAAAAAAAACAACAAAACGCAGAAAAAAACCAAAAATAAAAATCAAAAAAATTATCAGAAATTCCAATGCAAAATAATAACGAGGTTAATTTTGAATAGATTGCGTAGTCAGTGTTAAGTTCATTGAAATGTATACAAATCACCGTTATATTTTGCTGATGTCAGATCATTCGTCTGTGCGAATGTGTAAGTTTTGTATATATAATACTTACATGCATTCATACAAATTAAATATTTGTTTGTTTTCAATTGGACTTCAAATTAAATTAGAAAAATAGTATAAAAAATAAATGCTTTTGTATATTCTTAGAAACGAATTTTCTTCAGAAAATGAAAATAAGTAAAATTAAAAAGAAAAAAAAATGTTGACGGTTTTATAATTGTGTGAAGACGTATCATGATTAAAATCGTGTATAGAGAAAAAAGGCAGGTCCGAATCCGAACTGATTTTAAATTTTTCACTCTAATTTATATGCCCGGGTAGCTCAGTCGGTAGAGCATTGGACTTTTAATCCAAGGGTCCAGGGTTCAAGTCCCTGCTCGGGCGCAACTTTTTTTTATTTTTATAATAATTTTTATTATTGTATTTATTTATCCCAATGTTTCTAAAGAAAACCGTTGAAATTAACAAAACAAAATCAGTATTATAATTATAAAAAACATAACACGTGGTATGACGTCACACAAAAATAAATATTTTTCAATTGTAGAAAATTAGTAATAATGTAATGTAAAATTATGTATTGAGTGCGGCTAATTGTTTCTTATATTTTTAATTATTTATGTATTTTGAATAAAAATTACATCCAAGCGCATTCTATAAAGAAAATTAACACGCAATAATTTTAAATTTAAATTAAAATTGAAGCGAAGAAAATTATGGAGAATATCGGTAAAATTTAAAAGAAGAAAAAATGAAAATGTAACAACTTATTCTAAATTCTCTCTATGTATTTGTAATGACGTTCAAATTATATTTTATACCGCAGACAAATTCAACAAAATATTGCAGTACAGAAATATAAATCAATTTGATCCATTTCCTTTCATAATATTATTTGTGGGGGAGTAGAATAATTTCCTTTTTTTTTTAGAGGGTCATATAATGTAAAGTCTAAGCCACCAATAAAATTCACGATACTACTGTTTATATTATGTTGTACATTTTTCCATAAAAAAAAAGGTTGCAACGTAATTTCATACATAAACTTTTAAGTATACTTATTTGTGTTAAGATATTTTTAAGAGTCAATTTTATTTCTTTCTTTTGTTCAATAATATTTCGGTCAAAATATATCAATTTTATGCACGATTAATTTCATAAGTAGGAAAAAATATAAAAGTTAAGATGTATCATTTCACTTATGTGTGTTGATCAATCTTTTACTTGTTTTCTGTTTCTATTTTTTTTTTGATTTTTTTTTCTTAATTTAACAGAAACCAATTGAAAATGACATTCGATCATTCATTTAACTAACTTAACTAAATCTAAAAATATATACTTATTTTATTTTCTTCTTTCCAATATGGAATATTATGACGACAAATACTTGTAAGTGTATTTATTTTGGACAATAATAAATTTCATTTATACAATGTAGATAACAAACCGACCACCCTTTAAGAAAGTTTATCAAAAAAGAAAAAAAAACACACACACGTAACTCGAGATCTTTAAAGTTATTATTAATTTAAATATAAATAAAATCTTAAATAACAAAAAAACTTACTCCACATTAATAAATCTAAACAATTATTCTTTTATTCTCTTATGATAAATTTTATTAACGCTGACTTACATACCAACACATTCAAAGTGTTCTACATACAAGATCTTGCAAGCTGTCTAAAATTTAAAAATTACAATATAAAAGAAAAATGGAAGAAGTAGATACGTGTATTTTTTTTTTGTGAATTTATCGAGAGTAGAGCAGAACAACTGAGTTGAGTAAATTTTTACCATTAAAAAACAACAACAAATATTGTTTATAAGGAGATAATTGTAATCATAAAATGTCATCCTCATCATAAAATAAAGTAAACCATAAATATAACACATGAATTTTTAGAAATTAATATCCACACATAACATACACAAAAATACAAAACAAGAAATTATTATTGGCTTAGAAAGATTTTTATTAAAGGTTAAAGTTGGAGTGACCGAAAAACGATCAGTAATAGGAGACGTTTACCTTAAGAAATATTTTTTTCTGTAAGTGTATAAGTACTAAAATTTTTCGTTTACTAAAATTAAATTCATTTTTATGCTCTCGGTCTACTGATCTAAGAAATTTGAAGTAAATAAATTATTGATTGTAAAATATTCTTCATAAAAAATACAAAAGATACAAAATATTCAAATAATAACGATATAAAGACAAAAGAAAATAACAATCTAATAATAACTGATAAATATATCATATTATTCTTAATAAAAAAAAATAATAACAAAGAAAATTTACATCGAAAATAGATAAGAGAAATAAAAAACGATCGGGTATCAAATGATATTCTAACTAAAATAAAATAAATAAACGAATAACATAATAATTAAAATTTTAGAAGACAAATTTATAAATAAATTTAAATATAAAATAAAATGTACGATGTACGTACATTATTGTGTGAAATTCAACACTTTATTTAACCAAAAAATTATATAGCAACAATAAAAATAAATAAATAATAAAAAACAGCAACAGTAAAATTAGGCATAAACAAAAAAAAGAAACAACAACAAAAAAAAAATGTTTACAAATCGATGGATGAAAAAACAAACAACAATTACAAAAAATTGATAAGAAAATCAAAAAAAATTATAAACATAAAATGAAACAATAACAAAATACAAAATACATAATAATATTTTTCCTTTTTCTTCCAAGAAAATCAAAAATTATAAACTCAAACTGTAAATAGAAAAAAAAATTGTTTGTATTTTTTTTTTTTTTTACACCAGACAAATAGAATAGACAAAGCAGAATATACAACGGATATCGGATAAGATATATTTTGTTTATTTCTTATGAAATATTAAAGAGATAAAAATAGAAAAAAAAAATCGATATCAACTTACTGACAAAAATAAAAAAAAATTTGTACATTAATTACGACAAAATAAAATGCAAAATAAAATAATTTAAAATAATTTTTTGTAAGATGATTGTCTTTTGAATGAATTCAATAAAAATTCTTAAAATGAAAAGTTAAGATCTTAAAGGGAATTCGAATTTCAATCAAATAATTACAAAGGACATAACGTGACGTGCATAAAAACAACCTGAACCTCTTTAAGACTTGAGATTTACCAGATTTAATTTACATTTTCTTTTTAGCAGCGACAATATTTTAAGAAAATATTTCCCTTTAAAGATGAAAACTTTTTCTAAACTCAAGTTTCTTAAGTTGCCGAAGTGGTTTTGAGTTAAAGACGTACAGAATGATGTACACGCACTTTTGGAAATTTATTAATTTACTTAAATTAAAATCAAAATGAAAGGAATCTAAATTTTTTAATTTGATTCTTTATTTTATGTCTGCCAACTTATTACGTGTCTACAACTTCTTTCAATGTTTTCAGAAAAAACAAAAGTATAAATAAAAGCAACAAAAAAACAAAACAAACAATTTAAAAGAGAAGACAATGTGACAACAGTCTTCCAGACTATAAGACGATTCCTTTGAAAGTAAAAAAGAAATTATTCTGATTTGTTGTAACAAATAAAAGCGTTTCAGATATTTTGGACAATAGTTTGGATTCATCCCTGTAAAGTAAAATTCTACCACATTATTTATAAGACATGTTTACTATACTTTCGTAAAATAGGGGACAAATTATTCACCCTTAGGCTTAGAAATAATAAAAATAAATCTTTGATATTGAATTGAGTTAAGTTAAGACATAGAAAAATTATACGTGAATCACATTCATATATTCGTAAATTAGATCAGTTCTCTGGGTCTTATTTATTTGTTTAGCCACCGAAGAATTCAATCAATGAGTTGTTCATTACTTTGCGCAACTCTTAAAGAACTCATGGGAAATCTTTGTGAATTTTTTTTCTATGCAATGTACAATCAGTGGATCGCAACATTTTTGTGTATGGTTAACCACTGATTGTAAATATGTCAACTTTATTTAATCAATTGTTATAATAAAATAGTAAATTCGACTGTATAAAATAAATCATTAGAAATTTGTATTAAAATTATTTGTGTGACTGAAAATAACCTACGATTATTTTTTTTTATAGAAAATTAAACAAGTAACAAGAACAGAGTAACAACAACAATTATTTATTACTATCTAACTTTGTTGCTATAATTTACAATTACTTTATAAAGATTTACTTATTAAATATGATGAGAGAAAGTTTAATAAAAGAAGAGATTGGTGAATTGTTTGTGAACGTACAGTACATGTGTTTAAAATACAATCAGATCGAAAGTCAAATTTCTCTGAGTTGGTAAAAATTCAACTAAATATTTTTAAGAATCAGAGATAAAAAAAATAATATTTTCTATTAATTCAAAGTTTTCTTTTTCGGTTACAGAAGTCATTTAGAAATAGAAAGAACCGAATATATATTTACACACATAAGTATACATTTCTTAACTTTATTTCTTTTACGTTACTTACATGAGTATAGATTTTTATAGGTTTACCTCTTTTTTGTTTTCTTCTTGTGTTGTTGTTTTTCGTGTTTATTTGTTTTGTTTTGTTATTTAAATATTTTTTTTACGTTTACATAACTGAAAATTGTGCTATTGTGACGAAAAAAAAAAGAAAGTCATTGACATTAAGTGTGTGAAAAACAAATGAATTTTATTAACAGAAAAATATGAGTAATCGCAGTGAAAATCCTCTAATTGTACTAACCTCTGAAATTGTAACATTAATCTATTGTACATTATGTAATAAACAATATTGATCAATTGCAACACGTCACATTTTTTTTTATCTCTTTTCATAAACGTTGATGCGTCTGACTAGACGAGACAAATTTTATTTGTACTTATTGCTAAAAATATTTATATTTATTTCTAAAAACATTCAAAAAAAAAATTCAATTCCCATGTTTGTGTTCAAATATTTTGATCACGTGTACCAATCAACAAACAACAATCTCTGTTCCATATGAAAACAACAATTCTTCACTTTTCTTCTTTCGTCTTCTCTTGTGGATTTTATAAAAAAAAATAAAATTGTTAAAAAAAAAACAAAACACAGAAATTCCAACGGTAATTTTTTGTTGTTGTTGATTTGTTTTTTTGTTTTTTGCGACTAAAATCTTGTAAATATAAATAACAAAAAAGTTAATTATACAGCTATCTCACTCTAACCAACACTAACATATAAGATTTAAATTTAAAGTTTTAATTTAATAATAATTTTTTAATGTTGTTGTCGTTTTTCTTTTCTTTTTGTTTTAAATTTACTTATATACAAAAATAAGAATATTTCACGATAAAAATAAAATGGAGTCATAAGTAAAAATGCACAACAACAACAAATAAACAAAAGAAATAATTATACTTATTATTTAATTTAGTCCAAAAACAAATGTATGTAGGTTTTTATTAAATTTTTAAATTGTCAGCACACATTTTGGTTTAATAACAAAATATAAAAACATTAAAATAATTTTGAAATGGATTTTGTATTTAAATTGAATGTCATACACACACATGTTGAAATGAAACAATTACTGAATTTTTAATTAATTATTAATTATGTTTTTTTTTTACAAAATCTCAGGTAACGTTCATTTGTTTGTGTTTACGTTTTTTTGATTTGAATTTTAAATTAAGTCAACAATGCAAAAAAAAAAAATATATCGATTAATAGTAAAGTATTTTTAATCATAAAATTTGTTTCTACTAATAATCACAACAACTAAACGTCATTTGATGACGATGAGTAATAACTTGGGATTAGGAGTAATATTGACAAGACGAAATGAACAACAACATCTTTACGTCAAAATTGAATTTGAGTCAAATTCTAATCTCTGATGTATTTCCAATTACTGTGTAAAATGTAAATTGAAAATGGTTTCAGTAATTAAACCAATCGAACTTCATGACTAATATTTCTACTTTATTTTTTGTGTCCTTCTAAACTAAACTATTTGCATTGGATAATTGAGTTTTAGAGAAGGATAAAAATCTGAAATCAAACACAAAGATAAACAATTTTGCTTACATTTTTTCAAAAGATCATTTTTTCATTGCTGTAGAAAAACTTTTTTAACTGTAATTTCAATTTTTCTTTAGAATTTTTTTTTAGTCGTAATAAAAAATCCCCACAAAATTTTTTTTAATAATGTTTGCATTTTCCTTGTAATGACTACAACGATCTTGAAATTGACTAAGTAAATATTGAATTATTCACAAAAAAAATTCTTAGAGGAAATAAAGAAAGAACAAAAATTTATTTGTACTTATTTGTATTGGAAAATTTTAATGTTGGAAATAATTTCCTTTCAACTTTTGTGGAAAAATAAATTTCAAATAATAACTAAGTAGGAACCTTAGTACATAATAGTATTTGAAAAACATTTCATTTAGACTCTGGATGACTCACAATTAATATATGTAGCTAGATTTTATCAACGTTTTTAAACGGTCTGGATATTAAATAAGACAATTTAAATGAAATAATAATAAAATGGTGAGTATCAGGCGTTGGGTTCATGGACATGGGCATAAGAGTGATTGAGAAAATGTTTTAAGAGAAAGTGAGTGAAAGTAAGAAAAGATTCCATTAGAGATTCGATTACGTAAGCTTACGTAGACCTTTAAGTATTTTCTAGGCAACAAGAAAAACAAAAGTAACTATAATGAGGTAAGTATGATTATAATAAGTACAACAATAAAATACAAAAATAAAACAAAAACAATTATACCATCTTGGGGTTCCAATCAAATCATTCAGATTAGAAATTCTTCCAAAATCTTAATTCTTTAAGCATAAAATAAAATCCCTTAATCATAAGAAAGATTTTATTTTTAAATTAACAAAATGAAATAAAACGGATTTCTTTGAAGAATATTTTAATGAATTTTTCCAAAACATTTTTTCATTTCGTTTAATCGTGTAACTTATTTTAGAAATGGAAATTTTTGTTTAATTTAAAACAGAGACAATAAAAAAAATCCACTAAACTATTCACGACCATTTAATTTGAGAACAAAAAGAAGAAAGAAAGAAAGAATAAAAATTATATAAAATCGGAAATAAATTGCTCGTTATTTTGATCCGACTTATAATTGCACCATTTCACAAAATCATTTCACATATACATTTACAAATAGATTGCACATCGTATCACTTCCAATAATGCGCACATCTTGAATTCTCTCATTGATTTATATTTATAAATAATAATAACTTCTTTTTTTTTTTAGTTATAATTATTTATTCTTTACAATTTACGACGATAATCTTTGATTGAAAAAAAAAAATATTGTGACCCATAAAAAAAAAATTAATCTTCTTATTATGTAAGAGATTGTAAATTGTGAGAGGAATCAAAATTTGTCAAGGTTAAAAATTATGACTAAATTTGAAAGAAAATCTTTTTGTTTTTTCTTCTTTTCCCCTTTTTTATTTATTAATTTTATTGGTTTAGATTTATTTATTATTTTTTATTTGTTTAAAAGAAACAACAAAAAATAATTACACATAAAATAGAAAAAGATAATCCGACAAAGTAAAATGTAAAAAAAAAAAAGACAAAATAATAAAGTCGCATTCGTTGTTACTTATTTACATTGTAACTATGACCTACGTACTAACCTTCAATATTTCGTTTTTGCTTATTTACAATTTGAAGACAAAAAGAACAAAAAAAAATAACAACAAACAAAGATAACAAATAGAAAAAAAAGGCAGCAGCAACCAGAGTATAAATAATATAAAGAAAATAATTCATTAAATTAAGTACAAATAAATTAATTTAATTATGTAAACAATTAACTTCAAGTAATTAAAAAATTAATCAAATTTTATAGAAAATTTAAATTTTTGTTTTTTTAATTTATTTTATTATTTTATCATTAATAACAACAACAACAACAACAATAATAATAATAAAAAAATTATCACCAATGACAAATTATCATTAATGCTTTTCTTGTAAATATTGACAAAAACTGAATAGAGAAAAAAAAACTTTATCATTAAAAGAAGGAAAAATAAAAAGTGAAAAGGGAAATAAAAAAAAAACGGAAATTAAAAAGAATTAAATAAAGAAAGGCAAAGCACAACGGCAGAGTGGGAAATTCGTATTAATCGAGTCTTGGCTTTCGTGAAACCCAATTTGAATTCCATACAAAACCTAAGACCTAAGACAGTAGGTACATAATAATAATATTATTAATAAGCCACATTATGGCACAACAGACTCGGATTAATTTGTTGATTCAAAATACTCAAAGTGGTTTTATCGTTTGAAATTCCCATCTTCTAAATGACCTTAGCTATTTTTGGTACGAAGCACGATATGAAGCAAAGTGTAATTGATTTCATATTTTTGCAAATAAATTCAACAAAATGCGTTTATTAGAAAAAAAAAATATGGACTTTGTTCAAATTATTCAAATTATGCATGAAAAATAATTTAAATATTTTACTTAAAACAAAAACAACAAAACAATTTGCCACACAAAAAAAAAACAGAAGAACCGCAACAACAACAAAGAAAAAAAAACTTGTGGAAAAAAGAATGTTTTTATTATAAGAAAAAATTCTAAGTATTTAATCATTTACGTCCATCATCATGACAATTTATTGTGTCGTCATCATCATCATCAAATATCTGTTTCTTCTTTCACTTTTTCTTTGACGCAGACTTTTTATGTGAGATCAAAGATTCCGTAAGTTCATCAGAAAATAAAGAGAAAGAGAGAGAGAGAGAGGAAAGAGAGATAAAGTACGAGTAGGTTATTGAATAAATGTAGGCAACCTAACCGACACACATTAATGTTAGTATTGTGAGATTAGAAAAAAATCCTAAACCTTTAGAATAAAAAGCGGATAAATTAGCAAATCTGGGAATCAATAACGACAACAATATTATAAAACACAAAGAATTATTATCAGATAAAATAACGGAATATAAAAAAGAGGCAAACAAAAAATGGAAAGATTGGTATGAAAACATACTAAAAGAAAAAGGAAAACTGTGTCATAAATATATTGACAAATTTGAAGACCAACCGTGGTATCACAAAATAAAATTAGAAAATCACGAAATTAAAACAATTAATAGAATAATGACAGGACATGACTACACAAAAAAATGGTTAAAAATCTTTAAACTGGAAGAAAAAAATGAATGTGAAAAATGCAAAATGGTAGAAGATGCAAATCATATAATAATTCAGTGCAATAAATACACAAATGAAAGAATAAAATATAAAATAAACAATTTTAATTCAATAAATGAATTACTAGAAACAAAAAACAATTCAAATTTAGTAAATATCATTAAATACCTAAAAGAAATTAAAATAAAAATTTAAACATATAAAAACAAAAATTAATACAATAACAAAAATAAATAAATTAAAAGATAAAACATAAATATGAAAAGTTAAATAATAAAAAAAAAAAAAACAAAAAAACAAAAAAAACAAAAAAAAAAAAAATATAAAACTAAATAAATGGTTATATAAAGTGAAGTTACATTCACTTAAAAAACCAACAAAAACCATTGTTTGACATATTCATGTCAAATACAAAGAGAAGAAGAAGAAGAAGAACCTTTAGAATAAAAGGATGCCTTTGTGCAATCAGCAATTAGTAAGAAAATTCATCATTTTAGACTTTAGACTTTTAGAAGCGTAATAAAACATTTGTGAATTTAGATTATAAACAATGAATGTACGTTTTATATTTGCTGACTAAAAAAGTTTATTCATTTGATTTCAATATCACGTTTCATTATTATTATTGTTGTTGTTTTTGTTTAATTTGTTGATAGTAAATGTGTGACAATCAGCCATGACGCTTCATAATGATTATAATAAAATAAAAAGTCACAAATGAAATTTTCGTTATGAATTTGTGTTTAAAACACAACAACACATTTACATATTCCTACGTGTAAATACTTACTTAAATATTTTTTTAATAATAAAAATATAATAATTAATATTTATAAAAACAATTAGGTACTTATTGAATTATATTGGATTGTTACAAATTTTTCATTTTGTCAAAAGAAAAAAAAAACAGAAATATCGTCGTTATTCATTTGTCCGTTTGTATTGGACAATGCAAATTAAAAATATATATAATTTCTCTTAATCATACTTAATCACTTCATTTGTACATGCCTACACAACAAACAAACAAAAAATAAGTACAACAATAAAAAAATATAAATTAAACAACAAAGAATCAATCAGCTGATTTTAATCTATGTTTCATTTATGAGAGAGAAGATACCCAATTGTTTTTATTTTGCGTTTTTTTTTTTGTGACAAACAATAAATATGTCACTTTTGTGGTCGTGTCACTCATTTTATCAGAGCCAAAAAACAAATACATAGATTAAAAAAGAAAACAAATGTGAAATTCACAGAAATTTTTTATAGAAACTTTGCACCATTTTATGTTCTATATTTTGTGAGGGATTAATTCGAGTAGGTAGCCACTAGCAAAAATTAATTCCTCACTGATTACACATTTCACAAATATTGCAAATTTGATTCCTCAAGATATACGTACCTCGAAATAAATACACGATAAAATCATTCTCACACTGATTATGGATTTCATTGAATTGCACAGTGATTTCAAATGTGACTCCACCACCCTACACCTCAATATATTATAGGAACAAATTGAGAATTATTTTCAATTTAAAACTATTAATATTAATTAATCTAAAATAAATTCGTACGTAGAATTGTGTTTAAAGTACACAACAAACAATGAGTCATTTTTAATGTAAAAAAAAAGAACAACAACTCGATTAAAATAAAAATAAAATGATTACAGAGAATACTTAGAAAAACATAATCATTATATTTGTTTGTTATTAGATTGATTTGAAAATATTCTGTTTGTTAACCTACATTACGCTTATGCACAGTTTGACCAACATTTCAAGAGTATGCTAATTTTAAATGAAAGAGAACAAAACTAAGAATGAGACAAAAACATTTTCCGTAAAACTCACCATGAATCAGAAAATAAAAGAATTATTCAGATTTAATGACAAAAAAAAAACAAATAGGAACAAAAATTAAATTAATATCAATCCTTGAATATTCAAATGAGTGAATCAATATTAAACAAAACAAAAGGATTGACGAAAAATGTAGAGTTCATGGAGACTAAAATATTGTTTAATAAGCACAAGTCCATATGCTTTAACATTCCGACGCACACACACACACACGCAAACAATTGCAAAAAAAAAAAAATCACAATAAGTAATTGATCGATTATTTAAATTGTTTTTCGTTGTTACATTAAAACACTTTTGATTATTAGGTGAATTTATCAAAGCGTCATAATTTGATCATCACACATTTTTGTTGTTGTTTATAATTTTTTTTTTGTATATCCAAAAATTATTAAACACAAAAATATTAACGTAAAAATTTATTCTTTTATTTATGGATTATGGTGAAAAAAAAAATGAAATAAGGTCAAAGTCATTTATTTTGAAAATAAAAGAGCAAAAAAAAAAAGTAAACAAAAAAAATTAAATTAAATTAAACGTGAAAGAAAAAAATATGGCATTGTTGACCATCAGCATTCACGCAGAAAAAAACTGTAAGTAGGTACCAACGAACATTTCTTTTGTGAAAATATTTTGTATTTCGGGATAAGTAACAAGAAAAGAAAAATGGTGTACTTACTTAGATACTTATTTCATTTATTTAGTTTAATTTTCATAAAAAGAAAAGATTCGTATTGTTGTATCTAATAACGGATATTTTTTTAATCATGTGATGTTTTGTGATGTGATTTATTCTGTACCAACATAAGACACTTTACAAAATAAACCATTCTCTCTTCTTAATATTCTCTACCGAAATATTTCGATTCAAAATAATCGTGTAATAAGAATTAATACCGTAGAATTAGGTGTGAAATATTTGTGTTATCTGCAATCAGTGTGAGACAATTTATAGTAATTGTTACCACACCTCGGTTAACATTAACATAGGGGAAAAATAATATGCAAGAAGTAGTTATAGGTAAGAAAGTTACTTTGTTTTACATTTAAAAAATTAATGAAATTAGGGTCATTAACATTACATAAAAAAAAGTGTATCAGTTTATTTGGTCCAATTACATTTATAACTTAATCAATCACTTAAGTAAAAAGAACTTTTTTTTTTCTATAACGCTTTTATGTGGAGCACTGTGAGTTCTTAAGTATTTTGTATCTTGGTATGTGATTTCTTTTATCTCATTCTATGTTCTTCCAATTTGATTTCATTTTCGAACTTACTTAAATCTTAAGTAAATTCTAAATGAGTTAATTAATTAAACAAAATCATAAAGAAAAGAAAGTTTTTTCTGTGTAATTTTTTTCAATTTATTATAAAGCGACACGACGACGACGACGATGCCGATGAGGATGAGTAAAGAAGGGGATGAGTAATAAACTTTTTTTTTTAATTTTAAAATTTTAAAAGAAAGAAAAAAGAGAAGAAAAAAGTCATTTTGAATTAATTAATTCTCTTTATTTTTTAATAATCAAATTAATAAATAGGCAACAATAGAAAATCAATTGATAAAATTATATTAATTTACAACAATTAAAACCGAAGAGTTAATCATCACTCAGAAGAATTGAATGTGAAATCCAAATAAAATCTTGTAAAACCACTGAAAAATCTGGTAAAATTCACAATGATCGAGTGTGGTTAAATCCTGAAATAAAACGAACTAATAAAAAAAGTTAATATTTCTAGAGTGAGCCAAAAATTTAATCTAAACCGAAGTAAAATGGTAGATTTAGTTTACTTTAGTTTTAAAGAGATGGGTGAACGAGAACTCTGTTACATTGTACTGTGCATCCTCTATAAAATCAATACATCATTACAAGATAAAACAAAACATTGAAGAACAAAAGTTAAAAGTTTGTTATTTGACCATTAGCAAAATTAATTCTCCACTCTCTTCACATTTTATAAAGATTCCACCTTGTATTCCACATTCGATTCTATACATATATGTGATAATAGATAAGAAAATGGTATAATTGCGAGTGGTGAAACATTTTGCTCTATGTAAAATGTGCATAAAAAAAGTAACCATTCACACATGAAAAGATGTGTCCCTCGATGTGTCCGTTAAATTTTCAAAAACAGTTTGACCTTCCTTTATGTTATTTTCTTTTATTTGTTAATGAATAAAAAATTATTGATTATTGTTTTATGTCATTACACAAATTGTATAATAATAATATTGTTATTTCCTATCAAACATCAAGAAAAAATTCTCTCCCCATTATCGGTTGCACAATGCAGATTTTTTGCACAAATAGTCGTTAACCTCTCGATATTAAATCCTACGTAAATCGCAAAATGTACACAAAAAAATTATACAAAATAACAATAAGAAATTTTTCTTATCTGAAAAATGAGCAAATCGAAAATTCTTAACAAAATAAATAAATTACAGTAAGTGGAAAAGAGGAAAACAATTTTTTTTTTGGTACAAAGTTTGAATTGAGGCTTAAATAAAATTGAACCAAAGAGATATTTTTAATAGAATTCTCTTACTTTATTAAGACTTGTGTAGAACAATTATTAATGTCATCTTACTTTAATATAATTTCTACGCTTAAAATTAAAATAATTTACTTCTTACTCTGTTCTATCTTTATGCAATTTCAGTGCTAAATCACCATGTGCACTTGCATGCATACCTATACATTCTATATCTTTGTTTGCTTAATTTAAAATGCATATGTATTTTTTTAATTCAATAAGAATTAAGTAAATCAACTTTCACAACATAACACTTTTTCTTTTTTTTTTAATAAAAAAAAATCATAATATAGCAACTAATAAAAGACTTGTGACAAGAAACAAAATAAGATTTTTTATTAAAGAAAATATTATATGGCTGCGTATGTGTATGAATGTATTTGTGTGTGTATTGCCTATTTATAGTTTGATCGTATTCATGAAATAATTTAATTAATTCTTAAAAGAACGTACGATTTTATCCAAATTTATTGATTTTAATTGAACCAAAAGAAATAGAAAAAGGGAAGAAGTAAAGAAGATCATAAGTGGAGATTTTGACGTAAAATGCATACAACTTTTTAAATTAAAAAAAAAAAAAACAAAAGAAAATTTTAGATAAATTAATTACCTAAACTAATCATAGTTTTAAATAATTCTGGTGGAATACTTGTAGCACGTCCATCTACACTTAAAGGTGGTGATATTCTTTCAGATATTCTTTCAATCTCACTAAAATTAATATCTGCATTATTTAATAGTCCTAAATATACAAGACAGGCATGATTGTCCTTTTGTAAATTTCTTACAGGTATCCAAAATCTTTTAACATCACCTAATTTAAGTTTACATTTATCACATTTGTCACTTATACCACGAATGTCACTTTCATTTAATGATAAAATACATTTACCATCAATATCTTCACATTTTATACAATTTATTATAATATCGCTTAATTTTTCATATTTTGCCCATTCAATTACATGATCACAATTCCACTCTGTCACATCCAACATTATTTTTAATTTCTTTTATTTTTTTTAATCACTATTTATTATGTTATTTAAACTTTTTTTTAAGACATTTTAAAAAAAAAAAAATACAGAAGAGAATAAAAAATTTCTAACTTGTCCCCATAAAATTTTATTTAAAACTAAATTTATTAATTTTGCAATTTAACGTGAGTGAGAGCGAAACAAAAAATATCGTCAAGTAAACTGTTCTAACTGCTCGAAAACAGATGTCGAAAAATTGTTTGTAGCGTTTTGTACATTTTTGACGTTTGAACTATATTGAAAAACTCAAGTATGAACAACTAGATGTCGAAGTAGAAACTAGTGTGTTGCCAACTTCACGTCTATTTTTTAATTCGGGTCGTTAAGTATTTAATTCGGGTCGTTAACTTCACGTCTATTATTAAGTTTAAATATTTATTAGAAATTTTAAAAATATGGAATTAAATAACGAACAAAAAAGTTATCAATATAGAAAAAAAGTTGTTTTAATCATTTACGTCCATCATCATGACAATTTATTGTGTCGTCATCATCATCATCAAATATCTGTTTCTTCTTTCACTTTTTCTTTGACGCAGACTTTTTATGTGAGATCAAAGATTCCGTAAGTTCATCAGAAAATAAAGAGAAAGAGAGAGAGAGAGAGGAAAGAGAGATAAAGTACGAGTAGGTTATTGAATAAATGTAGGCAACCTAACCGACACACATTAATGTTAGTATTGTGAGATTAGAAAAAAATCCTAAACCTTTAGAATAAAAAGCGGATAAATTAGCAAATCTGGGAATCAATAACGACAACAATATTATAAAACACAAAGAATTATTATCAGATAAAATAACGGAATATAAAAAAGAGGCAAACAAAAAATGGAAAGATTGGTATGAAAACATACTAAAAGAAAAAGGAAAACTGTGTCATAAATATATTGACAAATTTGAAGACCAACCGTGGTATCACAAAATAAAATTAGAAAATCACGAAATTAAAACAATTAATAGAATAATGACAGGACATGACTACACAAAAAAATGGTTAAAAATCTTTAAACTGGAAGAAAAAAATGAATGTGAAAAATGCAAAATGGTAGAAGATGCAAATCATATAATAATTCAGTGCAATAAATACACAAATGAAAGAATAAAATATAAAATAAACAATTTTAATTCAATAAATGAATTACTAGAAACAAAAAACAATTCAAATTTAGTAAATATCATTAAATACCTAAAAGAAATTAAAATAAAAATTTAAACATATAAAAACAAAAATTAATACAATAACAAAAATAAATAAATTAAAAGATAAAACATAAATATGAAAAGTTAAATAATAAAAAAAAAAAAAACAAAAAAACAAAAAAAACAAAAAAAAAAAAAATATAAAACTAAATAAATGGTTATATAAAGTGAAGTTACATTCACTTAAAAAACCAACAAAAACCATTGTTTGACATATTCATGTCAAATACAAAGAGAAGAAGAAGAAGAAGAACCTTTAGAATAAAAGGATGCCTTTGTGCAATCAGCAATTAGTAAGAAAATTCATCATTTTAGACTTTAGACTTTTAGAAGCGTAATAAAACATTTGTGAATTTAGATTATAAACAATGAATGTACGTTTTATATTTGCTGACTAAAAAAGTTTATTCATTTGATTTCAATATCACGTTTCATTATTATTATTGTTGTTGTTTTTGTTTAATTTGTTGATAGTAAATGTGTGACAATCAGCCATGACGCTTCATAATGATTATAATAAAATAAAAAGTCACAAATGAAATTTTCGTTATGAATTTGTGTTTAAAACACAACAACACATTTACATATTCCTACGTGTAAATACTTACTTAAATATTTTTTTAATAATAAAAATATAATAATTAATATTTATAAAAACAATTAGGTACTTATTGAATTATATTGGATTGTTACAAATTTTTCATTTTGTCAAAAGAAAAAAAAAACAGAAATATCGTCGTTATTCATTTGTCCGTTTGTATTGGACAATGCAAATTAAAAATATATATAATTTCTCTTAATCATACTTAATCACTTCATTTGTACATGCCTACACAACAAACAAACAAAAAATAAGTACAACAATAAAAAAATATAAATTAAACAACAAAGAATCAATCAGCTGATTTTAATCTATGTTTCATTTATGAGAGAGAAGATACCCAATTGTTTTTATTTTGCGTTTTTTTTTTTGTGACAAACAATAAATATGTCACTTTTGTGGTCGTGTCACTCATTTTATCAGAGCCAAAAAACAAATACATAGATTAAAAAAGAAAACAAATGTGAAATTCACAGAAATTTTTTATAGAAACTTTGCACCATTTTATGTTCTATATTTTGTGAGGGATTAATTCGAGTAGGTAGCCACTAGCAAAAATTAATTCCTCACTGATTACACATTTCACAAATATTGCAAATTTGATTCCTCAAGATATACGTACCTCGAAATAAATACACGATAAAATCATTCTCACACTGATTATGGATTTCATTGAATTGCACAGTGATTTCAAATGTGACTCCACCACCCTACACCTCAATATATTATAGGAACAAATTGAGAATTATTTTCAATTTAAAACTATTAATATTAATTAATCTAAAATAAATTCGTACGTAGAATTGTGTTTAAAGTACACAACAAACAATGAGTCATTTTTAATGTAAAAAAAAAGAACAACAACTCGATTAAAATAAAAATAAAATGATTACAGAGAATACTTAGAAAAACATAATCATTATATTTGTTTGTTATTAGATTGATTTGAAAATATTCTGTTTGTTAACCTACATTACGCTTATGCACAGTTTGACCAACATTTCAAGAGTATGCTAATTTTAAATGAAAGAGAACAAAACTAAGAATGAGACAAAAACATTTTCCGTAAAACTCACCATGAATCAGAAAATAAAAGAATTATTCAGATTTAATGACAAAAAAAAAACAAATAGGAACAAAAATTAAATTAATATCAATCCTTGAATATTCAAATGAGTGAATCAATATTAAACAAAACAAAAGGATTGACGAAAAATGTAGAGTTCATGGAGACTAAAATATTGTTTAATAAGCACAAGTCCATATGCTTTAACATTCCGACGCACACACACACACACGCAAACAATTGCAAAAAAAAAAAAATCACAATAAGTAATTGATCGATTATTTAAATTGTTTTTCGTTGTTACATTAAAACACTTTTGATTATTAGGTGAATTTATCAAAGCGTCATAATTTGATCATCACACATTTTTGTTGTTGTTTATAATTTTTTTTTTGTATATCCAAAAATTATTAAACACAAAAATATTAACGTAAAAATTTATTCTTTTATTTATGGATTATGGTGAAAAAAAAAATGAAATAAGGTCAAAGTCATTTATTTTGAAAATAAAAGAGCAAAAAAAAAAAGTAAACAAAAAAAATTAAATTAAATTAAACGTGAAAGAAAAAAATATGGCATTGTTGACCATCAGCATTCACGCAGAAAAAAACTGTAAGTAGGTACCAACGAACATTTCTTTTGTGAAAATATTTTGTATTTCGGGATAAGTAACAAGAAAAGAAAAATGGTGTACTTACTTAGATACTTATTTCATTTATTTAGTTTAATTTTCATAAAAAGAAAAGATTCGTATTGTTGTATCTAATAACGGATATTTTTTTAATCATGTGATGTTTTGTGATGTGATTTATTCTGTACCAACATAAGACACTTTACAAAATAAACCATTCTCTCTTCTTAATATTCTCTACCGAAATATTTCGATTCAAAATAATCGTGTAATAAGAATTAATACCGTAGAATTAGGTGTGAAATATTTGTGTTATCTGCAATCAGTGTGAGACAATTTATAGTAATTGTTACCACACCTCGGTTAACATTAACATAGGGGAAAAATAATATGCAAGAAGTAGTTATAGGTAAGAAAGTTACTTTGTTTTACATTTAAAAAATTAATGAAATTAGGGTCATTAACATTACATAAAAAAAAGTGTATCAGTTTATTTGGTCCAATTACATTTATAACTTAATCAATCACTTAAGTAAAAAGAACTTTTTTTTTTCTATAACGCTTTTATGTGGAGCACTGTGAGTTCTTAAGTATTTTGTATCTTGGTATGTGATTTCTTTTATCTCATTCTATGTTCTTCCAATTTGATTTCATTTTCGAACTTACTTAAATCTTAAGTAAATTCTAAATGAGTTAATTAATTAAACAAAATCATAAAGAAAAGAAAGTTTTTTCTGTGTAATTTTTTTCAATTTATTATAAAGCGACACGACGACGACGACGATGCCGATGAGGATGAGTAAAGAAGGGGATGAGTAATAAACTTTTTTTTTTAATTTTAAAATTTTAAAAGAAAGAAAAAAGAGAAGAAAAAAGTCATTTTGAATTAATTAATTCTCTTTATTTTTTAATAATCAAATTAATAAATAGGCAACAATAGAAAATCAATTGATAAAATTATATTAATTTACAACAATTAAAACCGAAGAGTTAATCATCACTCAGAAGAATTGAATGTGAAATCCAAATAAAATCTTGTAAAACCACTGAAAAATCTGGTAAAATTCACAATGATCGAGTGTGGTTAAATCCTGAAATAAAACGAACTAATAAAAAAAGTTAATATTTCTAGAGTGAGCCAAAAATTTAATCTAAACCGAAGTAAAATGGTAGATTTAGTTTACTTTAGTTTTAAAGAGATGGGTGAACGAGAACTCTGTTACATTGTACTGTGCATCCTCTATAAAATCAATACATCATTACAAGATAAAACAAAACATTGAAGAACAAAAGTTAAAAGTTTGTTATTTGACCATTAGCAAAATTAATTCTCCACTCTCTTCACATTTTATAAAGATTCCACCTTGTATTCCACATTCGATTCTATACATATATGTGATAATAGATAAGAAAATGGTATAATTGCGAGTGGTGAAACATTTTGCTCTATGTAAAATGTGCATAAAAAAAGTAACCATTCACACATGAAAAGATGTGTCCCTCGATGTGTCCGTTAAATTTTCAAAAACAGTTTGACCTTCCTTTATGTTATTTTCTTTTATTTGTTAATGAATAAAAAATTATTGATTATTGTTTTATGTCATTACACAAATTGTATAATAATAATATTGTTATTTCCTATCAAACATCAAGAAAAAATTCTCTCCCCATTATCGGTTGCACAATGCAGATTTTTTGCACAAATAGTCGTTAACCTCTCGATATTAAATCCTACGTAAATCGCAAAATGTACACAAAAAAATTATACAAAATAACAATAAGAAATTTTTCTTATCTGAAAAATGAGCAAATCGAAAATTCTTAACAAAATAAATAAATTACAGTAAGTGGAAAAGAGGAAAACAATTTTTTTTTTGGTACAAAGTTTGAATTGAGGCTTAAATAAAATTGAACCAAAGAGATATTTTTAATAGAATTCTCTTACTTTATTAAGACTTGTGTAGAACAATTATTAATGTCATCTTACTTTAATATAATTTCTACGCTTAAAATTAAAATAATTTACTTCTTACTCTGTTCTATCTTTATGCAATTTCAGTGCTAAATCACCATGTGCACTTGCATGCATACCTATACATTCTATATCTTTGTTTGCTTAATTTAAAATGCATATGTATTTTTTTAATTCAATAAGAATTAAGTAAATCAACTTTCACAACATAACACTTTTTCTTTTTTTTTTAATAAAAAAAAATCATAATATAGCAACTAATAAAAGACTTGTGACAAGAAACAAAATAAGATTTTTTATTAAAGAAAATATTATATGGCTGCGTATGTGTATGAATGTATTTGTGTGTGTATTGCCTATTTATAGTTTGATCGTATTCATGAAATAATTTAATTAATTCTTAAAAGAACGTACGATTTTATCCAAATTTATTGATTTTAATTGAACCAAAAGAAATAGAAAAAGGGAAGAAGTAAAGAAGATCATAAGTGGAGATTTTGACGTAAAATGCATACAACTTTTTAAATTAAAAAAAAAAAAAACAAAAGAAAATTTTAGATAAATTAATTACCTAAACTAATCATAGTTTTAAATAATTCTGGTGGAATACTTGTAGCACGTCCATCTACACTTAAAGGTGGTGATATTCTTTCAGATATTCTTTCAATCTCACTAAAATTAATATCTGCATTATTTAATAGTCCTAAATATACAAGACAGGCATGATTGTCCTTTTGTAAATTTCTTACAGGTATCCAAAATCTTTTAACATCACCTAATTTAAGTTTACATTTATCACATTTGTCACTTATACCACGAATGTCACTTTCATTTAATGATAAAATACATTTACCATCAATATCTTCACATTTTATACAATTTATTATAATATCGCTTAATTTTTCATATTTTGCCCATTCAATTACATGATCACAATTCCACTCTGTCACATCCAACATTATTTTTAATTTCTTTTATTTTTTTTAATCACTATTTATTATGTTATTTAAACTTTTTTTTAAGACATTTTAAAAAAAAAAAAATACAGAAGAGAATAAAAAATTTCTAACTTGTCCCCATAAAATTTTATTTAAAACTAAATTTATTAATTTTGCAATTTAACGTGAGTGAGAGCGAAACAAAAAATATCGTCAAGTAAACTGTTCTAACTGCTCGAAAACAGATGTCGAAAAATTGTTTGTAGCGTTTTGTACATTTTTGACGTTTGAACTATATTGAAAAACTCAAGTATGAACAACTAGATGTCGAAGTAGAAACTAGTGTGTTGCCAACTTCACGTCTATTTTTTAAGTATTTAATTCGGGTCGTTAACTTCACGTCTATTATTAAGTTTAAATATTTATTAGAAATTTTAAAAATATGGAATTAAATAACGAACAAAAAAGTTATCAATATAGAAAAAAAGTTGTTTTAATTTGAAGTGAACAAATATTTTCATTTATTAATTATTATAAATTAAGAAGACAATTTTGCTTTTTAATCTGCAATTCGTTTATTATTCATATTTTATTTAATAATATTATAAAGTAAAACATTGATATTTTAGTAATAATATTGCAATTATTTACTTGATAAGATTTTTATTGTGTAGGTATGTTTAATATATGTATTATGTTTTTAATAATTCATTTATTTTTATATTATCAAATAAATGAATTCAACCAATCTAAGCGTTTGGAAAGTGACCCAACGTATTTTTCAAACTTCCTCTTTTCAAACTGTTTTGTATTTATTTTCATAGTTTATTTTATATATAGTTTAGTTATATGCAGTAAATCAAATCAACATAATAATTCAGGAAATATTATTTTAGTTTTATATAAGATGCAATTCTTGACTAATAATAATTTTTCTTTAATCATGTTCTTTTAATTCAAGATTCATTTATAAACGACATAATAGTTTCAATTGAAACGCTTTTAAACAAAAACCAAATAGAAAAAAATATCTTTTTAATATTACTGGTTATTTTCAATTTAAATTTAATATCACCAAATCACATAAGTTTAATATTTTCTTCTTTTTTTCTTCTAAAATATTTAATTTTTTTTTTATCTTTTATTAACAATAAATATAACTTCAATAATGCTATCCAACTATAATTCATAATTCAAATTTTGCTTTCCATTTTGATTATTATTATTATTATTATTATTGTTATTTATTATCAATTTTACCGACAATTAATTATTATTATTTATTATTGAGTAATAATCACGCCCGGTAAATATTATTTAATCAAATTTAATAAGCTTTTATTAAATAACATTATTTTGGTTAATTATTTGTTGTTTTCTGCATTTTTAATGGTAAATTTGTTTCATATCAATTTTATGTTTAAAAATATATTTGTAGAGACAATAAATTTCCTTTCATCTTTTTCAATTTCTCTTTGTTAAATCGCATTTTATTATTATTAATTATTATTTTCTTTTTTTTAAATATCTAAGCAAGGCAGACATTTTTTTTTTTTAATATTTGATCGAGACAAACCCACAAAATCACGATTTTTTTTCTTTTTACCTAAAGCTTTCCTTTACAAACATAATTTATTATTATAATATTCATGAACACATTTTCACAATAAATTGTAACTTTTATAATTTCATTTTTAGTAATTAATTTTTACAGACTAAAAAAAAGAAGCAACTTTTTGTCTCATTTTTTAAACTTTTAAAAGTGCTTTTTAATTTTTTTTTTATTAAAGATTCAAAACAAAATAAACATTTTTAGTTTAAATTAGGAACAATGAGAATGTAATAAACAGGAAAAGCAAAAACATTAGCAAAAAAAAATAAGAACAAACAAAATATACAAAATTAGTTATGCCGAAAAATTTAATTTTTCTTAAAGTCTTTTTTTTTTTTAACCAAAGAAAATATTAAAAAAAATTGTTAAAAAAAATGTTCACAATACAAGAATTAAATTAATTAGAAAAAACAATTTCTCCCAGCAAAAAATAAAAAATAACAATAACTTCACCTAGAGTTCAAACATAATAAAGAAAAGAGGCTGTTTATAATTAATTGGATTAATAAAAAAAAAAAAAAAACTTACAAAAAAAAAGAGAAAAAGATTAAATTTTTTGCATTCATTTTATGAAACGAAAAACAAAACAAAAAACAAAAGAAAAATTCATAATTCATTTTTTGACTGCCGTCATAAATATAATAGAAAGAAATAATAATAAATTGAATTATTATATAGTATTATAATTTCAATAATTGTCGCTTAATTTATAATTATTATTGAACTAATGTAATTTATTTTTATATTATTACTTTTTTTTCTTATCATTTTAAGGAATTCCAAAATTTTTATTTATTTTTGTTAATAATTCAACTCAAAACAAACAGTAAGAAAAAAAATAATAAAAATAAATGGAAATAAAATTAACAAATTAAATATTATCAGACAGTCTATGTGTGATGTTTGATAAGATATTTCCCAACAATGAATAAAATAATACATTAATTATTATTTCAACTTAATTTATAGAATAAAGAAATTGTATTTTTATGTGCCATTTTTTTTTAGAGAACTTTTCATATTATGATTATCATTATTTATATTATTATTATTGTTATTAAAAAATGCGTATTGATATGAAAATGAAGCAAAAGAAAACATTAGTATTTCTTTATAAAATCCACATTTTAAATTGAAGATTTATTTTAAACATTACACGCATTTAATTGGAACTTGTTTAATTTTAAATTTGTTATTATTTAAATATTATGTATTTTATATTTTTATATTCTTTTTTTGTAATTATTTTGAAAATTTCAATTGTAATGCAAAAATAATAAGCTGAACGTTTTTTCTTTATTTTTTAAAGCCAGAATTTAATAATAATATTAATCCTTGAACATTGATGTATCCATAGGACTGGCTGGTTGAGCAAAAGCAGTTGTTCCACTAAATGTTATAGAATTATTCGGCAATGATGAATTTGATGAGACAAAACTATTATTCAATGAGCTTGATGCTGAACAGCCACCAACACTACAACCTAAAATTGATGGATTAGATGAATTAAGACCCAATGATGACGTTGGAATGGCTGGTTTTATAAAACGTTCACTTGTTCTTCGACCCTGGAAGAGAAGAAGTTATAAAAACAACAGAACAAAATAAATAAATAAATTTTTGTACGTATACAAGTTATCCAAAATAAACAAATTTGTAAATATTTTTTCATTTAAAAATAGATTAAAATGAGCAAACAAAACAATTTCGTGATATATTTTTTATTTGTTTTATGAAAATTTCTTACTGAATTATTTATGATGCATAATAAATAAAACAAAAAAAACTTACCAAAACTTGGCCACAAGCGTAACAACGATTATTTTGTGCACTACCACCAGGACTCAATGGCCTGCTATTAGATGGACTATGTGGAACTGGGCTACTAATAGTACGTTGTCTTTGACCCAAAACACTTTCATTATAAAAACGTTCTTCTTCCATTTCTAAAGATGACTCAGATTCAGATAATTGACGACATAACGCTTCACGTCTATCAACCTTAAAAAAACAGAATGTATGAGTATAGAAAACAAAAAGAGTAATATAAATCACATACTTCTAATTGCAATTTTCTTTGTAAACGCAAATTTTCTTCACGAATACATTTTTCTTCTTGAGCTAGCTGCTGCATTTTTTCACTTGTTTCTTTTTGAGTTGTTGCTAAATTATTACGAAGTCTGGTTACTTCAGAGCGCAATGTTTGAATATGAGCACTTAAATTAGATGCAGTATCACCATTTGTATTATTTATAATTATATCTTTAGGACTAGTTGGATCGGAAACCGGTTGATCAAGTTTGATTTGAAGAGATCTTTTTTCAGTTTCCAATTTATCCATACGTTTCCATAATTTATTAACAAGAGCTTCTTGTTCTTGTTCTAAAGTATTTTCAAGCTCAACCTAAAAGTAATACATTTAATATTTTCAAATTTTTAATTATTGATTGATATTATATTTACCATTTCTCTTCTTAGTTGTTCTAAATTTGATTGTTTTGCCAAAGTTTCAGCTTCCAATTTTTCAATTTTCCTCATTAATTTGTTAACTAAACATTCTTGTTCTTGTTCTAATGTTTGTTCAAGTTTACATTTTTCTTGTCTTAGTTGATCTAATTTTCTTGATAAATCATTTGTCAAACATTCTTCTTCCCTTTCATAATGATGTGCTAAAGTTTCCTTTTCCTTTTTCAATGCTTGAATTTTTTTTAACAAAGTGTTAGAAATATATTCTTCTTCTTGTTCAGCTTTTGCTTGCTAAAAAATGATAAAAAAAATCAATTAAATGTACTTAAAATTGAATTTCTATATTTAAAACACACAATAATAAAAGATGCCTGACGTAAACCTCTATTTTCTTCTTGTAAAACTTTTACTCGAATTTTATACGTTTCCATTTCAACTTTGAACACTCTGTAAATATTAATATTTAAAATAATAGAAAATATAAAATGGATATTCAAAACTAACCTGTTTTGCTGAGTAAGACTTTCTATTCGTTTTTGCAACTGTTCTCTGGAAACTGGACTTGGTGGTAACATAACACCGTCCAGAGAACTTTCTGATTCACAGGGACTATCCATGATATGCTATTAAATAAAATAACGAGATTTTACAAGGCAAAAAAAAATTGGTTTATGATACTTAAAAAAATACAGTTTTTGATATTTTTATTATTATTTATTAGTTTTTTTAAATAATTTTTTTCAAAATTCTCAGGTTCTTATATTATTTTATTTTTATGTAAATTAAGTACAATAATTTTAAATTTCGTCGTGTATAATTATGACCGCACAAAAAAATTACAATAAATGTAATTAAAATATAATTGAAATTATGGAAAGAAAATAAGACCTCAAATTTTCAATGAATCGACAAATGGCGAGTTGAAATAAGTAAGTAATTGAATGCGTAGTTCTAATATTTCAATTTCTTTTCCATACATTTTACATTAATACTCTATTATCTTATTTATAATATGACTTACGATTTAATTAAATAGTTTTGCAGTCTTCAAAATATTTTTATTAATTTTCAACGTTAGATTTAATATTAAACTTCTTTCCAGCCATATGTATTTAATTGCGTCTGTGTGTTTGCATGTGTGATGTGAAACAAAATAACATCGAATTTATATTTCTGGGCTGTCTGTCAGTCTGTCACTTGAGATCAGTGCAGTGTTTTTCTGGATGCTACAAGAAACATGGCCAACAAATAAGTCGCTTTTTTCTAATTATTTTTTGAATTTATTTATTTGTTTGTATTTAAATTATATAATAATTGATAAATCCTCGATTTTTGTTGGTCTTTTTTTATAAAATATAATAATCATATTCAAACAAAAACAAAATATAAAGATTTAATCACAAATACTATTGTTATTGCCAGATTAAAATTACCAAAAATAATAAAAGAAATTAATAAAGTAATATATAAATTTTATTATGATTCATGAATCCAGATCCTGATCAATATAATATATTTAATTCGAAGTGCTGTTCAAATCAAATAATATGAGATTTCAAAAAAATTTTAAAATATGGCTACAAAAAAAAACAAACAATTTCAATTCATTCTCCGCTCCTATAATAATTCAATTTTTTTAATGAAAAGATTCCACCATAAAATAAATGACATTTCTCTTAATATTTATTTTTGATGAATATAACCTCAAAAACATTTATTTATATTATTTTAAATATCATACAATAAGTTTAAAAAAGAAAAGAAGGCCAAACAGAACATATTTCAATTTTAGTATTAACTAATAAATATTCAATTTTCAATATTTTTTAAATAAATATTGGGTATATGTACTTATTTTGAACAAAATTTGTCAAATAATAGATTTTTTTCTAAACTGGGGTGAATCTTTATTTTTTGAAAATAAATGTTTCCTCTGTCGTCAAAACTATTTATAATATACGTTATTTATTCGAAATTAAAACAAAAATTTTATTTAACAAAATATTCAGATTTATATATAGGAATAGTACTTACATAAATACTATAAATTGAATATTTCGTTTATTTCAAGATATTTAATATTAATACCGTATTTACATTAAAACATTTGCCACTTTTCATTTAAAATTAAAATGAAATGCTTTCTTTTATATAAAATTATTATTAAACTATAAAGTAGAACTTAATTGTATTAAAACCAATTCATATAATAGATATTTTCCATTCTTAATAATGACATACAACATGAATTTTATTTAAATTGTCACAAATGTAAATTTTCTTTTTTCAATTGTTTTTGTTGTACTATTTACAAGTCAGGTTCACTTAATTTAATCAATTTCTTTTTGATCGACTCTTTTCCAATTTCACTAATTCGCTTTCGTTCACCATTTTGTTTTTTTTCTGGCGACGATTCAGATTCTGTCTGAGTTGTTTCTCCTTCCTGTTTAAATTATAACATTTAGAATGTATTTTATAAGCTATAGTCTATATTTGACATACATCACTTACACCATCTTGCTCTTCCGTAGCTTCTTCCATCTCTTCTTCCTCAAATTCAACAGGTTCCTCATTAAAATTCTCCTCTGGTTCAACTAATTTTCCATTCAGCGTTGGAAAGCAAATTTCGGGTAACGGGAGACGATCAGGATTAAATTTAGAAACTAGTTCCTTTAATAAATTAGAAATCTCCTCCCGTTTTCGAGTGACAATAATTGCATCAAACCAATTTGTTAATTGTTTTATAGGTAACCGATAATCTGTTATAGGATCCTGTTGGTATTGTTATATTTTGTTATATAAAAATAAATATAAATATAATAAAAAAATTGGTTTACTTTAAAAAAATGCTCCACATATTGTAATAAATATAAGCCACAATCAGTAAAGTTATTTTGTTGTGGTACTTTCACTGAATTTCCTGGAATATTTCCTTTATTAAAAACACGCGTTGAGTTATCGTAAACTTTTGCTTTGTATTCGCATGTTAAATAGTCTCGAAGAGTAGCTACAACACGACTTCTAGATGCACCGGCCAACGAATCAAATATTAGAATACAGGCCCTACAAATTTACAAACATTAAATCAGGTATATTGAATGTGATGAAATAGATACTTACTGTTTAATTGGCTGAAGGCTATTATCAATTTCTTCGTCACTTTCGTCACTAGCCATTTCACTATCATCGCCTTCAGCTTCATCCCTTTCACTTAGTGAATCATCATTTAAATAAATTGAATCGACTTCGCGTTTTGATACAGGTGTTATTGTTGTACTTCCAATTTGTAATGACAAATGCTTTTTCTCAGCTTTAAAAATAAAAATGATTTATTAAAAAAGAAATTGAAAAATAAGTGCATATTTACATTTCTTTTTTGGCAATGGAGTATTTTTAACTGGAACATTTCCTTCGAGTGTTAACGGGCTTTTTAATCCAGGAAAACAAATTATTGCTAAAAACCAATGAGATTGTTCATTGATTGGTATTATAATGTAATCTTTGTCAAAAATATTGACATTTTTAGTCCAACTTTTAACACGTTCATGTCTCTTTTGTGATGCCGTTAATTTAGCGTCCTTTTCTGATTGACGTTGCCTTGTACTTGTTGTTGTCAAACGTTTATAAAAAAATGAACTAAATATATGAGTCTTGTTTCTCTGTGCATCGGTCATAACCTCTAAGCGTAGATAATTCAGAAAAAAATCTATAATTATATCGTTTAAATATTGATCAGTTCCTAAACATATATAATCTTCGGTGTTTATAGAGATGCCTCCCTTCCCTTGGGGATAAATCAAAATCTGTCTTATATTTTCATTCTGGCTAGTACTTTAAGAAAAAAATAAAAGAATATAATAAAACACATTCTAAATTTAAATTTAATGTTAGAAATAACTCACCTTGCGGAAACATTATTTAATAAATGATCTTTAGCACTGGAACGAATAAGAAGTTCATGCGCATCTCTCATGGAAATTTCTTCCAAAACTGTAGTTGAATAAATCGATCTTATAACTGCCCTCGATTCTTCTGAAATACTTTCCATTTGAAAAATAATTCTTCTACAGTAATCAGTTTTGTGCACAGGATTGAAGTATGGAGCTAAAAAAATAACAAAGTTTAATATTTAATAAGAAAAATTAAATGAAAATATAACAAACCATTCTCAGTAAGTCCCATTTCTAAACTTTCCCTCACGTAGTGCCCACACGAAGGTAAAACATAAATAAATAATATATTTAGGGGTTTCGAATAATGTGCTACTATTTTTATTACTTCTTGACTTTGAATGTCAAGAATTACATTTTCAGAACGTTCTTTAACATTTGGTGCAATTATTCGTATACCTTTCGACGAAAATATTACTTTTTCTATTGGATCATACTTAAGTGTTCCTATTCTAATGGTTAAGCATTGTAATGTAGTATATAATTTATCAACTGATTTGGTAACATCAGCGACATTTTCACGTACGAAGTCTGAAATATTATTAATATATGAATTATAAAAAATTATAGAAAACAAAGTATTAAAGTGAATTTATAATCCTTTTGCAATAATTCGAAAAATAATAAACAAAGTTAATTTTTTAATAAAATAAGGAGTGAAATTACAATAATTCGCAATTTATACAAATAATATATTGTTTAAACATTTTTTCTTTGCTTTAAACAAATTTACAAACGCGTCCATTCTCGAGTAAATTTAATTTTACGATTTACATTTAAAATGCGGAACAAAAAATACAAATTTTACTATCATTTTGTAAGTTTTTTAATTAACTATATAATAAACGTAATCTTTATTGAAAAAATAGTATATTACCAGTCATATTTTAAATATTAACTTGTTTAAAGTAGACCAAAATTTCAATTTGACATTTAGGTTATGTTTTTCTTACTACAGAAAAATGGTATATACGGAATACGGCGGATGAGAGATTATGAATGAAGTACGCAACAAGATAAAGTTTTTACAAAACTGAAAACCAAAGAAAAATAGAAAAGGCGCATTTTTTGATTATTAAAAAATTAAAAATGTTAAATTAATTTATGAACATTATTATTAAATAGTTAGTATCACTATTAATTATTTTCTATAAATTAGTTTGAAGGAAAATAAAAGAGAGATAATAATTCTCCGTTTTTTATAACATGACATTATATAAATATACTAACTAACCTGATTTTACATCATTTTTCTCAGGAATAGTTGGCTCAAACGGCAATGGATCACTTACTGTCGGCGACGGTAAAGATGGAACCTAATGTAACATTTATAATTAATATTAAATAAAGTTTCACGTGTGACTAATCTTACCCTTGGTGTTTTCGGAGATTCGGAGTCTTCATCACTACTTAAAGTTAAAATTACTGGTTCAATATCAGCTGCTTTTGACCTTCCTCGACCTCTTCCTCTACCACTACCCCGGCCGCGAACACTTATTGCCCTAAAAAATTAAAAAATTGATTTAGTTTATTTAAATTTTGTTTATATATATCATATTAAATAAATGATACCTTTGAACAATATCAGAGGCGATTTGCTTCTTTAGAGTAATTTCTATTTCTCTCTTTTCTTTAACTTTTTGTTCTACGGGCTTTGCATATGGAGTTCTTTTAGGTTCCTCTGTGAAAATTCGTCTACATCTTTGACATTTTGCATGATCAACACCAGAATAACCACAAAAACCACAAACAGCAAGATAACCATTAATAATTTTTGGTGGTGGTTCTTTTGGAGTTTCTGGTGATTTTTGTTTATCCTCTAATTCGTCAGCTTGTTGTTGCTGCTGCTGCTGAAGCTCTTGTTGTAATTGCTGTTGTTGTTGCAGTTGTTGTTGGTGCTGCTGTTGTTGTTGAAGTTGTTGTAATTGTTGCAACTGTTGTTGTTGTTGTTGCTGCTGCTGTTGCAGTTGAAGAGCTGTTTGCCTTTGCTGTTGCAATTTTTTATCAGCTTCTAACGAACTTTCAGCAGCAGATACTAATTCACTGGTATGCGCATCTTGAACATTAACTCCAACTGTAACAACATAATCAATATTTGCACCAGGATTAGAAACACATTGAATATTTGTATCAGTTGTAAATGATATTCCAACTTGCTCTAGTAAATCTTGCACAGTACAACTTTCTTTTGGCAGTGTAAAAGTTATTAATCGTTGTTCACCACTTTCGAGAATAACCAACATTTTAGCACTTCCTCTAACATCATTCTCAATTGTCTGAATTGTTTGGACACCAGGAGTACGGGGTTTTTGTGGTGCAGCCTTACGTTCAACTTGTCTATTATTTCCAGTGACAATAGCAACATTTCGATTTCCATATTTTAGTTGCTGCCTTCTATAGTCTTCAAAGGGAATACGTTTTCCATTTGGAAGAGTTATTATTTTCTTACTATCAGCTATATCATATATGGGCGAACTATTATTTTTTTGCGTATTATTAATAAAATTATCAATTGGAAAATTATTTTGCTGCTCTTCTTGATTTTGTGTTATTTGTTGCTGTTGTGATTGCTGTTGATCAGCATTTAAAGTATGACATGTATTTTTTGATACAATTGCAGCAGTTATACTATTTTCTAGATCATCTAAGGCATCGAAATCATTTAATGATTTATTTGGAGGTTTAACTGGTGTTTTAACAATACTGACATTAGGAGGATTTGTAAATTTAGGTGTCGGTTTTCTATGAGTTATTTGAAGCGGTTGTTGAAATTGTTGTACAGTCGGTACCTGATGAATTTGTTGTTGCTGTGCCTGAGGTGGGCTCATAATTGTATTTGGTAAATGTTGATTGTGTTGAGTAACTGCCACTCTTTGAACAATGGATGTTGATTTCTGGGCTTGACATATTTTTTGTGGTATTGTTGCAACACGATTTATGTTTTGATTTACTGTATGTGGTGTTTGTTGTCGAGAATTTGCTATTGGTAATGATTTTGGTCCTGAATATCGTATTATTTGTTGCTGCTGATGTTGTGGAGTTGCTTGCCGTGCTGCTATATTTGGTCTTTGTTGTCTAGTATTTTGTTGTGCACGTATGTTTGATGCAGGACGTACACCTTGGACGAATGAAGAGCGGGGACGTGGAGATTGCAACCTTTGTTGAAGCTGTTGCTGTTGTATTGGAGAATGATGAGCTATAATAACACGATGTTGGTGTTGTCCTGTTTGTTGTATTTGTGGTATAATGTGTTGTTGTTGTTGCTGTTGTATGCGTTGTATAGCTCTATTGTGAGGATTTGGGTGTCTAATCGATTGTTGTTGTATAATACGTTGTGGTTGAATAACCTAAAATAAAGACTATAAGTTAAAATGCATAAAAAACTATATATTATACAAAAAGAGTAAAAAAGGCTTTTGATTTTCATTGTATAAAAGAAAATGTCAAACGGATTTAAAATCACAACCTTTATTTTGCTTTTTAATAATATAAAACATCCTGTAATAATAAATTTACTTGAGTTCTTTGCTGCATTGGACGCTGTATAGTAGACAATGCTGGTGGTTGAGTTAGAATTGTACCTTGTTGTGTACTATCTTCATAAATTATGTTTTGACTTGTATTATAAATAATTTGACGGTGTTGCTGATTTTGATTACTCATAGTAACAATATTATTTCCTTGTTGCGGTGAAGCTTGTAAAACTATTTGTTGATTAAGGTTTTGAGTTGAATTTTGGACAACAATATGTTGTTGTTGTTGTCCTTGCGAGTGCTGTACAATAACTTGAGATTGTTGGGGTGGTGATTGTTGTACAATTATTTGTTGTTGGGTTTGTTGTTGCTGCTGTTGTTGCTGAATATGTTGAATAACAACTTGTTGTTGTAAAGTTTCATTTGAATGTGAAGTCTGCTGAACGACATTGCTTTGATTAATTTGACGTGTGTCTACAATTTGTTGTTGTTGAACATTAGAAACTTCAGATGTGTAATAAACCTTTAATAAAAATTATATTAATACATTGTTTCAAAAGTATTTTTTATTTTACTTGTTGGGTTGGTACAAAATTGTCAGTAGAAGCATCTTCTTCCCGTATTAAATAATGAGTTTGCGTTGGACCTTGTAACTGATTTTGGGGTTGTTGTTGATAAATAATTTGTGGTGCTTGGGAATCATTTAATACCAAACCATGCGAATCTTGAGTTAGAATAACCTGAAAAATATTTAAATAAATAAAATAAAAATACTTTAACATAAATAATAAATAAAATAAATCAATGTTAACCTGTTGTTGTCCAAACTGTAGATCATCAGTAGACACAAGTTCTATATTAATATTTGGATAAATCCTTTTTAATTCATCATAACCGTGAACCAGTTGAAAATACTGCGCCATGTTTAATAGCTAGAATATTATTCGAAAACTACATTTAGTAGGTGTACAGATAGTTTATTTAAAAATAATAATACCCGAAAATGTAAAATTAAAATACATACTACAAAATATTAAGTAAATCAAATCAGAAAATTAGAAAATTCAGTTTCAATATATAAAAATTGCTTAACCAAATTATAAAATAAATTTAACAATAAATAAGGTTATGGTCAAAATTAAAATGAAAAATTTTAATTTATTATTTAATATTATTAAACAATTAAAATTATTTATTTTTTAAATTTGTTTATACATAATTAAGATAATGGAAAAAAATCATCAACAAACTTTCTATGTTTAAGTTGGAACGGGAGTAACAAGTTGACAAACGTCATTTAATTAATAAAGTCTGTAGACTTAATTTTGATCAAAACAAATGATTTTAACATAATACTCAAATGAAATTGTTTTAAACTCATATTCCTTTCGAAAAACTTGGCCTAAAATAAGGTAAAACTACACAATATAATAATTTTTAGATGTAATGCACAATCACATCGTCTATTTAATACACAATGCTATGTCAAATTTTTTATTAAAAACTTTTTAAAATCACTATATTTAAAGCAATAGTACTCACCGCACTGAAATTTTGTTATCTACAATTCATTTAAAATAAACACATAGTAAAATTTGATTTAATTTAGTTTAATAATATAAATACTACACTTTCATATTAAAAATTTTTCATAAAAATTTCTTGACAAAAAAACAGTGTTGTCACATGAATTGTTATAATTTTGCCTGTCGTTAAAATAACTATTATAAAAACATTTTTCGTTCAAATAACTGTTATAACGTTTGGGGTTTGTGTCTTAGGTTTCATGAAATTAAAACAAGTAGTAAATTAGTTACATAAATGTTAGTCTCACTGAACTGTTAAAATTCTTGCGTTTAACAAATATTTTTATAGCCCTTACTTTAGTTAATTTATTTAATTATTTAATGTCAAAATTTGTTTAGTTACAGTTAGAATAAAAACAAATCAATAAAATTTTAATTATTTTTTACTAAATAATAAACAAAAAAATCGGTTGTATGTTTTGTCGTTCATTTTTTCTCTTCTTCTGTAGCATTTGAAAAATGGCGGGAATTTTTTATGCCAATAGTTTAAATTTATACATTCCTGTTATTTTTATTTAAAATATTTATTTAAATATTCGCACAAAAAAAAAACTAAAATTAAATTAAATTTTTCATAATAATTTTGACATTATGTATGTATTTATTTAACGCTTTTTCAGTAATATAATAAGAATAACAATTAAAATTTACATAATAAAAAAATAATTTGCATAGACCGTGTTTGATTCTGTATAAAATCTCAAGCGTAAATTGAATGTAGAGTTATACTTATAAAAATAACATTGAATTTGATCAACAAAGCTTTTAATTTTACAGAAATCAAAAATTATTTTTTTTTCTTTAATTCTTCGAAGCGTCTTGACAGATCATCAAAATCAATATCATCCTTATCTTTGGGAATCTCTGGAAAATCAGATGGTACACTTGGTAATACTGGAAAATCCTGTGTATTATCCATATCAGGCGTAAGCTTTGAACGAGGCTGTGGTTTAGGTTTTAATGAATTCTGTCGAAATGAAAAAAATTGAATTATTTATATTTATTGTTGAAATATTGGAGTGCGAGCTAATCTAAGTTATTCTAATAAATTTAAACTCATAATGTTGATTAAAATTAATAGATTAAAAACATTCTTGAGTAGTTTTATGCAAAATGGAAAGATATTGTATACATATTAAAATTTAAATAACATAAAACTTACACTTATTAAAATAGAAAATTTCATTCTAATCATTGTTACTTACAACAATCCAATATTAAATGTTGGCAATACAAAAAAAATATACACATTTAATTCATTATAAATCGATACACACATGCAGACACATATTTTATTTAAAACAAAATTTGTACCTGAAGATTATCATCTGGACTTAAAGAAGAGTATGCTGGTGGAAACCTTTTCTGATCCTAAAATTTGAAAAAAAAACCAAACTCATGCAACATTACTAAAAATCAAAACATGCAATGGTATTTATTGTATTATGCTACATTTATAATAATCATAATAAATATCGTCGATCAAAAATAAAACTTAAAATTTACCTCTATAAAATCTGCATTAATATTCAGATCTTTTTGCTCTGGTTGCTGAAAAGCATTTGGTGGAATATTATAATTGAATGGAACTGGTGCAGATGCACTGTTTCCAAAACCACTTCCAAAGTTGCCGTCACTATTTTCAAAACCACTTCCAAAGTTGCCGCCACTATTTCCGAAGCCACCACTTGGACCTTGTGGGTAACTAAATGGCATATTATTAGGTGGTAAAGGCATATGGGGCAACGGTGGAGGTTGTGGATATCCAAGAAAACCAAACATTGGGACTCCATCATTGCCACCCCCACCCCCATTCAAGTTGTTTTTGTCAGATAAATCAATTAAGAAACTGTCTAAACCTAGTTATTGTTATATAAAGTATAAGTATCAATATATGGCCTAATAGTAATCTGGATTTAAACTTACCCATACCTTTGTTTTCATCTTTCATAATTTGTGGATCTGGTTCGTATTCAATTTTATACATTTTAGCAATTTCAATTAAATATTTTTCAACTAAAAGTTTGGGAGGAGCTTGAATAGCTAATTTATGCATAAGTTTTTCAGATACTTTATGGTCACCCGTTGCAGATCTAGCAGCCTCCGCAAAAGGTTTTCCATATTTGGTAGTAAATAATTCAGCAATTACTTTTAATAAAACGAATTTATGTTAATTAACACTTATTAAAATTTTTCTCTACTTGACCTTACTTTTTAATTCTTGTATATCCGAAACTAATCTTGGCGCAGCCCATATAACAGTTGCTACTGCTTCCGCTATCCCTTCATCTAATTCTTTCATTTGTGTGACTAATCCAAATCTGGCTAATAAAAGATCACAATACATTTCAAGTATTTCCATTGCTTCTATTAAAAAGTCTTCCCTAATTAAACATTAAACAATTATAAATATATGAAGAAATATGCACTGAAAATATATTAATCATAATTAATTAAACCTTATAATATGTTCTACGCGTATTCTAGCTCTTTCTGGTTTTCCAATGGAAATATAATCTGCAATTTCTTTTCTTGCCTTTTGTGTTAATTCTGCCTTCTTTTTTTCTAATAATTTTAAACGATTGACAGCCAAACGAAGATGGGTTTTAAGCTTAGTATAATTAGGACCACTAGAAAACATTTTTTAAACAATTTTTAATTTCTTATTACACAAATGAAATAAATAAAAAACAAATTTTATAACTCTTTTGTATCGCAATGTTAAATGTCAAAATAAATATGAGTCATTTATACTTATACATACAAACACAATATACATGTTTTCAAAAGAAGTTTAGTTTTGTCATTTCAATTTGTCTAATTTCGTAGATTGCATATCTAAATTAATTATTTATTTAACTTTTATTGTAGATAGCAGCTAAATTAAATAAACAATAAAAAATATCTAAAAATTTATTTTATAATTTTAACTACATTTGAATGATTTCAATTCGAATTTTCAATAAAATGCTACAAACATTTTGAAGACACTGAACTAAAAAAAATAATTTTATTGTTGTATTTTGTCACCAACTTCTCCACATTCAATAAATAATAACTGTAGATTAAATTTTCAAAAAAAAAAAAAAAATTAAAAATGGAAACAAAATCGTATTTTGCAAAAATAACTCTTTATTATTTATAAATGAAATAAAATGAAAATACAAACTAAATATTACTTATACTTTTCATTTTGAATTTATTGAAAAATAATTTTAAATAAATATAATTTTTACAACATACAGAAATGATAATTATTCCAGATTTCATACATATTACAATTTTTTCATAACAACATAATAAATTATTCTTAGAACATGTGTTCGTATAAGTAAAGGTATAAAACTTGTCCCAAGAGCATAACGAAATTTTCAATCAAAAGTTAGTATTATCACAAGTCTTTTCCAGATTCTGATAAATCATCTTCAAAGCCTAATTCTTCTTCCTCTTCTCCAGTTGCTTCCTCTTCAATATTTACGGATGTTCCACTTTCACTATTCATCATTGCTCTATAAATTTCTGCCCTTTCTCTTAAAATTTCTCTAACAATTTCTTCTAATAAATCTCGTGAATCTATCATTTGTCCAACTTCTTCAGCTACTTCTTGAGCCAACCAAGGTCCTAGATGTTTTTCCAATTCTTCTCTGTTCTCAGCTTGAGTTAATGGCTCTATATTACTGAGCACTCCTGGTAAAAGGTTTGCTATATGTCCTTGTAATAATTTGGCAGCAGTTACACGTTGTTGCATTTCTCGATCCAATTCCTTTGCAATTCCATCTTGATGAAGTCTACGTTCCTATTTAAAATATATGAATTTGTTATTTTGATATTAGGAAATTTAAAAAAAAGTATTCAACCTTTTCAGCTTGCAGTCTTTTTTCCTGTTCTTCCAGTCTCTTAAGTTCAGCTAATTCGGTTTCACGTATTGCCAAATATCTAGATATTTAAAAAGAAAGGAAATTATATGTATAATTACTTTAATTATCTTTTTTTCTTTTTTATACCGTTGTTTTTGCGCCCTCATCTCTGATAATTCTTCTTCATGAATAACCTCTACTAATCCCTGTTCAACAGATTTTCCTATAAGTGTTTCCAAAATTGTCTGTACTTCTGTATCAAAATCAAATAGTTCACCATCTAAAATTTCTGTAGAGGCATCACATCCTGTTTTTGAAGGAATAAATGGTGGGGAAGGTGGTCGATGTAAAAAGAGGTCTGTCTGACAACTGACATCCATTTCTGGTGGTCGAGCAAACAGCTAAATAAAGTATAAATAATTTATTTTAAATTTAATTTTAATCCAATATAATTATCGTAATCAATTTATTTACCTCTTCCAGATATTTTTCCGTTTGTACTCGTTCATGTTTTCTACCTTTGACAGGCGGTGGTGTACCAATTATACCACGTTGATTACGGGACATACATTTCTTGCGAAGTAATTGTCGTCGTTGTGCCTCTGATTCTTTTGTACAACAATCACCCTCACCCTTTATTGAGAAAAATTAAAATAAAATAATATTGGATTAAAAAAAGTATGAATTTAAAAAAAACAAAAGCGCATTATCAGAAACATATTAAAGCTCCATTGAAAGCAAAAAAGCTAATTTATTAAAGGACTTCCGAAAGAGACCTTTATAAATCGAACAGGAAATATTCATTGATTGATAATTTTTGTTGACCTATATTTGGCATTACACATATTTTATGATTGTTCATGTTTAATTCCTATATAGATATATTTGTTGTTGTTTTGTTTTATTAAAATATATGTAGGTATATATTTATAATATTGAAAAAGTTCATTCAACAATCAGGAGAAAAGTCATACATTTATTAATAATACAATTATTTTGATTTTATTTTTATCCTTGGACTAAATCAGTAAAAAAAAGAATAAAATAATAAAAATAATAATAAATAAAAGTAAAGAGAAAAAAAATTAGGGTTAATTGATGTACATAATTTATTAATCATTTTTCAATTATTTTTTCTATTCTTTTTCTTTTTTTTTACCTATACAGAAAATTATAAAAAAAAAAAAACCAAAAAAGAAGAAAAATTAAATATATACAAATACATCACGTACTAGACATAATACCTAACTAATATATTGACATTTATTGTCATATTGTCTGTCTGCCTATTATTATTATTAGTTTTGTTTTTTTTAAACTTTTATACTTTTAAAAAAAAAAGGAAAAAGTTCCCATTAAAGTACTATGAACCCATAAGTTTATATAAATACATTTAACGTATATAGTAATTAGTTAGATATTTAAAAAAAAATTAACAATATAAATATATGTTTATTTTTTACTTCTGACAGTCTACTAATATTAATGATTTTTAATGAGAAACCCTTCAATTTTGTCAACTGATTAATCAAAATTTGATTAATCGTTTATTTGTTGATTTTTTCTTTTTTTATTTTACTTCCTATATATTTGTTGTTGTTGTTTTATTTAAGTTAAAAAAAAAAAAACAAAATATTTAAAAATAATTTTGTCCTGATGAATAACCCAGATTGTTATCCAAATCTTAAACATACAATCATTCACATTACTTACCATTTTACATAAATTTATATGGGAATAGAAATTTTAGTTAAGGTTTCCATTAAAAAATAAACAAATAAACAAATTAAGAATAATAATAAAAAAAAAAAAAAAGTTCCAATATCTTATAGGTGAGAGGAGGTACATTCTAATAATCTATACTTCTATAATCAAATATCTTAGAGGGAGTACAATTTTGAAACAAAGAAAAAGAAAAATACTAAAAACAAAATGAAAACAGAAATTAAAAAATTGGTAAAATTTGCTACCAACAAAACAAAGAGAAAATAAAAAAGAAAAGAAAAAAACAAAATAAAGAAAAATTTTGGTAAATAATTTTAAATGGACAAACACAAAGTTAGAAGAAAATGTAAAGCAATTTTTTTATTTCTATAAAAAAAGCAAATTTTTAAAAGTTTTATTTTTTTATACTAATTTCTTTTATCAGGTTGGCTTTTTCACTGACTCACCTTGCCTGATAGAAGACCAGCATAAGCGAAATAAGGATTCCACTAGATATTGTAAAAGAAGACACACATCAAATGTTAGATTTTACATTTTTATAAACAAACACAAAAAAAAAAACAAAATAAACCAAAAAGAAAAACAAAAAAATTCTAAAAATCTACAAAATTAAAAATAAAAATTAAAAAAAAATCCAATAAATAAAACAAAAAAAAAAAAAAGAAAAAGAAAAGGAAAAAGAAAAGGAAACTACTTAGGTTACTCCGATTGTTTGGATTGGTTTGGCACTTATAGTTTGAACAATGAAAGAAATACTTACAGATGTAATATGAGTTGTTGAATAATTACTGCCTCGTACAACACGTTTATCGTACATAACATTTTGGTATGTTTGTGATTGTGAATGTTCCCTGAAATTATATAAATAAAATTATTTTTTATTTTGTCTTAATTCATATTTTTCTTTATTTTGTGTTTCCTGTACAGAATTCTATGGTATGGGTTGAATAAAATTAATTTAAGTTAAATATTTGAGTTCAACCAATAGAAATTTAGTATCAATGTGATTCAATTGAATTCGATTGAATATTTAGGTTGTATCAACTGTTAAGGTCATTTTTATCATTTTAATCAATTAAGTTGGTCATGAAATTCCATAATTCCATATGGGATATTTTTATTTTCTAAATAATTTGAGTCATCTGTTTTAATAACTTTATTTGAAAAAAAACCGTCTTTCATCTTTCACATAAAGGAACGTCCATTCATTCAAGCAAAAGAGAAAAATATTTTGTAAAGATTTTAATTGAATTAATCTTAATAACAAAATAATTAAATAAGAAAATTGTATTTATTATATTATTTTGTTACTGAAGAAGTAAACCAAGTCAAATATTTTTACATCTTTTAAAAATAAGAACAATATTAAAATAATGAGAAATGAATATCAACGAACATAATTATTTAATAAGTCACTCAATTTAATCAGAAAATTTCCAGTTGAAGGGTAAAATATGGTCAATTGCAATAATTATTTTTTAGAGAATATTTTGTAGATAAATTTTAACATAAATAAATGTTCATTAAAATTTATATTTAAAAATATCTATTCCCTAAAATAAAAAAAAATTGGATAGGAACAATGACCTGTCGGTATTCCTTTTTAATAATGAAAATCGTATATTTTGACATTTTTGTTTATATAAAAGTATTTAAGTATAAGTGAGGGTATATGTATAAAATTATTGGACAACACGCACATTTTTATTGACGTATATACGCAATTAGAGCCGGTTCGTTTTTTTATTCTTGTGGAAAATAAATAGTTTTTTGGTGCGGATAACAATAACAAATGAACCATTATTTGTTGTTGTTTTTTTTTTCAAGTTTACACAAGATATTATTTTCTCTATAATTTTTCATTAGGGTGTACAAAAAATTGAAGTTTAAGGATTTTTACCATTTTTTTTACTCCTTTTCAAATGCTAAGCTTACAGAATTTTACTCTTTTAATGCTACTTTGACTGTTCAATAAATAAAGGAGTGCTTCCTTTACTTTACGCTCTGTACTAAATTTCAATTTTAAAGATTATAAAGGGGGGGTCTCAGTTTCTTTTACAAAAGTTAGACTCTGTTAACCCATAAACGGTTTATTAATAAATACAAAAAAAAACAATAAGAAATTCTACTCAATTAACTTTTTTGGTTTGGACTTTTTCTTTCTTTCTACTTTCTTATTTTAAAAATGAACTCAAACTAAACGAAAAGAACCAAAAAAGTAAAAATGTTCAAATGTATTACTTTGAACCTTGACGTATCTATATACGAAAAAAAAATTGTTCTAATCACGAGAGGATAGTCCAAAAATAAATCTTAATTTCATTGATTGACCAAAAAAAAAAAAACAAGAAAAAAAAATGTAAAGTAAAATAAAAAAAAATGTTGAAAAATAATATCCTTTATTATTCAAACAATGAATGATGATAATCTTCCATTGTAATTGCCCGTTTTTTCCTTTTTTTCTTCTTTTATATTGAATTATAAATTATTATGAAATTAGAGTTATTTGTTTGAATAAAAAAAAAAGAAACAAAATAAAAAATAATCATAACTACGCAGAAGGACCTTATTTTTATTTCGTTTTTCTTTTGGAAATTCCAAAAAAAAAAAATAAATATTCAGCAACGTAAAGAAAAAAAAAAATCGAAAAATTTTGTGTAGTCTCTAAGGCCGCACGTTAATAATTATCTAAAGGCACATATTTGACATTTTAAAATTTCAAACAGAAAAAAAAAGTGTTTATAGTTTATTAGTCTAGACATTTATTACCACTAAAAATATTTCATTTGATTCTATCAACAAACAAGACATTTTGATACCTTTTTACATTACAACACTCGAATGTTGCATAATTCAATAAAAATTTACATATTCATAGGTCAGTTTTGCAGAAGGCCAACATTTTATGAACCAATATCACATATGCATGGATAAAATACATAAACACACACAGACACAACTCATACTTGATACATTTAAAAAGCTTTAAAATTGTATCTATAGAAGGGAACAGAGTTGGAACGAATATTTGATGTTGAGACACAGTTTGCACTCGATCATTTACAAATTCTAAATGCAAAATTTCATATTTAAATTGATCGCAAGTCGCAATCAGGTGAAATCTGTTTCTCTGGAAACTCTATTTTAGGTGAAAAAAGTCAATTAGAAAAGTCTTCATATTTTGTCATAATTATTTGTTATGTAACCAGAATTTCAAAGTTTTCTATGAGTGAAACTATAAAGAAAATTAATTTATTTACACAAAATATTATTCGATACTTATTTCTTAAAACTTCAACATATAAAATAGATACTGGAATGATTAAAAATAAAGAGTCAATACATTCTAATACGTAAGAACGATTAAGATTTATACAAATGATAAGCAGAAAAATAATTGCACTCCCTTAGATATATTCTTTAATAAATTTTCTTCTATTTGAGTACGCCCATGATTTCTATTAAAAATATAGAACTAAGTATATTCAGTTTTACTTTACTTATTTTATATAAAATGCCAATAAATTATTGTGCTACCTTATTTAAAAAAAAAAAAAAATAATATGTGGATAGTTTTTTGCACACATAATAATATTTATAGAAATACAATACTAACGGTAGTACCTCTACTATTTTAGTACAGTATATTCTTAGTTTCTGTTGTTCTTATATACATTTTTTTTCTGTTTCTTTTTTTTATTGGGAGAACATTGAACTTTTAATATATCCAACGATATAAAGTATACACATGAGAATATTTTTTTTTTGTGCAATGTAAAATTTATTTTTGAATCAAAGAAATAATTTCTCTTCCAAAAATAAAAATCAATTAAAAACAGAAAATGAAATATAAAATAGAAAACACGTAAAACAAAACAAAAAAAAAGTTCAATTAAGAGAAAAACAGTAAAAATACTGACTAATGGGGGAAAAAAAAAAGTAAAACGTATCTATAGTGAGTGGAGGCGCCTGGTCAGTTGAACGTCAGCTGACGATATTTTATTGATTATATTTAGTTTTGGGTTTTTTTTTTTTTTATTATTACAACAATTATTATTATTTATTTATTTATTTTCATTTTCCATATTACACATTAATGTATTGTGTGTTATGTTTGACACATATTATAAATAAACTACAGAAAATTCATATAAAATATGGGAAATGTCATTAGAAAGAATTAGAAAAAAAAAAACAAGTGAAGACAAAATTTTAACGAACATATTTTTATATGGGAATAAAAGTTTTTCTTTCCACCTAACTCCCCTTTTATTGTTGTTGTTGTTATTATTATTATTACTTGATACTTATGTGTGTGTGCTTTTTTTTTTCTCTCTTTTATTTTTGCAGGGTAATATAATGGATAATAAATTACAACACTTTGACCTGTCATAACACAATCCAATTATTGTTATTATTATTATACGACTAAAAATATATAGAAAACCATAACACAATAGACGAATGAACATTATTGATATAGAAATATGCGGACAAAAAAAAAAGTGCTTTTTCCACAAACTATATTTTAATTTTACTTTAATAATAATACCGTCAAAAAGTGACCTTGAACAATATTCTTTCTTTTTTATTGTATTTTTGTATTTTTGTATTTTTTGTTCAGTTATAGCGCAATTTTATTTCACTTCTTCTAAAGAAAAAAAAAATGAAAAAGAAAAATAAAGTAAAATCATAATTATTAATTTATGGTAATATGTTTTATGGTACAAAAACATATATAATGAAATATATCCATATAAAGAAATTCAAAAAGAAGTTCAAAGTGCATTTTCATTTTGTTTTTTCTTTTTTTTCTTAAATATTTTATATAAACCATCGTCAAATATTCAAACGAAAGAAAAGGATGGAAAAATAAAAACAAAATAGAAAATAGAAAATAGAAAAAGAGACAAAATATGTAACGAACACAAAAGTTAGTTTAGTTGATAAATGCAAATAGTAGAAAAAAAAAAGAAGAAGAAACAGAAAAGAATTAAAAATAGACATGCGATGAACTCTTTTTCCTTTTTTACTTTTTGTTTTTCTGTTACTGTGTATATTTTATTACTTTTGAATATTATGAAAAAAAAATAAATATATATAATTGTCCTTGAATATTAAGTTAGTTTAATTTATTATTGTTGTTCTTGTTTCTGTTTATAATAAATATAATTCTTACCTGTATCTTCCCAATTTAAATCCGGCAACACCTGAAGCAATTGCCCCAAAACCATTAACTAATCTGGATGTTAATTGTCCCTCTTTATTTATGTCAACATCATAATTATTATTATTATTATTAGTAATATTATTATTATTGTTATTATTATTGAAATTATGTAAAATTCTTGGATGACTCATATACGCGTATACCCTACGTTGTATAATTGGAATATCTTTGATTGGCTGAAGAAATACACCTTTTGGTACAGTTGTTATAAATATCGGACGTTTTTGTTGTATGATCGGTAATGATCCCTGTATTATTATTATTATTAATTTACAATTAAATTAACTCTCTGTTATTATTAACAATTTAATAATTAAATTTAAATTAAGGTGAAAAATACACAAGAGAAAAATAAAAATTCAAATCAAAAACAAAACAATAAATATACATGAATAAAAATAAATGCAATTTTATCATTAGGTTCTTGTTTTGTTTTTAATGTAATTTAATTACTTAAAAATGGATGATTTTAAAAAAGCATTATTTGATGGAAACATAATAAAAATGTATAAATGGATTAATATTGATGTAGGTATGACGGTTAAGTACGTTTTATTTGTATGTATGAATTTTATGTAAAGATATTATGATAAAATAAAAATAATCTATGATACATGCATACACATACATACACACACACACACACACACACACCTATGTTAAGTATATGAATTTTTTAACATTAAATGACCCAAATCGATTCGATATTTATCTTTTGTGTATATTTTTTCTCTTTCTCTATTTTCTATTTTCCTTTATTTTCTTTCTAAATTTTTTTTTGTTATTTCATTTTTTTTTTTTTATTTATTTTTTCTACTTATGAAAAATATATGAAATATAAACGTTATATTTAACATATGTGTGTGTGTGTGTGTGTGTGTGTGTGTGTGTGTGTGTATGCTCGTTTGTAATCGGATTAGAAGTTTTCTCCTTTTCTGTTTTTTTTTTTTTTTTGTTTATTCCGAAATATTTTTTTTTTACCGAATTTTCTTTATAAACAAAAGGTAAAAGGCAAAAGGGAGAAATAATGATGAAAAAAAAAATTGTACTAGGTAAAGTGTTCAGAGTAATTTGTTATTTGTAATTTCTATTTATAAGAATCTAATTCATTAATTTTCAATAAAACAAAAATGTAATGATAATAATTCAAATTTTTTCTTGTGTAAAAAAAAAACAACAACAAAGAAAAAAAAGAATAAAAAAAAAAATGAACAAGAAAAAAAAAATTATGATCGTGAATTAAATTTTACAGAATTTGGACAAATAAAAAAAAGAAGGAAACTTAAAAAATAAAAAGGAAAGAGAAAAAAAAAAAACACAAAAACGAAACAAATATTTTCACAGTGAACGTGGGTGAGGGGAGAAAAACAAAAAAAAAAAAAAACACGTTAATCTAACTAAATTTTATCATTTTTGTTGTTTAAAAATTTTAACGTACCAATAAAATAAAATATCGTACATCATTTGTCGTTATTTCAATGTGTAATAAGTTGAGCTTCAATCATTTTTTTTTTAAATTTTTTATGAAACAAACAAAATAAAAATGAAAGAAAACAATATAAGCAAACAAAGAAACAAAGAAACAAACAAAATATATGAGAATGATTACATTAATTATGATTTTCTTAAATATATATAAACAACAACAAAAATAGTAAATGTTGTTTTAGAAAATAAATTATTCAAATCAAAAAAAAAAAAAGAAGGAAAATATTGAAATAATTTACATTTTTTGTTAATTTCTCTTTCTGCAATTTCTTCAAATTAAGATCCAATTCTTTTGTTGTATAATCAAGTGATTGTGTTTTACTTGAAAATTTTGTTAATTGTTGTGAATGATTTGATGACTCAACAATAATATTTTCATTATTATTGTTATGATTATTTGAACCCTCAAAGGGTTCACGTCTTCTTAATGGACGCACAATTGCGTTTGGTTTACCAAATATACCAAAATTATTGATGACAGTAAATGATACTGGCTCCTCTAATATCTCTTCAGGGACACGACTTGATTGTGTTGGCATTTTATAATTTTCCTTTTTTTTTTTTTTAATAAAAAATTTGAATTCTTTCAAATTACATGATTGAAAATAATTTTTCCTATTTTCTTATGTTTATGTTTTATGTGAAAAGTCAACAAATCCTTATTCCTATTTCTTTAACACAATATAATGTTGTTGTTGTTATCGTCGTCGTTGATGTTGTTGTTGTTGTTGTTGGTGGTGTTGTTGTTATTATTATTATTGCTCAAACATAAACATGCGAAACAATAATATTTATATAAATTTATTCCAGATTATTGAGTCCTATAGAATTTTGTTTCCTTCTATTTTCTATTTACGTTGTACCTTTTATTTTGTTTTTGCTTTTGTTTAGCGCATATTTTAATTAAAATATTATTTTTTCTGTTTTTAATTAAGTCTGGAATGACCCAGATTTGTCAATTATTATTATTTGTTGTTATTTGTTGTTATATTTAACAAGATAACACAATTTGTTTATAAAATTTATTCATTAATCTATAAAACAAATAAATAAATAATAATATTGTATTTTGTTGTTGTTTTATTGTTTTTGATTCTTGTTAAAAATGTTTGTTTTTTTTTTAATTTATTTTAAATTATCGTGTTGATTATAAAATTGTGATCAATTTTCAATTTTATATAACGTTAGACTTTTATTATGGTTTGTCCTTTTTCTTTTTTTCCTTTACTCTCTCTCTCTTCATTAGCACATGCAATAATAAAATAAAAAAAATACCTTCACCTGAGCAATAATAACAAAACAAAAAAAAAAATTATAATGAAACGATGAAACCGATTAAGTTTCAATTAAATTAAAAAAAAAAAAAAGAGAAGAAAAATAAATAAATTTATTCTATGTTTTTTTTTTGTTGTTGTTTTGTAAGAATTAATTCACATTAATCAGAAAAATAAAAAATCTAATCGATAATAACGTGACGCACAATTTATTCTTTATTTTGTTGTATTTTTCACTATTCCTAAATATTTATTTTCTTGTTTCAAGTGGGACGGTTTTCTTTTTTTTTGTGTTTTGTGTTTTGTTTTTCTTCCTTTTACTCCTTTACTCCTTTTTTTTTTGTCTTCTCTTGTTTTGGAATTTTTGGCTTTTTTTTCCTTTTATAGAGAAAAATTGATTGATTTCACTTTTTACACTTTCGTTAGAATGTATTTTAAATTATTTTTATGTCTTCATTAAACACATAACAACCAATGAATATTGAAACGTAACATAACATAACATAACATAACATAACAGACAGAATTATTTAATTATTTAATTATTTGTAGTGTTTAAAAATAATTTTATTTCTATTAAATCAACTATAAATATAATTTATAATTACTAATTAGCACGCAAAAAAACAAAACCCCATTTAAATATGGTGAAAAAACATTTAAAGAAATACACACACACACACCGACACTGATTAAAAACTTAATGTAAAATTATAAATGTTAATGCACATATTTATTTAATGAATATGGACAAAATAACGACGAACCAATTCGTTTGAAATTCACAACTTGAATGACCATAAAAATTTGTTAACTTTTCTAAACTATAACGGTCAGCTCAGCTGAAATGAAAATTTCTTTTTTTTTTTTCGATCGAAGAAAAAACAATTTTCTCCGATTGCCAACCACCACCCCTCACTATATACCGTTATAGTGTTTTGACTTTAGAGAGAACTGGACAATTCATATAAATACATAGAAACATACGTATATACATAAATACATACATGAATACATATACATGTATACACACCGACACAAATAACAAAAAAAAAAAAGAAGCCAACCCGCGTTTTTATATTAAACGTGTATGCGTACATAAAACTTTCATTTGTTTGCTTGAATTGACCAGTACCTGATTCAGAATTATGGAAATTTTTCCACAAAATAAAAGAACGACGTCTTAAAGTTCAATAATTATTTATTTACGGACTCTACTTTTATTCTTTTCTTCTTTCATTTTTTTGTTGTTGTTGTTGTTTCTTTAGAAATTCCTTTTTCGTAAAAAGTATTGTAGTTAGTTAGTTAGTTAGTTAGTTTTTTATTTGTAGTACGATGTATTTAGTGACACACTTCCTTGGTAATTATAATTAGTGTTCCAATTTTTTTGAAGAAAAACAAAGAGAATGAAAACAAAAAAAAAATTTATATTTTCTTTATTAATTCAGAATGTTGCCTTTTTTTTTAACGTTTTTTGTTTTCCTTTTCAGTTTTTTTTTTCTTTTCTCCCTTCCATTTTTTTTTATATACGTTTGTTATTTTAACGAAAGAAGTAATATTTGAAATATGCAAACATCCTTAAATAATTTTTCTTTGTTTTTTTTTAAAAAAAAAAAAGAAAAAAAAACTGAAATTGTTGAAGTTGACAAGAAGGGTCTCACTTTCCTTCCCCCTTTTTAACCGACCGTATAATTCTTAGGAGTTTTTTTATTTTTTTTTTTTCTAATTCATTTTCTTTACACATTAAATTATTTCATAAAATACCTAACCAACAATATAAAAATACCGGTATGACGTAGTTATCTTTCGTCCTTCGTTGATTCTTATCAGAAATATATAAAAAAAAAAAAAAAAATAACCATGAAAAAGTGATAAATTTCGACTGAAGTATTAAATTGTACAACGAATATATATTTTTTTTATATACTAACTAGCATAGAGAAAATAATTGAAGGAGGTGATTATTTTTCCAAATAGAAAATATAGAAAGGAAACATTTTATTCAAACACATTTAGGAGTTTTCTTTTTTTATTTCACTTGAGAAAATTTCGTCTACACACAAAAATTAAATAAAAAGTTTACGATGGAAGTGAATAGGAATCATTTCCTTTTTTTAGTGACTCTTAAACCATTTTTTGAATTACAAACATCTTTCGTTCCAATACATTTTTTTTTTACTAGTCTACAATTAAAATACGACTTTTGTTAATTATCCTTACGAATTTACTTGCTAATCTTTGATAAATAAAATAAATAAGAAAAAATTGGCTAAGAAGCCAAAGGAAACACTTCGAGTCTACACCAAACTAATTATGTTGCCTCTCCTTAAATTTATTTCATTTTTATAGATTATGATAAAATATAATAAATGAAAACCATTTTCAAATGAGTTATTTTTTTAATAGATTTTCTCTCTTGATTAAAAATAAAAAATATGAAATAATTAATTTGTGTTTTAATTTTTTTCCTATAAAAATTTTTTTTTTGTATTTATTAATAATTGATAAGTCGCAAAGAATATCAAATGTGATTTGCCTATACCATTGCCATCACCGTCCATAATCTTAAATTAATAAAACAATTGAAGTTTCACACAACTAACGTGTACGGTTTAATTTGTTTAAATTATTTATTTCATAATAAATGGAATGAATTTAATAAAAAACAATAACAACAACAACAATAAATAGAAAAACTTTTTTTTTTTTCAATTTAATTTCAAGAAATTTTCTTTTTATTCAATTTTAATTTTTTAATTTTGTTTATTTGTTTGCTTAATGGTAATGTGTACGTAGTGACCACACAGAATATACTAAGAATTATTAACTATACAAAACTAGTTATCTATAAGTATACATAGATTTTCATAGAAAATAAATAGAAAACCAAAAAAAAAAAGGTTAATCAATAAAATGACAGATATAATATTGTCGCACCTAAACACAAAAACAATTTGAATATTTTGTTTTTAGTTGTTGTTGTTGTTGTTTATCTGTCTTTCTCTCCCTCTGTGTATATTTTTTATTCAGTGGTTTCTCACGAAATAGTTAATTGTGATTATTATATTATTATTGTTGTTGTTGTTCTTCGGATAAAATAACAAAATAAAAGTCACAACCATATAGCATAAAAATATTTATTATAAGAAAAAAGAAAATGTCCAACGAAAATCACTAAAATTAAAAGCAATAAAAAAACAACAACAAAAATAGAAGAAAAGGAAAGAAGTCTACGATTCAACGGAATCAGATTTAAATGTACCTACGTTTATTTATTTTCTTAAGAAAAGGGACTTTTATTTTACCATTTAATCAAAATTTGTTACAAAAATTTTCCATTTGATATTTTTCATTTTGTTTTCTTTCTTTGTTCTTTCTAACTAAACTTTTTAAACTCGAATATTTTTTTTTTTTGACCGACGCTCATAAAGAAAAACAAAAGAAGAATGAAAAATTAGTATGTTGAATTTTTTTTTACCATAATTATTTTTATGTTTGATGGGACAGAATGAAATAAGCAGTTTTTTTTTATTTTGATTTAAAATTTCTTAATTTTCTTTTGAGTCTTAGAAGGAACCATTGACGTTATAATATAAACTAATTTACGTCACAATTGTCTTAAGAGTACAAATACCCCTTGTGGTGACAGAACAATAAAATAGTCAAACAGGAATAAATGTACAAAAAGTTCAAATACACAAAAATATTTAAATTCATTTGGAAAAAAAAAAAAAATACAAAAAACAAATTTTTGTAGAATTTCCATAAATTAAGTTGCGTTATTTTTATTTTATACTTTTAAAAGCTATTCGATTTTTTTCCCTTTTTTCTCCACCTTCACCATTTTTATTTTTCATGGTCAAAGAAACTTCATTTATTTTTTCATTTTTTTTTTTTTTTTTTTGTAGATTTCCATACGTAATTAAAGCAAGATAAGAATTATTTATTTCCATATTATTGACTAGATTCTGGGAATTTCATTTGTTTTTTTTTGCGTTTTGTATATTTTTATTTTTTTTTTTTTGCGGTGATTTTCAATGACGAACAACTTTAACTGTGAACTGTGGCCAATAATATGAATATGAATAAATATTAATAAAGTTAAAACAATTTATCAATAAAATGTCTAAAAAGATTTTAATCTTTGTTGAATAAAAAAAAAAAGAAAATGGAAAATGAAGAAAACTGGTATGGCCAGCAGCATGATGATGGAGTGAATAAATATAAGTCTTTAGGTATAAAAATAACGGATAATATTTAAAAGTTTTTTGAACGTAAGTATATCATTATGACCTTCAAGAATTTATTATTAATTATATATGTGTATGTGTGTATGTGTGTTCGTGTAAAACAATAAAAAAAGAAAATGGACTTCAGTTTATTCAACTATTGGATAACAGAATATATAATTACAAGAAAATTGTTGTCCTTGAAAAATAATAAAAAAAAAACAAAAATTTTGTATAATCTGCACGCGTATTTACTTATTTTACAAACAAATTTGCGTTTCATAATAATAAATTCTATCTAAATACAAATAAATTGATCATTTATTTAACTAGATAACTATTAAAAATGTAATGTTGTAGTTTTACCTCTTATTTTTTTTTCCTTATTTATTTATCTTTGAATTTCCGTCATAATAAATAGATTAACAAAAAAAAAATATTAAAGAAATTAACAATTCTTTCCCCTCAACTGATTAGAATTGCAGTTGACTTTTTTCTATATTCAAGTTTTAAATAATAATTAATAAACAAATATTCCGAAATTTCATACATTTGAAATAATCTCTTAATGTTGTGGAAACTATTGATTGATAATGGGATTTTTTATATTTGGCATGTTTACCGATATTCAAATCGTATGAAAACGAAATGGCTAAACAGCAACTCAGTTTTGATTGAATTTGTCTGAATTTCGACATTTCAGCATCACTTAGAATTACATTATTATTTAACTAGCTAGAATTCAACAATTCCTTTTTATTATTTTAATTTTATTGTATGTACAATAGTACACAAGTTCCCTTACGTTTACATAAATTATTAAAAGCTACGTCAACTCAAATTTAATGATTCGAGTATTCCAAATGCCATTATTTTATTATTATTTATTTTCTTTTGTACTTTATTCATTCGATTTTTATTGATAATTTTATTTAAATATATTTAATTTTTTTTCCATGTGTGTGTGTGTGTGTGTATATTTCTGTCATTTGTGTGAGTGTGTTAGTATACTTCTAAATATAGTACTAAGTGTAATGACAACATCAGAGGAACAAATTTATAATATACCTAATTATGAATAATTAATTAATTCTCATATCAATATTATTTTCATATATTTTTCAGCACGAATATTCATTAAATATTTTTGTTAAATTTAAAATTCTAAATCCGATGAGTGAAACATGTAATAAATTATTTTGAACTTTTATTATGTACTTAACCCTGTAGACATTTCATAAGGTTACAAGGTAACAACCATCTATAAACATTTTATGTGGTAACAACAGTTACAACCTACAAACACAATCAAAATCTCTACAAATACAGTCAAAAATTATTAGTAAAAAAAAACGCTTCAATCGACTTGATAGGTTTAAATGTTGTATTAACAAAGAACATATTTATTGTGCGTATGTGATTCATCTTTATTTGTCACACTTTAAGGTAATTCACTTTCATTCTTTTCTTTCTTTCTTTTCGTCCTTTCTCTCCAATACATTATTTTTGACACGCTTTCAAAGTTTACTGAACCGTCCGTGTTTTTTTTTATATTTTCAAGTTCTAAAGACAAAGGAGACCAAATAGATTCATATAATGATAGATTATTTTAAGTTTGTAAAGGTTAAATCTAACGGAGTTTGTTGATTTAATAATTTTACATTTTCTATTTTCCTTCTCCCATTTTTAATTTATTGTTGTTGTATACAAATTCATAATTTCTTCTTTCTTTTGTTTTAAATACGAATTATAGCTAATTAATCTAACAATCACACAAATGTATAAAAGCGCCTTTTTTTGCATATTTGTTGTTTTTTTTTTAATAAATAAATTCAAAAGTTTTAAATCAAAAAGAAAGGAGAAAAAAAAAAGTTTTTATTCAAATTTAATTTTTTGAAATTTGTCATCAAAAGAAAAAATAAATGTACGGCAAATTATGTGTATTTTTATTACAGAAGGAAATAGGAAATTTGAATGTTAAGGTTGTTACCGAAACAAGCACTTAACTTTGTAGTCGTTACTTTGTAGTAGGGATTTTCGTCGATTGGCCAAAATGTTATTATCGCACATAAAATTTTAAATTCTAAATAAAAATCATTTTTCTAGAAATAATCAGACCTCTAAATAAACTCATTGATATCTCTTGTGTGAAATGTTGTCACTGTCTGTTTTATATGAGCGAATATAAGGCTAGTCATGAATATAAAATATTATCTACGCTAACACGTTAAGAAAAATCATTTTAATAAAGTTTAGACTTTAGGGCGAACATCAGGGAAAATGTTTTTCTATCAGGCGCGGGATATTCCCATTTTCCATAAATCAATTACATAATAAAAAAAATACAAATCATTCAATTATAATAGTTTACCGGGAACACATTAAAATAATTTAGATAACAAGAAGGGGGTGTTCACACGACAACCCACATGACTGACAATAGGGAGAACAACTTCTACGCACAAATCTCAGAATTGAGTATTACAAGAACATTTTGGAGTAAGTTTTCATGAAAAATCAAAATTTCTTTGAATAAGAATAATCTCGTAGTTCAATCATTTGCCGAGAATTTAATTAAAAAATTTATTAAGAAAACGCAATACTTTGATCTGGTGATTCACGATAAATTAAATATAATCGAATTATATTTAAAATGAAATTCATGCAAAGCAACCAGTATATTTTTTGAATAATTAAAAGAATATTTAATGAATTTCCTGTAAAAAAACTTTTTTTTGTTTATGGTTTTTTTTGGAATTTACTTACAAAATAATTACTTAGAATCAGTGTTTTTATTTTTTTTTTTTTGTGTAAAAAAACCAATATAATTTAGTTGGGGAAATTTATATAATTACATGTCAAGATTGATATATCTACAACGATAGTAAGAAAGAGATAGAGATATAATTTGTATAATATAAGTTGACAACAAATTGTTGAAAAAAAAAAACATAAAAAAGTATTCATTAATATTATTGATGAATTATCTGGGAAAAAAAAATATTAATACTTTTAACCCCTAAAAAATATATTTGTATATTCTGTTCGTTAAACTCAAACTAATTATCGTTACATTTGTCAAAAAGAAACAAAAAAAAAACATGTGTGTGTGTGTGAATGCACATTTTTTTTTCTATTTTATTTATTTGGAAGATTGGGTTTTTTGTGTTTATTTTTTCTTTCATTCAAATGATTTGTGTTTTTGTTTCTGTCCGGTTTTTTGGTTTTATACAGAAAATTGAACTGAAATTTTTCACTATACTGATTTCTTTTTTTTTGTTATAAATAAATTTTTGTTGTTGAATCACGCAACTCTGAAGGTCCCTTGAGTTTTTATATAAAAACTTGATTTTTTTTTCTTGTTTAGAAACAAAAACAACTGATTATCAGTGATTGTTGACCAGGCGCCTCCACATTTATTATTTTTTATTTATTACAATGAACTGATATTTATCAAAAAAATTTTGAACTTAACTTTTGTTGATCGTAATTTTAACGCATTTATTTCCCATTTTTTTCTTTTTATCTTGTTTGTTGCTTTTTTTTTTGGTTCTTTGTTTTACAAAAGTTTTCACAAAATATTTAATAATATCGATAAGTTGTTGGGGGATGGTGGAACCATAAAATAATAGTTATCTTTTATTGGATGAAAAAAATTTGATAGATAAAAATAAATCATCTATGAGTTTGACTAAATTTGTTTATAAATAAATTTTTGTAAATTTGTTAAGAAAATTTTATAAGAAAAATAAAAATCTCTCTTTGTTCTTTTATCTTATTTTAAGAATTTTGCGAAATTTGCAAAGAAAAATACTTGAAAAAATATTATTGACTTCTTGTGATTGTTAAAAAACGGTATTTATGTTATAGCAGTGGCGCCAGAAAATAAGGAGTAAATGGTGGAAAAGGCAGAGGACAATTTCTTATTACAAATAATTCAACTCAATAAAAAAAATCAAGGAATTTTATTTTATTTTGAAATCGTACTGTCTCTTTTAATATGTAGGTGTAACGACAACTTTTTATTTGGAATTAAAAATTGGAAGACTTTTTATTGATTCAGCCTGAACAATTCAATTCAATCAATAATTTCTATATTGTTGAGATTTATTTTTTTGCTCGTTGGACTAATTTTATATGATTTAGATAAGTACACCACTGTGCTTTTAGTTAGATTATAATAAATACAATGAATATTATGGAACTGGAACTATAGAATTATTTCACAATTTTTACTTAATTTTATTTATTATTACAAAATATATTTCTCCACATTCAACAAATATTTGAAAAGTTAAGTAAGTAATCTTATTATAATTGTGATTTTACAAACTGTGGAAGTGAAAGGGGTAAGGGATTTATCTCATTATATTCTGATCACAACATAAATTATAATAATTAGATTTTTCTTTATAAAATGCAACTGTTATTATTGGAACAAAATTCCTTTTACCTTGTAAGAAATTCAGAAGATTCACTATTCATTACAAATACAATTTATTATCATTCTGACTTATCAAATTGAAATTATTATAAAATTTCAAAAGTCTCCCAATATTATTCCAGTGGAATTTAATTTATTCTTTAACTAAATGTAACAGACCTATTCAGTGACGTTATACATTTTGGAAATATCAGTTCGTTCATAAATCCAACAATTTACTTAATAAAAAATTTATTTCAAAACTATATATAACTACATGGACATTTCTCCAAAAGTCTCCAAATTCACTGATTTCATATATTGTGAATCACCTGTAAATTTATAAAAATCTATACAACTGAAACTGAGTAAAAAAATGAGAAAACAAAACATTCAGATAGTAAATATTTTAGCAAATTTTGTAAATCATAATATTGTGAATGATTCATTAATCTTATATCACAATTATAATTACATTGGTTTACTTTATCATTATTTCAAAACTTATTCAGTTCAGTATGTATTGTTACAATTTAGGTTAAATACTTTTTATTCATGTAATAATTTTTCCTTTTTTAATTTCTTTTGCAATCTGAATGATAAGAATGGCCAAGGTTAAGCGATTTGAATTTAATGGAAAATTTTAATAAAAACGTTAAAAAAATTTAAAAGCAAAAAAGAAAATGTCGGATTTTCTCTGTTTATTCACCTTATTTACAAATAATTTCAAATCAATGATTGTATTAGTTTAAACTTATTCAATTTTTTTTTTAAATTTTATTTCTGTGTCACATCTAGAATTATATATTAATGGATAATGACCAATGGACAGTGAACAATGACTATTCACATTAATACGTCTGAATGTCATCCATTTATATTGTTAAATACATTTGTTGCAATTACGATTAATCCAATTGGAAATCTTTATGTAAAAAGAACAATTGAAAAGTATACTATTGGAAATTCTAAATATAAAAATCTAAATGCGTATACGTATAAATGACTAATATTTTTACTCATTACTTCATTTTCTAATTTTAAATCAAAAAAAAAAAAAAAAAAACAAAACAAAAAGAGAAAAATAATAAAGAAAATAGGTCATGGAATGGACATAATATATTTTAAGTAACCATAAAATAATTATATAATAGTAGACAATGTCTGTGTGCTTGAGTACAGGACCGTGTCAAGGGTACTATTCAGAAATGTTTAATTCCAACGCCATTCTCGACAATATTTATTCAAATTTTATATTTTGTTATCAGCGGTCGATGTCTATCATTTGATCAAATGATCAAATTCCAGTTAATTTTATTTATCAACACAACTAAAATTCAAGTTCTGTCCTTATTGATTAAGAGCCGTAATAAAAGTAATCAACTCGACATCATATCGACCCTGTCTAAGGGGGGTAGTAGATAGTTTTTCCATCAATATCAATAAAGTAAAATATTAAACAAATGAATTAAATATTTAAATTTAATAATTAATAAATTCTGTTAATTTTGTCAATAAAATAGTTTCAAAATAAAAATAATAACGAAGAAATTTTCTATCATCTAAAGAAGAAAACATTTTCTAAATTATCATTTTTTTTTATATTTATTTTTTTCTTTCTTCGATTAAACGTAAGCAAACAAAAATTGAAGTTTATTATCATGATTGGCCTTCAATTAAAGTTCATATCCGTTTCATGTTATTTTCTATCATTACTGAATTCTCTTACTTCAACTTTTCATCCCTTTCTCTCTCTCTCTTTCTTTTTGTGACAATAAAATAATTTCGTTTATTTTGAATATACAATTGAAGTTTTTCTTTTGAATTTTTTCTTTCAATTTTTATTCTGCTAACAAATTTTCTAATATTTGATTAAAAATATATAATAAAAAAATGGAAACAATTAAAGTTAAAGAAAAAGAACCGCTTATCCGGAGAGAGAGGAGCGGAGAGAGAGAGAGAAAAAAAAAAGAATAAAAATTAATCTACACGAAATATTTCATAGTTACAAATTTTTCTTTGTCAATGTCATTTCATTTATAGAGAGAAAAGGATTGGCAAAAAGTTTCGTGGGTGGTTGATTTATGGGTGGTTTTTGTCCAAACGGAAAAAAAAATGTATATGTTTTTTTTTTGTTTCTTCATTTTCTTTCTTTTGCACGCAAAACAAAATTTCTTATAAATATTAATATTATTATTCTTATAATTATTATTATTATTATTGTTATTATGTTAGTGATGTTTTTATAAAATAAATAAAAGAAAAGAAAAGAAAAGAAAAGAAAAGTAAAATGAAAGTAAAAAGGTGAACAACCCTTGTTTCATCAATTTCCTATTTAATAATTTAACGAAAATATAATATTTATGAAATAGAATATTCAAAGAGGTGATAAGTGTTTAGAAATCACTATACTCATTGTATCATAGCAACAACACAACTAAATAAAAGAAAACTTATTTTAATTGGAATAATTAAAAAAAAATTAACACTTACTGTGGCTGATTTTTAATCATCTTACGATTATTGTACATTGCTCTAGGTGAACTAACCCAGGTGTATACACCTTTACAGGGTGGACATATTGTTCTATTCCATTTGACACCATTTCTTGGAAAATCAGGTTCTAATAAACTTGACAATTGTTTTTGTGTATCACAGGATAAATTTTTTTTTGTTTGTATTGCAGAACACATCGGCATTTTATTTATTAGAGTTTTTTATATTTTTATTTTAAATAAAACATTTAATAAAAATAAACAATAAAGAATATAAGGAAGAAAATAAGAAAATGAAAATCAATAGATTTAATGCGTGAAATAATTTTCACTTAACACTTGATTTAGAAATTGTTCTATTTTTGTAATAAATCAAATGAAAATTTCTGTAATTTATTTGTTATATTTATATGTTTTATATATTTTTAACGTTTCTTTGTTTTAATGTGTCTATATTTATAACAAAAGGAGATTATTTTCAATAGATTAAACTCACTTATTCTTTAATCACGAATAAAATAATTTAACGTCACGACATGGGATAAACTAATATTCGTTTGTTTACAATATTTATAAGATGTTTTTATTCTAAAAAAATTCGTTACTATAGAAACTTATTTATTAATACTTCATGCTTTACAGTAGATGTCACTTAGTAAAAGTTTAGTAAATTTTACAACCAATAACGTATAAATGATAATAATTAATAAATAATAAAAACAATTACCTAATAATAAATATTTATTAATTTTAAAATTGTAGAAGATTAAATAATAATGTAACCGTTAAAATTTAAATAATTTAATTAAAATTTTAATTTCAATTAATACAAATATAAATATAAAATTAATATTATTATTGTTCTAGTTTATGTGTGAAAAATTGGCCCCAGTATTATGAGTGTAGAAAAGTTCTTATAAAATAAAAGCAATGTGATTCAATTAAGATTGGATTCTTCTTCTTATAATGAATAAATACGTTTAATAACAATTAATAATTGTCAACATCTTCTATTAATCATATCCTTTTTAATTATGATACTGGCAATATCTGCTTTTGACTTTTGAGCCTTTCCTATTTCTTCTTTAATAAAATCGTTAAGGATTTTTTTTTTTTGAAATTAAATGTTTTGATTTTAGAAAACTGGAATCTAAATACATTTCATTGACTTCCAATTTTATTAAAAAACTCATCAGTCTCATCGAATGAAAAGCATTTTTTAATGAAATAATTCAAAACAAAATTTATTGACCAATTAAATTTTATAATTCCATCACTGAATTTTTGTGTGATTGTTTCCATTTAATGATTAAATTCTTTACTTTGTTGAACTGTTGAAATCTTAATTATTAATGAACTGACACAGCAATAAATTTTTTTGTGATTTGGGGAAAAAGCTGCAAATGATTTATTTCTGTATTTTATAAATGATAAAAACTCTATATACAAAATCTGACTTATTTTTTTAGAGCGGATCAGTTTACAATCGAAGATTTTATTTGTTTTTATTACAAGTAAATTTCCAAAGGTGGCATTAACTTGTGAGTTAGCAAAGCTCACAACCTTAAAACACATAAACATGTTTTTCTCTAAACAAAATATTTGTTTTTAAATTCGAATTCATTTTCTTTTTAAAATCATCCTAAATTTTAAGAATAAATTAAATTATATTATAATAATATTAATTATAATATATTATATTATTAGCACTTTTTCCATTTAAATTGTGTTTAATTTACACTTTTTCAGTTAGTAATACTGAAATTATAAAAACAATTATAGAAACCGTCTGAAAACAAATATTGATAATTTTCTTTTGAAAAATAAAAAATATAAAAGAAAAATGAAAAAAATATTAAATTTAATACCATTAACAAAAAATGAATCTCCTCCCCTAAACATCAGGTTTAGTTTGATTTTTTGTATATTTTTCATCAATTTAAATATTCTACATTCGATTACCATTGAATGATATAAAATGATTTCTGTATTCTTTATTTTTTGAAACATTTGTATAATAAATCGATAAATAATCAATTTATCCAATCCAGATATCCAATGATGTTAAACATTATTCCTTTTATTCCTTTTATTTTCATTATAATTTAATTTACTGTGACAGTGTTAAGTGTTTCTAGAACAACAAAAAAAAAACCAACACAACAACAATATTTAAAACAAAACAAAATCGAAAAAAACAAAGAATTTTTTGTTTATTTTTTATCCTTTTTAAATCGGTCAGAAAAAAAAAATTGAAACAAAACAATAATAAAAAAAAAAAAAAAACGGATGAACAAAAAACAAAAACACAAAATAAAAAAAAGATAAAAAGAAACAAAAAAAAATATTGATCACATTTTATTTGAACGTGATCATTTTTCATACATATCTATATACATTATATAAGATTTCATCTGGCTAGTCTCTCTCTCTCTCTCTCTTTCTCATTATCTATCTCTATCTGTCTGTCTTTTTACTTTGTTTTTGTCAGATCAAGACTAATTTACATGATGTTATACATTACAGTTGATTAATTTACAATCAATTATACCGTAAAATATCACGATTATTCTATAATAAAAAAAAAAAATTCCTTATTTTTTTATACCGACACACACACACACACATGCACACATATACAAAATAATTGTGTATAGGTGATGATATTGATTGATTGTATTTTGTTTGTCTATTCATAAATCTTTAACCAAAATTTTTATAAACTCATTTGAAACATCATATAAGTTCAAAGGTGATACATTTTAGTTGTTGTTTTTTTTTTATCTTAACACATTTCGACAAATTCATTTATTAAAGAAAATTGTACATATGTAGGTATAAAGGTTCATTTATATTAAGTAAAAAAAAAAAACACCAGTGAAAAAAGAATGTCACAACTTTATAAATTAACAATAATTAGTACACGACAATATCCACTACTGCACAAATATTCCACATAACTTTGTTAGTTCATGTAAAACAAAAAAAAAACACAGATAAGTGAATTGAAAAATTGTAGCGAATTTCATACTTAAATTAGCTGCCTTGAAAAGAGCAGGATGAACAGAAAATTGTTGGAAAGAGACAAATAATTACACTGATTTTCATCAGTGTTTTTTTTTTCAATATTAAGGTTGGATCAATTTAATAAACTTTATTTGACGAAAATCAATTCAGCCGTTCTCGAGAAAAATGGTGTACTACAATGGTGTACAGAGTGAAATGACTGAGAATCACTTTTAAGAAAAAGAAATTAGAAAAAAAAAGTGATAATTAGATAAAGTTTACCATAGTAAAATATAAATATATGTTCACTAATAATGACTAACTAAAACTAAAAAATAATTAATCACACTAATGAGGCTGTGAAACGTTAAACTATCGGTAATAAATAGTTTTTTTTTTCTTTTTTTACTTTCATTAAAGTGGCCGATGTATTAATTACTTCATCGAGAGACTTATAAGTAATTAACGTCTCATTTTTTTTTTCTTCTTCTTCTTCTTCACATAACCAAAATTGATACTTCACGATTTACGAAATTTAAATTATTTTTGCGGTTAGCAGGTGTTGTTGTTGTTGTTGTTGTCCGTTGTTGTTGTCCGTTGTCATTATCCAATAATAAAATAATTAATCATAAAAATATTCGAAACAGAAATATTATTGAAACAATTATCAGGTATAGAGAGGTGGAAAAAATTTATTGTAATGATTTTTGTTGTTGGTTTATTACATATAAATAATTTTCATCAAAAATTATATGAAAGATTTAATTTAATTTTCTTTGATTTAATTTATTTTTGTTTTTTTATCTTACGTCTTCAATCAAAAAAGAAAAAAAAAAATCTTAAATGTGGAAATATCAATATAAAAGAAAACTAATTTGCTAAAATAAAAAAACAAAAACTATAAATACCTTTAAGTATCGGATCGTTAAAAAAACGATTAACTGTTGGGTATTTGGATGATCAAATGAAATAACGACGACTTTAAAAGGTTCATCAATTCGTTATTTTATCTTTTCGTTTGTTGTTTCTTTTTCAAAAAAAAAAAAAAAAAAGGGAATAAAAAAAAAATGAAGAAAGGGGTTCCTGTGAATAAATTATTGCTTTTGTGCTACGTTAATTTCTTTGAAGAAAAATAAAAAAATAAATAACGTATTGATGGTAAAGAATTCTTCAATTTCATTAATTGGTTATTTATCTCTGAGATTTTTCTTATTTTTTTTTTTGACAAATAATTAATAATTAATTAATATTTGGCTGTCAAATATTAATTAGTATGAATTATTGAATTATTATTATTATTAATTGGTGCGTTTTTTTAAAAATATTATTCATCAATTTATTTTCTTTGTTTATTGTCTGATGAGTAGACCATTAGACGTTGAGCATAAATTTATTAATATGCAAAACAACAACAGCAAATTATTTATTTAAGGAGAAGGATATTTGTTGTTGTAGTTTTGGTATATTAACTCTGTCGAATAAATTTATATGAGAAATCAATTGAAATTTTTTTATAAAAATTTAACAAATGATTCAATTTTTAATAATTATTGATTAATTTAAAAATACTTAACCCTTACAAAGTTCTTTTGATTAATTGGAAAGTTAATAAAAGTCCATGAGTTAATTGAAAAAATTGGTTTTTTTATATACGACTTACGATTTACTTTTATGTGTTGTGAATTGGCTTTACATACGAACTTATGTGGAAGTTAAGAACTACTCTTGTGACGACAAACTTAAATTATTGTTTGATGAAAGAATTTAATGATTTTAAAGAAAAGTAGTTTTAATTGAATCTGAGATTAAAAGTGGGTTTCATGACAGCCTTCTAAGAAACAGTAAATGCAGCGCTGTATCTAGCTATTTGGGGGCCAAGGTGCAAGAAGGGATTTTGGTACCTTCTCCCATTAGAAATTAAAAAAAGTGCATTAACAAAAGTGTTTGGCGGGCACCCTTTGGTAGGGGGTCGCACCCTTTGCACTCCCCTTAGATCCGGCTCTGAGTAAATGAATGGAAACAAAACGTGAACAAGAAAATTTGACTTATTGCAATCTATGCTGAATATTTAGCGGTATAAAGTGCGTTCATATTATATATCTTGTGATGATAAGATCCATGAAAAAGGAAAACAACGAAGATGATGAAGAAGAAGAAAAAAAATATGAAGAAATCATAATATTTTATGGTGACCAAAAAAGAAAAAAAAAAGGACAAAATAATTCTATTTAATGCAAATAAAATAAAGCACATTTTAATTCAGAAAGCGCAAAGAAAAAAAAAAGAAAATAAAAATAAAATAAAGAAATGATAAAAAATAATATTGGAGCCATAAGGACTATCATCGTCACATCATGGTTGGATGGATAACACACACAGGACTTTATTTTTTTTTTCTCTTGTATTATTTTTGCTTTTTCGCTTTTTGGAACATATTTTTTTTTTTCTTTCTCTTTTTTTTATCTATAAAGATGGGGAGATAAGATATTGACGTCTTTGACCTAAACGATAAAAATCTTCGTTGTTTTTTCTTCTTCTTCTTCTTCTTTTGGAAGAGAGGAAAAAAAACCACACTGTCTGTTGTATACATACAAATATAAAAAATGTAGTTTCTTGGTGAGAATCTATGGGTTCTTTCTCAACTCTAAAATCTAAAAACAAAAAACAAAAAAATTTATAGTTTTTTGTTTTCTGTTTTTTTGTTTTTTTTTTTTTTTTTGTAACGCCCCATTTCGGTCAAAAAGTTATAAATCTTTCAAATGGTTTCAATAAAATGAACAAAATATAAAATGTTTCGTTCTCTTTCTCTATAATAATTTATAGAATTTTACAAAAAAAAAAAAAAAAAAACGAAAAAAAATTGTATCAGATTGGAATGTTCTGAATGCTGATGGAAGAGATTTTCTAAATTCTGACAGATTGAACTTAATATGTGATGTGTTGTAATGATGAAATAATAAATGATTCTATAAGGAATGACAAAGAGAAAGACAGAGAGAGAGATAGACAGAGAGAGAGAGAACGTGGTAAATTGAGGATAACATTAAAAAGTACATTAATCTTAGATCCAGTAGCAATTCATATTAAATGTATTAAATGTGGAATTTATTTAAGTTACTTATTAACGAATCTTGATTACGTTTATGTATGATCTCATAATAGGGAGATTTCAGTCAAATCCTCTTATTGATGTGTGTTATTCCTGTTTTTATTCTTCAAGGAGATACTGATGATCATCAGAAAAAAGAAAAATCGTATTTTAATTGCATTATTCCTATTTACGGCCGAAAACCATCAATTAATAAATATACAAAACCAACATTGATGGTAATTTCTGATGCATTTCAATCTGTAGATTCTGACAAAATTAAAAATCCTTTAGAATCTTTGATTAATCAGAGAAAGTCAGTAACACGATACGAATTCAATTCCAACATCACGCAAAATGATTCATTGTCATTGACCAATAATTACAATGGTAATTTTTATATGTGTAAAATTAAATTGAGATCCATTGAAATTTTTGTTTGTTCGAAATATTTTTCATCAATACTTGAAACAGTTTTTTAACCAATCGGATAATATTTCTATTTATTAGAAGAATTTATTAAACAAATGAAATGTGGCAGATTGTGTTTCTTGTTTGTCAATTTTTGTTTCTTCTTCTTCTTTGTTTATTTAAATAATTTTTAATAAAATAAACAATTGAAAAAAGAAAAGAAAAAAAAAACGAGTGTAAATGTTTTTCTCTTAACTTCATTTTTTTTTTCTTTCTTTCTTTATTTGAACCAATATTTTTGACTTTGACTTATAAAAAAAAAAGAAACAAAAAAAGTGACAAGACAAGTTTGTTGGCCGTCCGTTTGTCCGGACAGAAAAATAAAAAATTAAATGTAAAAAAAAAATACAAAAATATTTTTTTTTTTATTTTCAAAAAAAAAAAAAAAAAACACACAATACAATACGACATCCGTTTACTTATGGGACTCGAATCAACGACCTTAATGAACTTTTGTGTAGTCGACATAGAAAAATACAATAATAACAAAAAGAAAAAGAAAAAATACGAAGCTTCAATAAAAAAAAAAAAAAATTCAATTTCAAAAGGTCAAACGTTATTTCGTTAATTCTTTTATTTTTCTTTTCTTTTTTCATTTTTTCGTTTTTTTTTTGTATTTTACTTTACACTTAACAGCAACAATAATATAGTAACATACAAAATATACCGGAAACAATATTTTTAGTATTTAAAAAATGAAACAAAAATAAAGTTAAAATTAATTTAAATTCAGAAATTTTCAACAATTTCAATAAAACTTTTTACACGAGCTTTTTATGTGATTTCCTTAAGAAAATCTTTATTTTCTAATTTTCTTAAATCTACGTTGGGGCAGAGTTACAACACACTCGACTTTTATTGATTGGTTATCAGGCATAAGTCTCAGCGTGGAAACAATGGTTTAGATTCCATTGTAATTAGTAGATCCCCAATCCTGTATCTTACATAACCCTGGTAGTTCATACAAGGTACGTTTATAAAAAGCCCCAATTTATTTATCTATCTATTTTTCTCAAATGATTTTGCTTAATTCTGTTACTCTAAATTATCCTATTTTCCAATATTCTCTTAAACGACAAAGTCTACTGGTAAGGGAACAACTTCAATTAGACAAAAAAAAATTAAAAATAATTCATCCTCTATCCCCTTCCTTCCTACGAAACTCCTTATATTTTTTATTATTTCTCCTAAATAAGAATCTGAACAAAAATCAAATAATAACACTAAAAGACAAAAGGAATGCCCAACATATTTTTTTTTGTAGTGATCAGTAGCTCTGGTTCACTGTTAAGGATTAAGGTTTTGATTTTTATCTTTCTTTATTCTTCTTCAAAAAATATTAAATCGTTTCATATCCTTTTCACTTTATTATAAACATGGATGAATATAAGATAAAGGATCATTGTTTTATACTTTATATAAAAAAATATCTCGATAAATTCGCGTGTTGATTGACGTCAGATTAAGATTAGAAAAAAATATTTATTTTAGAATATTTTTTTCTTTTTGGTTGTGTTTAGAACTGAAGGCGGATAATCTTCAATATGCTATCTTGTAAATGTAAAGATTTATAGAAATTAATGTTTTTATAGAAGTCATAGCGCAGTCATAGTGGTTCTGTTGTTATAATTTCTTTCGGTTATATCCTTTGATGGCCGTAATGCATCAGTAAAATATAATATTCTCTATGGCTGTGTTATAGTTGCATATCGAAAGTGTAATAAAATAACGTTTGAATCCAAATACCACAAACAAAACCCAAACATTATTGATGTAATTTAAATTCCAATATAATTCTTCCTTACATAAAGTAACAAAATACTGGAAATAAAAATGCAAAATAATTACAAGGGTTGAGGAAAAAATAAAGAAACAAAAAAAAAAAAAATATAGAAAAAGGATGAAACAGGAAATCATCAAAAAAATACGCACACACACACACACAATAAACAAATTAAATCGAATTCCTTTATCATTTGGGGATAAAAAAAAAAAAGAAATCAAAATCGAAATCTATAAAAAAAAAAAACAAGAGTACAATAAAAAATCAAAAGAAAGTCATGACAAAACTTTCATCGACATAAAATACAATATTTAATGATGGGAAATCAAATAAAAAAAAAAGAAAAAAAAAAAAAGACAACAGTTTTTCTCACAGGATATTACGTTCCGTTTGAAGGTTAAAGAGAGAAGAACAACAAAAAAAAAATGTCATGAACTTGAACCGGAAATCGTATCCTAATAAAGTTAATGTTCTTTTCGATAAAACAATAAAAATTATTAACTGTACATTTAACTGACTCCCATTAAAAGACCAACAAATTTTACTATACCAAAATATTATTCCTTTTAATTCTTCTGTTTGCAATAAACAAATAAATTCTGATAAATAAATAAAAGATTTTTGATTGATTGTCGTAATCTTGTAATATTCGATTTTAATTTTCTTTTAACGTTATTTGTTTTTATTTTTATATTAATTGTATTATAAAATAGAAATTAATTTTATCATTGTCACACTAACTTACCGTTTTTAAATTGATTTATAAAATTCAATATTTTTTATGTAAGATTTTAATGTCCGATTTCATGACAATATAAAGTGACGTTTTGTTAAGACTGTCTTTTAGAGACACGAACTTGTAAAAGGGAATCAAAATGTGTAAAGAATCGCACCTCATACTTTTTTGAAGTGTGTCCTATATATAAGCTGACTTAATTATTTTCAATTAAGAATTTTCTTAATTTTATTGCATGGACGAAAATTTTCTATCGCCAAGCATTTTTTGTTTGTCGGCTGTTAAAGGATCGATTTTTCTTTCATTAATCATAAAACTTATGGAATTTGATTTTTGCACCAAGTACAAATGTATAATTTTACAGAATACAGAATTTAATGAAAGGAAAATTTATTTTATTTTATTAGAATTCCGTTGACATAAATCCATAATCATAAATAATTGTGTAACGTTGCACTATTAAATTTATTATTCAAATCTTAAGAACAGAAAGAAAAGTGAAATCGGGAATAACGGGGGGAATCTTTTGTCTTTAGAAGAAAAAAAAATAAATAGAGAAAAAAGGAAAAAGGAAAGTTGAATAATAAATGCATTTAAGAAAAAGAAACAAACAAAACAAAGATAATTTAACGCAATGAAAAATTTTAATATAAATTTTCAATGAATTTTTACTATTTTCTCCCTCTCTCTTGAGCTCTCTTTCTTTCTATCTCTCTCTCTCTCTCTCTCTTGAGCTACAATAATAAAATTTATAGTGCCGTGAGAAGTGAGATATAATTTTTGTTAATCATATTGAATTTATTCATAATAAATTTTCTTCTTCATTTTTTTCTATAAAATAAAATAAATACATTTAGTGTTGTTGTTGTTATTGTTATGGTTGTTGTTGTTGTTGTTGTTGTTTTTTATCGATTGCCGGTATAATAATGCTTACAATAAATATATATACATATATATACATACATAATGGTTGCCCTCCTCTACCTTATATTTTTTTTTAGATATTTTTTTTTTTTGTAACTTGAAAATAAATTGACCAAATCGAAAAGCGTGTTATTTATAACAAACATACTGTCACATATAATCTACACACACACACACATAAAACGCACACACACATACACATATGGGCAATAATTTATATTTATTTTTAAGCTTAGATTTTATTTTATTTTTTCAAAAATAAAAAAACGAAAAAAAAATAGAAGGAAAAAGAAAGAAAAATATTTATTAAATGCCGAAAAAAGAAGAATCTATTTGTTTTATAAGAAGAAGACGAAGAAGAAGAAAAACAAAAAAAAAAAAATATACGAACAAACAAAACATTTAAGATTTTTAGTTTTTTTTTGGTAAAGAATGAAAAGAGGGGCAGTTTGTTAGTTCTTGTTTTTTTTTTTTTTTTGTTAGTTTTTATTGTTGTTGCTGTTATTTGTCGTTGATCGGACAATGAAACCATTCAGTGAATTGAAGTACCTTATTTAATCTACTTTATTATTTAACTTAAATTTATTTTCTTTTTTCATTCTTTTCAATACGAAAAAAAAAAAAAACAAGAATGTTTTTATTAACAGGTGCTGTGAAAAGTCATTCATTTTCTTTTCTAAATAGATTTTTATTTCATTTTTCTTTTGCATTTTATGAAATCTTGTTCCATCTGAGTATCAGAGTATCTGAGGGATAAGTTACATTTCAGATTAATAGACATTGATATTAATTTCTACAATATTGTTAACATAATAAACTAAATTAAAATATGACCCCGAAAATATCGGTTAACCAAAAATCTTTTAAAACATTTAGTGGAACAATTGGATAAAATTTTCTTCTTATTTTTTTCACTCTATACAATTTTTTTTTTGTTCTTATAGAATTTATTTTCTTTTGGTAAATAAAACTATACAGAATAAGAGTAAAGACATTAATAAATTATAATTGATTAATAAAAATTCTACCGCAACATATAAAAAAAATAAAAAATGTATTCCGTCGCGTCGCTTTTTCAACCACAAATAAAAGAGAAAAAGAAAAAAAAAAAAGAAGTTTCCTTCTGATTTATGTAATAAATTGTTGTCACATTTTGACCACGTGCTGTTTTCACGTGTACATATACATTTTAGTTGTTGCTGTTGTGTCCACCAAAAAAAAAAGAAGAAGAAGAATATATATTTATATTATGGTTATGGAAAATCAGATCAAATTGTTAATGTTTCTCTTTGTCTTATTTTTTTTTTCTTATATCTACGCTTCTTGTTGTTGTTGTTGCTGTATTTTTTTTTTTCAATTTCAATTATAAATTCATTTTCAATTTACATTTGAATAAATCTTTATTTTATTTTTCTCTGTCTTTTTTTTTCTCTCTGCGCTTGTTGTTGTTTTTTCCCTTTTTTTTTCTTTTTGTTTTTTTTTATTCGTCGATGAGCAAAATATTTTAAATAAAATAAATAAAACTATATAAAAAATAAGAAGAAGAAGAAGAGGAAGAGGAAGATAAAGAAGAAGATGTGAAGAAAAAAAGTTGAGATAAACAAAAACAATACCTACATCTACATCTACTTATAAAGGTGAACGGAAAATAAAAGATATACAGTCGAATCTTATACATTACTTTTGTTGTTGTTGTTGTTGTTGTTGTTGTTGTTGTTGTTATTGTTGTTTCTTTGTGATTTATTGATTAGATAAGATTAGATATGAAGATTTATTTTTATTTTTATTTGTGTTAGATTTTATATTGAAGGGTATGAGAAAAATCTCTATAGATAAGGAAAATTGAATTTAACGAAAAATAAGAAAAAAAAAAACAATTAAATTTATTTTTGAAAAATCTAAATAATTTTTTTTTCTTATTATTTTAAATTGGTTGTTTTAATTATCGTAATATTATTTGACAATTGGTCAATTATTCATACTGTTCAGTTACCCTCATAGGTTACTTCCATATTCTCAAAGTTATCGTTTTTTATATATTTGTGTAGAGAATGCTACAGAGGAAAAGTGGGTGAAGCAAAAAATCATACAAATGAAGCAAAAAAACCATCCGATCCATTAATTTTTGTAATTCAGTCAATGTGTAAAATAATTAAAACAATAAAGATATTTTTATTTTCTAGCAACGTTTCAACCTTTCATAACAACAACAAAAATTATTCTTGAATTAATTTTTTAAAGAAACAATAATTTCCTCAATTAAATCTTGTAGGTCTCCTAGTTTCTAATAATTTTATTAATTGTTTAGTATACTAAAAAGTGAACTGAAACAATACAAAACAAATTTTTGATGTAACATAAGAAGTGCAAGAATTGTTGTAAATTGTAAATAGTTACATATGAATGAATGAATGAAATGAATTATTTTGTATTTTGTTAATTGATTTAAGAAAAAATATTGTGACACAAAAAATGTTTTGACACTATTGAATAAAGATTTGTGATTAGAGATTTTTTCTGAATATAATCTTATACTACAAACTATTCAAGATTACTTATACCAAAGAAATTAAAAAAATAGAACAGTACCAGTTTTGTTCTCGATTTCAAAGTACAATCAAAATCGGTTACAACGACCTTCAAGGGACCGGTCATACTGGTCGTTATAACCGATTTTGATTGTATGTAATGTTCTTAGTTTAATTACAAAATTATATTTTCAATAAAATGCAGTTGACATCTAAGCTCATAGAACATAATTCCAAAAATATTATTTTCCCATTTTCGACAAATACGGAAAATAAAATAAATTTATAAATTTTTCATATTTTCAACATTGCGGCAGGAAAGAAATAAAATTGTGAAATTTTACTAAACATTAGAGGTCATAATTGATTTTCATTATAAAGATTTTCTATTTTATTTTTGTTTTTCATGAAATTAATTTTGTTATTTTATACAAAACAACATTTAACATTATATAAATATTTCTATTTACAAAGACTTGTAATTTAGATTCGTAATAGTTTGTCTATTGATTGATCAACATTCTTTAATAATTGTTGATGTGAATTAATTTTCTTTTTATTTTTGTAAAGACGTAGAAATTTATTTTAAATTCTGGCATTTTGATTAAAAATTTTTAATGATGGTAAAAGTTTTCAAAGTGTTTCTGGCAAACTAAAAACAAGTTGAAAAAAATTCAATTTTGTTTTCTTGTCTAACAGTACGACTTGGTTTTGTTCTCAAATAATATTCATTGAAACTCATCAGCCCATAATATAGAAATATGCATTTAAAGAAATCTTCTACATGATTATCATTTACTATCTGACAGAAAGAATCAATTGGGATTTTTTTTTTAAATTATTGAAAGGTAAAAAAAAGGAGGCAAAAACAAAAAAAAAAATGTTGAAAGGAATAAAAAAATAATTCATCCTTACTTGGGACCCTTGTTTCATTTTGTTATTGTGTGTTATGTGAGTGTCAGAAATTAATCTATGTCTTATGGTCTTGTTTCTCGTATAAAGAGAATACACAAAATTATTATATATGAGACAACAACAGAACAGTAATAAATATACCTGAGTTTAAAAAGGGAATTTCTTGGTAATTTATTTTAAAAATTGGGAATATTGGTTTCTATATAAAGAAAAAAAAGTGTTTTATTAATAATTTATTACAGGGTATTTCAATACAAAAAGAAACAAAATCATTTCAGCTATGAATAGAAATTTTTAATTAAAAAATATCCTTGATTAATAAGGATAAATTTCTGTATTTTTTATAAAATGCTGAAAATCCTAAGCCACCCGATATAATCTTGACCAAGAAAAAAATACGTTGACTTTGACATTTTCCTAAATTGAAGTTTTGATTTGACCATTTCTATTCTTCATAAATGGAAAATAATAAAACAAAAGGCCGCTGCTAAATTAGACATCAAATATAAACATAAAATAGCGAAAAATAAAATGTAAGAATTGAACAACCCTGCTCAAAAAAAATTTTCTCTATCATTTTGTACCTTTCAATGACTTGTCAATTTTTTTAAAACCGCATCAAACACTTTTTCTTTTTGTTGTTATTGTCTTTATAAGTTTTGCGCACTTGTTAAGTCATTCCAGGGGTTGTTTTTTTTTTTCGTTTTTTGTTTTTTTTTTCTTTAACAAACCACCATCATTCCTGTAACAGAAAGTAAAAAAGAAACATAAACATTAGTTGAAAAATCTAATAAAAAAAAATGTATATGGGTAATTGAGTTGTTGAAGGCACGCTCTTGTCATAGTTTTTTTTTTTTTTGTTTTATTTTGTGAATAGAAACATTTTGGTTTTTGTTTTGTTGTTGATTTTTTTTTTTCTTTTTTTTGGGTGTTAGCATTTTTAATTTTTTACATTAGCCCTTGGGGCGATGAATGACTTCTCAAAAATTGAAATTGAAACTATATAAAATGAGAATAAAATATATTCAGTCAGTTGAATTTGTGTACAACAACAATAAATAAACTAAAAAAAAAAAAATTAAATTGAAAGATTATTGATTAGTGAAACGTGACTGGGATGGATTGAATGGATAAGTGATTCTCATTAAAAATTCACGATTAAGAACATATAATTCTTAACATCAATTTTTTTTTTTTTTTTTTTGATTGAAACCGGAAACGTAGAAAATCTTTTAACGTTTTTTTTTTCTTCATATATTTGTCATCACAAACGCATTTAATATATAAAATAAAATATATTACCATTAAAAAGGTGACCAGCATCCTTTCATTTAAGTCATGCACACAGTAGCAACTGCTTTACATAAAACCCTCATTATCTAAGGGCATAAGGAAAAAAAAAAAATAAACAGACACAACAACAGAAAGAAATTTGAATAATTTTTTAAAATTTGTAGAATTTTTTTTTCTTTGTCTTTCTAAGAATCTTCTACACTTCTAATTTTCAAACCATCTTATAATATGTGTCACGTGCTATGAACCGCAATGTTTTACAAATTTCCTTGTTGAAAGATTAAAAAAAAAACTACCTAAGAGAATAGGAAAAAAAAAATAAAGGACGCATCAGGAGGACACGAAACTCTCACGTTTTGAACGCAACAAATTTTTTTTCTCTATAAATTTCTCTACAAAAAAAAAAACTTGATCCTTCAATAGAATTAATGTTCTATGATCTTGTTGTGATAAACGTTTGAGAAGAAAACCAAAATTTTCTCGTTTTTTTTTCGTCTGATCCTTGATTGAGAAGAATATTTTTGTTTCTCGTTTTCTTATGGATAACGGTTTCTATGTTTTTAGATGAACAAAAACTCATAATCTAAAAAAAAATAATAAAATAACGAAAGAAATGAATAAAAAAAAACCAAATGTCCAACTATGGCAAAAGATGAATCTTTGTGATTAGAAATTGAATTATTGCAGAGTGTCAGGTGAAAGGATCGTCACACGAACGGGTGCCATTTGGATTTCGTGGAATAAAATTTTTATTGGAAGGATTTCAGTTTCACATAAAATTATGTTCTGGGAATCTTCATTTTTTTTGTTATTCTGTTTTAAAATTCCTATAATATGTTTTAAATTTGGACAAACTAAATTTTAGGAAAGATTTATTAATTGTTTATTGAATTTTTTGTTTTAGCCTTACAGTTTAAAAATTATATGTGAGCTAACTCTCATCACACAATTTATGCCTCGTGTATTTTTTTTCTTTTATTTCCAATTAATTAACAATATAAGATTTTTTGTTATTTAAGGCGTGACACCTGTCCCCATAAACAATCCAACACTTCAGCCAATATTATTCATCGTCAAAATCATTACATAATATATTTCAGACCCAAATCTCATATTTAGATTCGATTAAAAAAAAAATCTTCAAAAGAATTTCAAATATTTTAAGGCAGTTGAAACTTTAGAAAGAAAAAAATGCAACCAATTGTTTATTTACTTTAACCTTAGAAGAAAAGGAAGAGAAAAATTGAACAAAACAAATCGATCATAGACATTTTATATCCATTATCCTTTTCAATATTGTATTTTTTTTTGTATGAAACGCTAAACGAACGCCACTGCATAAAGGAATCCCCTGCTGCGGTTACCAAAAAATTCACTTTTTCTAAAAAGAAAAATTAGAAATTGATTGATTGATTTAAAATTATCCGTGTACAAAATTTTTTATTATAAGTTCTGCTTCCAAAATCTAATTAATTATCTACGGTAGAGAGAATAAGAAAAAGAAAAAAAAAACAACTTACAAATAGAAAAGATGAATAGAATTGACTTGGAAAAAAAAACCAGCAGTGAACAAGTTTGTATTGTTAGTTTGATTTTTGGGTGTTAATTGAAATTGTATTTATTGAAGATTTTTCAATCAGTCAGAAAGTTAACTTTTGAATATTAAAACAAAAACAAAAAGAAATGACGAAGAATTAAATAAATAAAATGAAAAATATTTATATAAATTTTTTTTTGCTGTTTGGCTTATTACCAAAAATTCCAAAACAAAATGCAAAGAAAAAAAAAAGTTGTGTAGGTGGTACATTGGATTGTTGAGGTTAAGGTCAAAAGGATTTAACAAGACATGAATATATATTGCTCATATAATTCAATTTCATATATAAAAACTAACAATCCATCAGGAGGAAAAAAAATGAAATAAAATAAAAATGAAAAGAAGAGACGCATATAAGAAGAACCAAAAATTTACAAGAATTGATTGACCGTCAGTTTGATATTCGTTCATTCAGTTCATCTTACAGATATTTTTGTAATCTTCTTGTTCACTCTACTTCAATGACAAATACATCAAAAGTTAAATGAAAATATTCTTAATTACTTATCTACTTAATTTGAAAATGATAAATGCTCTGCCATAAATCACCAAACTTTTGTATAGTTGTTTTTTTTTAGTTAGTTAGTTGGTTCTATATTGTTTTTTTTTTGAGTCAGTTACCCAGCTTCAGTTTTAACTTTATATTCTTGCGGTTTGTTCGTAGTTTTTTTTTTGGGTTTGTAGCGCACTGGAGAAATAGAAGAGTTTGTAAACATTTTTTAATCCAATATTAAAGTTGAAAATTACAGACTTTAAAGTGTGAGATTAAAAGTCCATGTAAGAAGTCACAGTGTATTGTTTATTATAAGATGATTTGTTTATCTTTGTTATAAATAAATAAATAAATCTACAGATCTATAACTAATCGTCAGGTTGTTCCAAAATGGAAAGAGACCCGACACTCATTTGAATAGAGTCCTGTGTTCAAGCCTTAGCGTGATAGAAAATATGGTTTAGACTCTATTGAATAATTAATTAATCATAATTAGTAGGGCTCGTGTCTTACATGACCGTAGTAGTTGGTATGAGATACATTATAAATTATAATAAATCTACATTATCTTAAATTAGAATTAAAGAGCAAAAATTGAATTTATAAATTGTTTAAGAGCCCTGGCAAATATAATATATAGGTACCCCCGGTCAAATAATAATATAATAATAAACCAAATAAAATAAAATGAAAAAAGAAAAAGAACGTCAAAATAATAACCTTCAAGAAAGAAATATATCCGTTACTAATTTCATGTGGAGCGATTTGTTTTTATTTGAAAAAAAAAAAGAAAGAAAAAACTTATAAAACATAAAAAATAATTTACTTTTGTAGCTTCTTTCTTATTATATTTTTTTTAATAGAATAAAGAAATGAATGACAAAAAAATAAGATGAATAAAAAATAATCTTAATCCTTAATTTGATTTAGTAAAGTTTTATATATACAAAACACTCTCACACTCACCGCAGTTAAATATTTTTAAGTGAATTTTGTTTTTAATTCTTCATTCTTTTATTTATTTTTTTAAAATGATTCTGTTTCAATTTCATTTTCTTTGCATTTGTATCGTATTCATTTTTTTTTGTTCTGTTAGAAAATTTTTTGTCTGCTGTTTATCGTTAAAAATATTCCATTGAATTTTTCTATATAAAAGTGAGAAAATTTGCCAGTAATAAAATATCATTTTCAACACATTATTTACCAATAGATATTTTATTAAGATAACTAAATCTAGTGTAAGTACTGTAAATAGAAACATACAATAATAAAATATTGGAACATGAATCCTTTATAAAACAGGAAATAAAATCTAGAGATCAGCAAAATAAAAAAATATATATATATATACAAAATGTAAGGGACAATTTATATGCGTCCACTTTCAATATTGCAAATATTACATTGGTGCTGTTTTAGAAAATATAAAATATAAAATATATATAAATCAAGAGACATCTTATTTTTCTTTATAAAACCAACCTCTCATTCTTATATACTTCTCATATACTACCCAGCTTTTTTTTTTTTTTTTTGACTTTTGTCTGTACTGGGGGTTTTCTGTATATTATGTGACTTTGGCAATGGGCACGATATTCGACTACACGCGTACGCCTGTGTTTGTATGCTTATATATATGTATATATATATATATATATATAAATAGATACAAACATATATACAATATACTTTTAAGGGTTGATCAACGAATTTTAACTTATGTTTGGGCTTGGGCCTTTTCCTCTCATTCCCCCTATTCTACGACAGTGTAGAAAATTGCGATTTTCTTTTTTTTTTCTTCATCTTATTTTGTTGTTGTTTTTTTTTTTTGATAAATTTATGTGTGTGTGTGTAGGTATAGATATACATATACATAAATATAGAAAAAAAAAGAAGATATAATACGAAAAGATATACTTTGGATAATGATGTCAACAGAAAGATATTTATGGTGTGTTTAGGATCTCCAACTTTTCGCCATTTTTCATATGTTTTATTCATACAAAATGAAAAAAGAAAAAAGAAAAAGTATATTTCGAATAAGACAACAAAACAGAACTTTTGGTCATATTGTATTATATTTTTATATATAAAATGTGTGTGTGTGTATATATGTGTGTGTGTGTGTTTGTATGCGCAAATAAATATATAAATATAGTAAAAATGATATCAGATCAGTCAGAGGGCAATATATCATATATAAAGAAAATGTTTTTTTTTTGTTGGTTAAAGAAAAGTATAAGATGAAAAACTGTTTCATGTTTCTTTCTATAAAAAAAAAAAAAAAAACAGAAGCAAAAAAAAAAAAGAAGTGAAAAAATAAGAGATTTTTTTTGTTTGGTTGAAAAGATTTTTTTTTTCTCTTCTAACAAACCCAAAAATCAACTATTCCAAATTTATTTTAATATAAATAATTCTTTATTTGTAGTTTTTGACTTAAAATCTATACAGTCAGTCTGCCTATAATGCAATTGAAATATTATTTATGTTGATTATATTGAATTTCATTCTTTGTGATTTCAATTAATTCAAATTAAATTCCCACAAAAAATTATAAATCTTTTATAAATCTTAATCGGATTTTATCATTTAGAACAAATAACAAATTTGTTAATTCAAAAATGTCAACAAAAGGTCGTGATGAAATTCTTTAACAATAATTAATTTTATGCGAAATTATTTCAAATTTTACATAAAATAAATAAAACGATACAAAATAAGTAGAAACAAATTGAACTCTAATAAATTATCAATCCAACTCTTTAAAAACATGATAAAGATTCATCAGATTTGAATCAGAACCGTATCAAAATATTCCCAAAAATTTACCCAAATTGTATAAATTTAATTAAATTCATTTGTTTCATTTGTTTCATTTGTTTCATTTGTTTCATTTGTTTCATGTTTTCTATTTTCACCAAATGAAAGTGACCATAATGACTTAATACAATCTGGTAATTTTTTTTACGTCAGAATAAAAAATTTCTAAGAATTCTAACAAACTAAAAGAAAATCGCGTAAAATAATTAATTCATTCATTATTATTTATATTATTTATTATTATAAATTATTTTTTAAAATATTTTTAATAATAATTTGTAAAATTTGTACAATTTCGTTGGATATTTTTTTTTCTTTTAATACACAAAAAAAAAATGTCGCCAATTTTTTCTCTTTAAAACTCAATTAATAAAATATACTTTCACTTGAAATTCTTTTCTTGAATTTATATATTTTATTTAAAATGCATTCCTAATTAAAATCACTATAAAAACTACACAACAAGATAATCTTAACGTTTTTTTTCTTTCTTTCTTTTCCTTCTTTATAAATATAAATATAAAAGAAGAAGGAAAAAAAACACCAGAACATATACACAATATAAATTGAATATATAACTTTACGGAATGCGTGAATTGTATTATACATTTTATGTATAATATGACTGTAGTTTTTTTTTTTTTACAACAACAAATAATAAAATGAACAGAGAATCGGAATCTTTAAAAAGTCGTTTACACGATTTTGTCCACACACGCGTGATTTATCTCTAATAAGCAATCGTGAATGTTGCGATAACACAGCAGGCATATGGGTGCTAATTGAATTTTTTTTTTTGTGTCTTCTAAAATATTGTGTAATTTGTTTCTTAATCGTAAAATTTTTTACTAAAGGACAATATATCTCTTTGTCTCCTTTATGCGAATATCTAATGTAGTCTTTAAGACAGATTTTGATAATTCAATTTACCTTTTTATAAATAAAATATATTTTGTTTTGTTGTTTGTTTGCCGTATTTTTTTTTTTATCTTGATGCCAAAATTCTTTTAAATAAATCGTAATTTGAATTTCAACACATTTGCCATATTTATAGTTGCTGAAATAATTTGAATTTTTTTATGTTTGAATCCAATATTGATGACTTGAGTTTTTTTTGGAGATTTCTGTTATTTTTGAACAAGTTTATTTGCACCATTTCTGTTAAGGTTTATTAATTTAATTTCTATTGATGAATATTAAATGTGACAGCTACACAGAAGCATAATTTCTTTAAATAAAAATTTATTCAATAAATAATAAAACGTTTATTTTCACTTCAATCACAATTTCTTAAAGTAAATTTTTATTAAAAAAAAAAAAAAGTAAATAAATAGAAATAAAAATTCTCAGTAATCACATCAGTCATCAGTCATCAGTCATCAGTCATCAGTCATCAGTCATTACACTCATGTCTAAAACTATATATAAACATAAAAGCTTTTGGATAATTGTAAACTACTATATGGTAAAAGTGTTAATGTCACTGTCACTCATTTCTTATAACATACATAAAGATAAAAAAGTGTAAATTTATCACTATAAAAATACAAAAAAAAAAAAAAGTGGTTTATTTTTATTTATTCAATATTATTGTGACAAAACACCAAACTTTTATTTATAGGTAGAAAAATATATAATTTAAAAAAAAAATTAAACCATAAATATATTATCACACATCAAACATACACACACACACATTACTATTATTATTTATTAAAGTTTATAAGAAAATTGACAAAAGAAGTTATCTACTATTTAGATATTATAATTTATTTCAATAAACGCGTAACAAAATTATTCAGAAATATAGAAAAGAAAGAAAGAAACGAAAAAAAAATTGTCTAGAATGTTTTTTTTTTTTGCTTCTTTTTTTTTGTTTGCAATTTATATTATTTTGATCTGATAACCATCAGAATATTATAATAAGAACAGCAACAACAACAACAACAACAACAACAACAAACAACAACAAAACAGTATACATCATATTTCCCAGGATACCAATTCCAATAGACTTTTATTATTCTTTCTTGAATTTTTTTTTTTTTGCATTTATTTTTTGTCTTTCTGTTTTGCTTCAACTTTTTTTTTTTTTTTTTGTCACAGAGAAAAGTCACACTTCAATTTATGGCAAAACCAAGATGTGGTCAGGATTTTCTTATAAATATATAAATCTATAAATGTAATTTTATTATTATTATTTAACACAGAAAAAAAAAGGTACCTTATATATAAAATGGTCAAGCTTATTTGTTGATTCCACCAGTTTTTTTTTTTTTTTTACTTTTTTCACTTTTTTCTTTTTCATTTTCTTTCATTACTATTTTTTTTTTTGTTTTTGTTTTTATTGCTTAGGTGGTCATATTTCAACAATTCTTCTTGTTTTCATTTTTCTTTTTTTTTCTGTCTCTGGTTTGTGTTTGTTGTTGTTGTTGTTGTTGTTGCTGTTGTTGTTGTTGCTGTTGTAGGTATAGCAAAAAAAAAAAGTAAAAGAAAAAAAAAAGTATTATATAAGAAATACAACGTTTGATACTTTAATCCATACCTTCTACTGTATTTTTGTTTTTTGTATTTCTTCTATACCACCAGTGTATTTATATGGTTGTGTAGGCATTAGTATAGGTAAGAGTCTAAGCAAAAATATAATATTCAAAAAACAAAAACAAAAACAAAGTGTAAATCCATCTTATTCTAATACATTACGACAATAATATAAAAATAAGTACAAAGAGAGAGAGAGAGAGAGAGAAATAAAAAAAAAACACCCAGTGTCGATCGACAATATATTTATTCATTTTTTTTTTTTTTATATACAATAAAACATTTCGATGATGAAAAAATAGAATAAATAGAAAATAGAAACGACATATAATGAAAGAAAGAAAGAAAAAAAGAAAGAAAGAAAGAAAGAAAAAAAAAGAAAAGAAACACAAGAAAGTAGTAGAAATAAAAATTATATAAACATTGCATAAATATTATTACCTCGACGCTCGTACCTCTATAATGGTAGAAGACAAAAAAAAACATAAGGCGGTTTTAGGTTGAGGAATGAAACTAAACAATTTTTAAAACAGAAGAAAATACAAGAAAAAGAAAAGGAAAAGAAGAAAACTTGTGAGAATATATAAATGAAAAAATAAAATAAGAATAATCCAATGGTAAAAGAGAATCACTTGTGATAGATAACACAAAAGGAAAAGAGCATACTGTTTCTCTTTAGATTTAATTTTCCTTTTCTTTTCCTTTTTTCTATATGTACAAAAACGTAGAACTATGCTCCGATGTTTTTACATTTTTTTAGTTAGTTAGTTATTTTTATTTATTTCACAAGGGCAAGCAACCATTCGGTTAGATTTCACCCTTGAGACCTACTAGTTTTGAGGTGGGTTCTGAACCACCTAGCATCTGCATATGCAATTTATAATTCAATTCGGCGCATTGCCTGCTCTTAGGAACACATACAGATTTCCTTACATTTTTCTATATTTATTAATTTTTCTACATTTAGAAATGGAAATTCTTTTGTTTCAAACCAATAAAGATTTATGATTTTTGTTTAATGCAAATCACAGATAAAAGCTTATAAGATCAAAATTTTAAATGTACAACTAAATTTCGCTAATTTCTTCTTGTAAAGTTGCGCCGTTTCTTATTTAATTTTTTTTCTTTGAATTTCAACAAAAAAAAAAAAAATACAAACACATTTTATGAGTTTTATTTTTTAATGATGGTTAAAAAAAAGCAACAATAAATACGTAATAAAAAAAAATGAATGATTGTAAATGCATTAAATTAAAACTAATAGAATTTTTTTTCTAAGCGTCTGACGATTTAGACGCGCACAATTCTTTCTTTATATAACATACAAAATATAGTAAATACCTAACATATTATATACTTACATATATATATATATATAAATACAAAAACTACAAGACACAAAAAAAAAAATACAAGAAAAGAAAAGAACAAAAATAAAAGAAAGAGTCTTTCGTTTAACCCAATCTGTGTGCGGTGAACACAGTAGCTCACAAATTTGCATATCTAGTTCTGTATCTTTAACCACAAAACACACAATGATAATTGTAGTAGTATGAGCGCGTCAGAAGAATATTTTATACATTTTCTTCTTGTAATCAAAAATGTTCTTCTTAGATATTTTTTTTTTTTTTTTTTTGTTATTTGGTTTTTTTTTTTTTCTTATTTTATTTTATTATTTAGTTTTTCTCCTTTTCTTTATTGTTTTTCCTATAGCTGAAATCTTTATAGAATTTTATTCTTATCTTAGAACTATATGGAAATTGTTGTCCTTCCTGTTTTCTCCCTATATACGATATATATATGTGTGTGTGTGTGTGTGTGTGCATTTATGTATTTACATTTTATTATTCCATCTTATTGTTCTTTTTTTTGTTTGTTTGTTATTGAACCTTAAAAAAAGTAATCATTTAATATTTTTGATAAAATAAAAAAGAAAAAGACAAAAATGAAGGGAAGAAAAAAAAAAAAAGAAACTAAAAAACAACAAATAAAAAAATAGCGTGACACGTGACTCGCAGGATCTATTAACTTCCTTTTTCGCAGTAGATAAATGATCTACACTTCCGGTTATATTTTTTCAAAGTTTGTAAATTGGGGAAAATTGAAATGTCATTGTTGTATTTTGTTGTTGCATTTATTTTATTGTTGTTGTGATTGTCGTCTATTTTGTCTATTTTATTAAAAAATAGTAATAAAGACACATTCGTCTATATATATTTGTTGTTGTTCGTTTTTTAATATTAACATTTTTTATTTGTGTATTTGTTTTTTTTTTCTTCCTTCTTCTTGACATAATTTATCACGATTGTATTCGTCCTCCACTGAGATGATGATAATATTTTGTTATATAGTAATGACTGCAGAAATATTATCGTAATAATAATTGTTCCATTTAATCGAGTGACTTTTCTATAGTTTAATAAAAAAAAAAGAAAAAGGGGGCGGGGGGAAAAATAGGAAGAAATAAATTAATGGGTTTTTTTTCTCTCTTTGTGCGTAGGGGAATCAATTTGAAAAACTATATAATTAATATTTAGTTTTTGTCCAGATATTTATGGATTCTTATAAATTTTCAAATTACATTAAACGTTTCATATTTTGAACCAGTATATTTATAAGTAGGTAGAGACAATCGGCATATTTGAACCGTTTTAAAGGAACATAAATAAAATAAAATAACAAAATGAACAAATTATCTCATAATTTAACGTAACTTTAACTGTTGCCAAATTGTTAGAGAAAAATACGAGTTTTGATTGCATTTGATTTTTTCGTACAATTCTTTTTTTTAACATTTCACTTTTTATGTCATCCCAACAAAAAAATTTTTTTTTGTAGAATCTTGTGTCATAATATTTTACGTAGGTGAAATATTTTGTTTCTTGTATTTTATTTTATTTATTTTGTAAATAAAAACAAGAATAAAACGAAACATAAAAACGAAAAGAATTTTATATTGTAGAGACCAGGATGTAAGTTTTTTTTTCTTTTTCTTTTTACAAAAAATAACAAAAAAAATTATAATTAAGAATATTTTTTCCAAATACCGCAACCATGTGATTTGTCTTCTTAATTTTGTGGTTTTATAAGTTACTGTAAGTTAATATTTACGAGTGTTTGATTCATATGTTTTTCTTTCTCTTTTTTTTTTTTTTATATATAGAATATTAATATTTGGTGGGGCAGCATGAGGTCCATCCACATCCAAAACCTTTAGAGTGTTGAAAAAATCAGAGGATATGAATGATATTGCTATATAAAGTATAAGCCAAAACAACACCCAACAATAATAACGACAACAACACCAGTAAAAACGACGTTTTAAATATTCATAATAAAATGAAAACAGAAAAATATATTATGAACTTATATAGACTCCCTACGGTCGGGTATCACACTTGAAGCGCCGTCCCGACACTTTCTTTTATGTTTTGAAAGAAAGACGAACAAAAAAAAAAAAACTTTTCTGTTATTTTCTTTACGTTGTTCCCCTTGTTTTTTTTTATTCTTTTTCTGAAAAAACAACATTTTTTAAAATTTTCTCCTGTTTTTCTCTGTTCATTTTTTTTTTTGTTTTTTTTTTTAATCAAAAAAACATGAAATTATTATTTTTTTTTACGTTAACTGTTGAAATGAATTCATTTTGTTATAACTCAATATTTTTTTTTTCATCTTAACAAAAATCACCAGAGAGAGAGAAACATTATTTAATTTAATTTCTTTTATATAAATTATAAGAGATTTTTTTTCTCTCTCTTTCTCTCTCCTTTTTTTGTTTGTAAATGTTAAAAAAAAAAAAAAGGAATTGATTTATGATTTACAATCGATACGTTCACAATAGGCGCCTATTTCGATATAAAGCATAAAGCCAAATGTAAATATTTCTTCTTAAACATAAACGAATATTATTATTCTCTATATGTTTAAAAAGTTTAATAAATATCTTATATAATTGTTACTAATTTCGATGATAAATGTTAAAATCTTATCTAAACAAATTCATCTTGTATATTATTTATTCTTTATATGTACTATATTTTTTTGTCTCTCTTCCTAGAAGAGAGAGAGAGAGAGAGAGAAATCACAAAGAAATAAACAAACATATAAACCAAAAATTTAGGTTTTTTTTAAAAAAAAAGTTTAGTTTATTCTTTATAGAGATAAATTTATTGATGAATAAAGAACATAAAAAATAAACAGATATGCGCGTTTATTGTGAGCTAATGTGTTCATAGTTTCTTGTTGTTATTGTAAGTTTTTTTAAGTTTTGAAAGAAACAAAAAAAAAATTGTGTTTATACTTTTATTGGATAAATGTAATAAATCATTTAAGGTAAAAACTCTTTACCATATATACGTGTCAGCATCCCAGACATCTGTATCTTACTCTCTCTATCTACATATATATATATATATAAATTTTATCTGAATCTATAAACATTTAATGGTGTATTATATATGTACAAATTTATCCAGGTACATATACCTACTTATTGTATTTTATGTAAGAATTAAAAAAAGAAAAAAAAAAACAAAACAAATAATCAATTAATCAATTGATTTATCGATTTAAGTTAAATGGTTAAATAAGTCGATTGATTTTTTGCATAAGAAAAAAAAAAATTAATTTTATATTCAGTGTGACGCCTTGGAAATAATAATAAGATTTTATTATTGAAACTTAAAGTTATTTATTAATGATTTTAAATTACTCACACCATTTTGTATTATTTTATTTTTATCACATAAATGTCTGAATTACGGTAAGACATACTTTAATTAATGAAACGATAATAAAACTTGTCTAATTTGGCTGTTTCTCTTAAATTGGAATTATCAAAAGTAATCAATTGGGATTACTTTTGTTTTGTTTGTTTTTCTTTTTTTTGGAAACAATAAAATAGGAATTCAAAACGGGCAATATTTTACGTTAAATATTCTATGCCAAGAAAGGAATTAAATTTCCTTGACGTTAACAGTTTTGGCTGAAGAATTATGAAAAAATAAAACTAAAAGTGGATGCCATATGAATTGCCATAAAATTTATTTGATGGAAAAAGGAAAAATACTTTTGAATTATCTAAGTTAGATTTAGATATTGTCTCTCATATTTTAGGAATTCTACGGTTATTCAATTATGTATGCAAATAACGCATGTAAATTACGAACTTAATGATTCATATAAACTTTAATTTTATTCACAAGAATTTAAAGTAAAATTTGTTTAGGTATACAATAAACATCACATAATTTTCGAGGTAATGAAGATATTTAAGAGTTTTACTTAATGTAACTTGTTACAAACCTTAATAACCAATAACATGTAATAATAAATTGTTGCTCAAATAGTAAATTCTAATATAAGAATTTGTTTTTTTTTTGTACTCAAAATAAAGAAAAAAATTTCATTCAAAGTAAAAATATATAGGATTCAATTCAGTTAACGTAAAATAACTCATGAGAAACACAAACCTCAAACTGATTTAAAATAAAACATAAATGGAGAAAATATTTTAAAATGCAAAAAAAAAAAAACACAAAAAACAGAATTGAAAGTAAGAAAAAAGAAAAAAAAAACAGTCAAACATCGATAACAATGAGACGAGATTGCGGAAAGGAAAGGAAACAAAATTAAAGGATATTTACAACAATAATATTCCGATTTTTTTAGTTTCGTTTATTTAAAAAGAGAAAAGAATAAACAGCGAAAAGAAGAAAATCTGCCAACAGAGAATGCATTCAGATTTTTGCTTGTGATTGACGATAGCCATTAGATTGACGAGACATTGACGAGTTTAGGTATACAGGGTGACTCTGTTTTTCGTAATATTCCAATAAAACAATTTAAATATTATAAGAAAATATTTTTAAATTATATTTGATCGATTGCGCTATTTTACACTTTCAGCATAATTTCAATCTTTGTTTTTGCATTTCTTTCCATGTAAGTCTAATTTGATCGATTTGAATTGAATGAATTGGAATTGTTGATTATTTTAAATGCAAATGGGCCACCTTATAATTGAAATGGAATTTTTTATTTCTTCTTTTTTTGACATCAAGAGACCCATAAATTTTAGTATTTTTAAAAGAATTGAAAAATCGCCGCCAATGCGTCGGACTAACATCGCTGTTAAATCTCATTCTATCTCATTTTATCACAATTGTTTTTTAATCTTATTAACATTATCTTTCTTTTTTCTTTTCATTTATAAATTTATTTTTAAAAAGAAGAAGAAAACCAAAAAACATTTGGCCATTGATGTGCGTTTAGAAAAAAAGTTAAAGCATGCGAAAATGTCAATCGAAAAATTTTTATAAAATAAAATTCCAAAAATTGGTTTTTGGTAAACTGATGGAATTTTTTTTTATATCCCTTATGGATATCAATCGAAAGATAAGAAATCAAAAAATAAAGAAAGGAAAAAAAAATGGGGGAAAATGGGGGAAAAAGAGTCCTTAAAAGAATGTCGTTTTACATGCGTTACGTATTTATATATTCGTAAAAAATCAATACAAATATAAAAGATAATAAATTAGATTTAATTAGATTAAATTTTTCTCAGGTTAAAAATAAAATTTATTTACAAGTTGTAATTTTTAATGATCAAAATTACACAAAAATATATTAAAAGAAATAATTCATCAATGTCGCTCTGACATTGATCCTCCTATACCGTACTTGGGCATATTAGTTGAAAATTGTCTTCTCTGAATTTTCTTATTATTTTTAATTTCCCTTCAACAAAATAATAATTTCTGTTATGAAATATTTGACCAAACTTTATGAAATAAATTCAAGTTTCATTTTTTTCAAATCGATAATGGCGAAGAGGTAAAGTTTAATGTTTAAGAAATTATATTCTAATCGACTCTTAATGAGTAATTGAATAAACTAATTGAATTTCTTCTTTTCGTCGTTAAATATCTTTGAGTTAGATTTTCAATTTGTTCTTTTTTACTACAACATGACATGATCCTTTTTGTTTATTCGTTTTGTCTCTATTTATTAAATAATTAAAATCAAATAGATAAGGAAAGGATCTTTGAAAACAATCAAATTAAAGGAGACATAAAAAAATATTCAATCTAAAAATTATTTAATTGAAAAATATAAATTTCATAAAAATGGATTGTGTCACGCATTTTCATTTTCATTTTCATTTTTCTTTTCTTTTTTTTTTCTTTCAACAAATAAAAGAAAAAATTTATTTTTTTCCAATTTATTTATTTCTTCTTTTTTGTTCTTATTAAATAATTTCTTGAGTTTAATGTGATAGTCTCAAAATGTCTCATAAAAAAAGATCTGACATTTTTATTATTTATTATTAAAAGAAAAAGAAAGAAAAAAAAAGAAGTAAAACAGAATAAAAAAAAAAACGTTAAAAAATACAGAAAAGAAATTGTGTCACTGTAAAGTGAAGCAAAAAAAAAAAATGTTGAAAGATTGCAATACAAAAAAACAAAAACAAAAACTTAATTTCATGTTTTTTGCTTCTTACTTTTTTTTTTTTTCTAAATACACTTTTAAAGAAACAACAACTATAACAACAACAACAAGAAATAAGTAACGAATACATTTTTATATAGACCATACTCATAAATGTTATAAAAACAATATTTTTTTTTTTATATTCTTACAATTTATCAAGTATTAATATTAAAAGATTTATGGGTCAAAAATTTTTTTTTTATAAGAAATACAATTTTTTTGTTTCTTATTCTTTCTCTTTCTCTTTGTCTATCTCTCTTTATCAAGAGATATACTCTTGAATGTTTAGATATTAACTGATGTTTTTTGATTGATTACGTCAAAGGTGACGTTTCATTTTTTTTTTATATACGCGCACGCATATTATATCCTCTATAGATTTTTTTTTTGTCTTCATAATAACAAACAAAAAATCATAAATACAAAACTATCCTATATATGAAAACAATAAGAAGAAAAAATATATCCACAATATATATATAAAATTTCTTTGGTCTTGGGATGGGTTCATTACAATAGACTTTTTATATTGTGTTAATATGTTAAGGGTGCGTTCTACACTTGTTCATGCGGAGGATTTCTTTTCAATTTTTGTGTATATATAAATTTGTTTTATTTCTTTATTTTTATTTTATTTTTTGGTGTATGTATGGAGGACCCACAGATATTTCTCTTCTTCTCAAGGACTAGACAAGGCGTGAATATTATACTTAAAAATAATAATATAGCATTGAATAAAATTGCGTGGGGTCTTACGTATCATTTTTCAATTGATTGTTTTGTATTATTATTTTTTTTTTTGCTTTGCTTTGTTATGGATCAGCAGGATACATTTAAGTAGATTTTATATGTGTCTGCACGATGAATAAATTGATAACAAAATAAAAGAGGATGATAATTACGCAAGTCAAAATATCCTCCTTAAGATTTTTATGAAAAATAAAAAAAAAAAAACAAAATAAAAAAATTTGAAATTGTCAAATATTTGTGAATGTATTTTTATATTGGCTTTTTAAGATTTTAAAAAGTATTCAGGAGGCTCAATTTTATGGTAAATGGAGAATATGAATTTGTCCCATTGTTAAAAGCTCTTTTTTGTCGGCCATTTTTATTTACACCAAAATTAAAAATTAGAGAAATTAATATTTTACAAAGTAACTAAATTCTTGAATGGAATTCGTTAAATAGAATAATTTAAAGTGTATGAAACAATTATCATAATTAATTATTTCTCATTGCACCAATATTTTTCTTTATTTAATGGCACCCTTTTATTATTATAAAAATAATTAACAATAAATGTGTGTGTATGCGTCTGTGTGTAGAATCTAAAAATATATTCAAATGAAAAGTTGAAAATGTGCGAAACAAAATGTTATTCGTATTATAAAGATGTTTTTAGAAATTTTCCTTTTCTTAAATAAAACAAAATCCTTACATCCTTCAAAAAAAAAAAGAAGAAAAAGAAAAAGTAAACAAATAACATTAACAAAGTAAATGTTTCTTATCATCATAAGAATCGCAAAAAAAAAGAAAGTTTTTTTAAAGAAAAGATTAAGCCTGTTGTTTGACATAAATTCTGTTTTGAAACAAAATAATTACCACAAAAACACTGAGATTAGTACAGCAAACGGTTTTAGTCTAAATTAATTACGTTTTATACTAAACAATAATATAATCCATATTATTCTTCGTTGTCGTATCTTATATTCATCCATATATATATTGTGATATGTTATATCAATTCTAACACCATTCACATCTCTTTGATTCTATTCAAGCAATAATAATGATAAATATAACATACATCTTCTTTCCACCTTTCAAGTTTATATCCTCACATCGCATCTGATCTGCCATGATGATGGCACGAGTGGGTGACTTCCTCAAAAAACAGCGATGAGTGAAGTCTATATATACATACACATATAGATATTACACACATACATAAGGTACACAACAAAGCTGGTAGATGTATATACATATAGACTAAAAGGAGGTAAGTATACTATAAGGGTGAGTTTCATATTTGAATTGCTAATAACGCCCCCAATGGAATTGGATTGAGTGAATTTTCTTCTGAAGGTGAAGAGCGGCTGAATATGTGTTTTATATATACATGCATAAAATTCGTATATATGTATATATTGTTTATATAAAGATGTATATAGGACGAAAGTGAACTGAAGGACTAAACCTAAACCATGGTTATGTCAAAACATCCTCATCATCTGCACACTCTTTTCATTCTTTTCTATATATGAAAATGATCCACGGTTATACGTCTCTAGCATTTGTTCTTGATATGACTGATATAGATCTGCCTATATATGTTAGTATACATTAAGAAGACACACACACACAAAGGGTGTTAGAAGAATAAAGAAAGTCGTAGTAGAATAAGAAGAAGAAGAAGATCACATATCACAGTTTGGTGTATTATAGGTATATTTGAAATGTTTGAGTAAGAACCAAATTCCACAAACCAAACTATACCTACATCACATTAACCAGGGCCAAATTGGTCCATTGAAATTCAGATAACAATTTGAATATATGAGAGCATATCGCGCTTATAGAAATAAATGTTAAAATTACAACAAAATTTGAAAATTTCTAAAAATCTAAAGATGTAAAATAATTGTTCAAGTCAATGTTTTAGAAATATTGGAAAATGTTAAATTGAAATTACTTTTCTGGCAAAAACAATTGCATTTAAGAATATTAAATTCAGACAAAAATTATAAATTGTCTCTAAAGGAATAAAATATAATTGTGAGACAATTTTCACCTCTGTTCACTAAACTATATCCCTTTTATATAATACAGGATGTGACGTGTGAATTTGTGTGTATATAAATGTCATTGGGATTTATATATAATATATAGAGCAGTGAAATTGTTTGATAATGTTTTGGGATTTTTCTCCTTTTTTTTTTTCATTTTATTTTCGTTTTTTTTTTATGTTGAAAAGAAAAGGCGTCGTGAGATTCGGGTTAAAAGTTAAAAGGGTGATACGCTTTTATCTTTAGTTTTATATTTTGGGTTATTTTTCTTTGTATGTGTAAGGATATATTTACTTCCTTCTATATTTTTTTTTTTGACTCAACTCAAAACTTTGATGAAGGTGTGAATTGAGAAAACATTACTTTCTTTTTCACTGAGATTTAGATACGCTTTTCAAATTATTTCCATTGTCTAAAGTTTATATTTTCAAAAAAGGGAAAAAAAAAAATATACATATTTTGTGTAATTTTTGTTTGGGGATAACAAATTTGTTAAAATTTAGACAAAAATGATTTTCTAATTAATATCAAAGAATAAATTAGACTTCTAGACTTCTTTTGTGTTTTGTTTTTTTTTTGTAGAGAAAAATTATAAAATTGAAAAATTGTGAAATTTATGAAAATGAATTTGAAAAAAATTAATAAACAATTTTATGACGTTTATATAAATCAATTAAATATTCGTGTACGTATATTATTTAAATAAAATATGACGTATGAATTTCATTCATATTTTAATATTTTATATACGATAAAAATGAGGTTACAGACGTCAGCCCTCAATATATGGATAAATGATAACCGAAAAATGGAATATTATTTGGTAAAATATGAATTATTATTATCGGAAAGAATATATAATTTTTTTTATAACACAAACAAATAATAAAAGACAAAGATTCTAGAATGAAGTACAATAAAATTGTATCAAGTATTTGACATTCTTGTAATTTGGTACAATAATATAAATAAAAAACGACTGTCTAATAACGATATTTATTCGCGCACATTTATTCCTGTTGGAAGATTTTTGTTTTTGTACGAATATTAAATGAAAATTAACATTTAAATATTGTCTGTACAAATATCATAAAATATGAAATTATTTAGCGTGATCCGGTTAATAAAAGCAAATTCGAAAAGTTTTATTAATATTTTTTAAAGCTGTTACAAAATTAAAAGAATTGCCATTTGCCAACATCATCAGTTTTTTAGAATTTATCGATAATTCTCCATTATTTTATTTTTTCATTATTTGATTAAAAGTTTAATATCAATCCCGAACGATAAATACGGATTAATAGGGATGAATATGGATGAATACGTATTCTATATAAGAAAACTAAACTTTTAAGAAATCTTACAAACAGATTCCTATTTACGGACACTTTAAATTAATAAAAAATTGTATTTTGTTTAGTTTAATTTTTGCAGAACACATTTTTAATCTTAATTACATAATTCATCAACTGCTGGTAACATAGAGAATTATTTTTAGGGATAAGTGTATAATTGTGGAATTGTATCAGAAATTTCCCACAACCGGAAACAATAAATCTAAAACATGTAAAATAACCAAAAGAATAATCAAAAATTCATAAATTCACAAATATTATTAAATATCCGTATTAAATTAGTTTAAATATTCTGATGTGATTATTAATTGCACAATAATTAAGGAATTTATATAAATGAAGTACTTAACACGCAATACTTTATTAAAAGCTTTTAGAAATAAAAAGAAAATACTTTTTGTTCATGTAATGTACACACTTACTTTTTATAGCCTATAGTCAGGTAATTTAAATTTTTAATTATATATTTATTTTTAATTTAATTAATCTAATCCATATAATTACTGTACAATGTATGGGATATACAGGTAATGCGTGTAATCACCAATTATTGATAATTGTTGGTATAAAAAATAATTTTGATTGTGCGCTAATATTTTGATCTGTTAAATGTGAATCATTAATCATTTATGAAAAACAATTTGTTTTCATTGTATAAATAAAGGACTCAAATTTAAGAGGTTTTGCACAATAGCATCCGTTCTTTATTGCTTCAATTTTTAGTTGTCTATACTAACTAAAAAATACAAACACTTCATAATTCTTAACTTTTGTTATTTTTCTTCTTTTCAAATATTTAACAAAAATCTATTTTTAATTACTTAATTACTTTAGTTCAAGAATTTCAGAATTATTTAAGAACTAAAGAGGGAATATAAGATTTAAACAACTTTAAAGACACTAATTAATTTAAAAACAAACTTAAAATTTCTATATACATAATTCAGCATAAAAAACTAACTAATTTGTTATTCAAAAATCTGATAAATATTATTTACACGATATTAATTAAATTACATTAATCAATTGAATGATGTTAATTATTGTAAATAATAATAAACTAATAAAAAATATAATCAATGATAACAATTATTTGACGTTAATTGAATAGATAGATATACAACGGTTGATAATTGCTAAAAATAATTGAAATAATACAAAACAAGTAGATTGTACTTGGGGAATCTATAGTAAAAAATTAAATAAATAAAATCATCATCCTACAATAAAAACAATATTTTTACAACAATTGCTAATTGGTATCAATCATTTTATTTGTATATAAATTGCATATTTTTGGTCGACACGTTTTACGTTAAATCAAAATTGATTAAATGGGACGAACCTGTCAAAAAATTTTTTTTTTGACATGCTATTGATTGAATATCCAGAATGGAATAAAATGTTCAATATTGAATTTTTCTTTTTTTGTTTTATTAAAAATATTCTTAAATTTTTGCGTATATAATAAAATGTAGAAAATTGTTTACTGATTTGATTTTAAGAGTGCGTGCGTGTAAGAATGAGGGTGAAAACACACACACACATATATATACATATAGATTATTTAGTACAGAACATTTAACAATATATTATATATAAATCTAAACACAAAAATCAATAATCAATTAAATAATAATAAATATCAATGGATATTCTATATGCATGCATTCGGTATAAATAAATGATTGTGAATTCAAATGTGAATTTTTGTAAATAATATACTTGAACGTCGACATCATAATAATACACAATATTATTTTGATGTTGACTTTTATTTCTGTACTTTATGATAAAGTTAAAATTATTGAAATATAAAGGGTGGGTGTCGAGGGGTTGACGTAAATAAACACACGTGACTCTTATTCACATTTATTATAATTATGAATTTCAACCATTTTTTTTTTTATTTATTGTGAACGCAATAATAATTAATAAGAAATCAAAACATAGAAATCAATATAAGATAAAATTCTAGATCTTAACACTTATTTTGTTAAAATCTCACCTCCTGAATTCTGCTAGCTATCCATTTACACAGATACTAAAACATTTAGAAAATTCAATAATTTATTATTCTGGTGACAATTCTTGTCAGCGACATTTATTTTTTTTTCTAAACAAAAATTGTTTTTTTTTATTTTTTCCGGCAAAATTTTCTATAAATTCTAGTTTTTAATTAAAATCCAGAAAAACAAAAAAATTCAAAACAAAAGAGCTGCTCCATTTTCCATTGACATCTTTATAATTTAAATATTCTAAAAGTGCGTGGACAATATAAAATATTCTAAACAAAAAATTTTAAAGTTAAAAAAAAAAAATTTTAGTTAAAAAAAGAAAAAAAAAATTCAACATGGACTTACAAAAAGACACCCACCTCCTCCCAAGATCAAACCACCACAATATCAATATCTTTATAAATGTCGTTTTAATCGTTTCTTATCCAATCATCGTTCACTTTGATTCGATTGGATGACAAATAAAAAAAAGATGTATATGAATAATATACAAGTTTATCATATGATGCGATGCTGTATGCTGTGTATGTTTGCCTTAAAAAAAAAAAAAAAAAAAAGAGTAAAAATAAGAACAAAATAAAGAAAAATATAATAAAAAAAAAAAGAAAAAAAAAGAGACACACACATTACAATGTTACATCTGTATGTATAGAAAAATATACAAAACAGATAGAACGCAATTTTATTATATATTTGTTGTACTTGTATTTTATTATTTTTATACAATGAGGAGCAGCGATGGTAAATGTATTAAAAATATAAAAAAAAAAACTTTAAATAAAAAAACCACAACAACAACAACAACAACAAAGAAATGAAAAAGAAAAAAAAATCTGTTTTACTTGTTGATCGTCAATTGTTTTGATTGGTGGTTAACATTTAATACAGTCTCAATATTTTTATCAATATATACTTTATTTTTTGTTTTTTTTTTTGTTTGACTTTTTATTATTTATTATTATTGCGACAATATGTACAAATAAAAGTATATAACATTTAACGTGTCTTTTATAATATAGACTTTATATTTAGATATTGTAACATTAATTTTTTATGTTATATATAAATTATTTGTAGTGTTTTAATTTTGCCAATAATATAAATTTTTCATTAAAGAAAATTCAATTTTCTCAATTAATAATATAATTTTTCTGACATGTTATTTATATATGGAGTAATATACACACACTAACATACAATCAGAAAAACATAATTGTTTACATACAATTAAATTGACCCTGTCGATTTCACCCAAAAAATTTTTTATACGCGATTTCTCATTCAGACCTTGCTTTAAAAATGTAAAGCGTTTATTTCTTCTGTATTTTTTTTTTGTTTGTTTAACTTTTCGGAATAACAACAACAACAACAACAACAATAACAACAATAACAACAACAACAGAAATAAGCAACAAAGAATTAAAATTCAATAAAATTATAATAAATTCTGTTCATTTGACCTGAAATATTTGTATTTGAGGAGTAAAGAAATATACAACAAAAAACAAAATAAAACAAAAACAAAAACAAAAACAAAAATAAAAAAAAAAAAATACAGAAAATGAAGAAAAAAAAAAATTTCTTTATATAAGATACTCATTTCAAGTACGTGATTTAAGTTTGTTGACGGCGTGAATATCAATTACTTATTTTATATATCAAAGAAAAAAAAAAAAAAATGTTTAAACCTCGAAAATAAGAAAATTGTTGAGCTATAATCAATATCATTTGTAACTGTCCTTTAATTATTTTTATTATAATTTCATGTCATTAAACTTAATCCTGTCAAATATTCATTTTTCATTTTATTTCACAATAATTAATTTATTTGATTTCACCCTACGGTACAATATTAAATTTTTCTCAAAATCTTTAATTGCGGCAACAGAAAAAGTGGAAAAGAAATTGTACAATTTCATTAAAAATAATTATAATTTTTATTACTTATTCTTCTTCTTCTTTCTCTTTCTCTTTTTCTCTTTCTTTTTCTTCTTCTTCTTCTTCTTCTTCTTCTTCTTCTTCTTCTTCTTCTTCTTCTTTTTCTTTTTGATTTTTTTTTTTTTTTTTATTGAGTTAAAAAATAAAATGTCCGCGGCTTAACTTAGTCACGCACTTGAGAGTTTATTACATAAATAAAATATCGGCGACCACGACAACAGAAATTCATGGATAAAACTATACTGTGGGACTTTCTGTCGACATTATACAAAAGAAATATTTTTCGTTTGTTCTAAAGAAAAAAAAAAAATTATATAAAAAGGGAAGATATTAGTTAAAAAAGCTCATTTGATTATAATAATGAATCGCATTATATGTTTTGTAAATTGAATAGATTAGTTTTAATTATTAGTAAATTTTAACTTATCTTGATTTTTTATGTACAAGAAAATTTTTATATTTGCAAATAATTTTGATCGGCAAGATTAAGTAACCAAACGTCTGAGCAGATCTGTAAGCAAATATTATAAAAGTCAGTCGTATGTTAAAAGTCGAAATCAGATTATTTCTGGCAATCAAATTTATTTTAAGCAAACCTTAAAACAACATCAATACAATTATATAATATTAAAGTATTTTTACCATTATCCTTTATTCTTTGTCTTTGGATTTTCTATGAAAATGCGAACAACAAAAGTTGAAATTTTTAAAGTCAATATTAGTAATTGATTGCTGCCGGATTTCACCATAATTTTACGTCGTGGTTCCATATGTTGTTTTATATTCATGTGACTTAAAATTGTTGTGAAAATTAACATGTCGTTATCCGTAGTTGTATAACACAAACATCAGATAGATTGAGTCCTAACTCCTAAGGGTTCTTTTACAATTATTTTAAGTTGTGCTTAAATTATTTTTACTCTTTTCTTTATCCGATTCGAACAACAAATATTTTATATTTGTTTTTAGCAATTAATTAATGAATTAAAATCAATTGCAAAATAAAGATTTTAAATGTAGAATTTTCATCAGGTTTTAAAATTAAATGAAGAAATATAATTTCTATTAAAATCTGTAAGCTTCCATCAAAATAGAAATATTAAAGAAAAATTGTAAATAATAAAAGCTTTCTCCCTAAATTCTATAAAGTCTAATCTTTCATTTCTATAATTCTGTTTATTTTTCCATTCTTTGTTTTTAAAATATTGGATAATATATGAACATAATAATGTGACGGTAGAATAATTTATACAAGTCGGAGTCACATGGAATCAGGAACGTTTACCGTGAATATTCAAATATAATTTAACACAACTTTATAGAATTTCATTTTCGTCTAGAATTTTTTTATAATTTTTGTCTAAAACCAAATGAAACCTTATAGAAAATTTTCATTCATTATTTTACTTTTTTTCTTTTTCTCTTAATTTAAATTTACAATTATACACAATTCATTTTATTTTTGTTTGACGGTGGTCTGCTGAAGAAGACGAAGAAGAAGAAGAAGAAAAAAAGCTTCGTTGGAGTTGGTCTTTTGATGATTTTTGTTTGCTTGTTTTGTTTTTTTCTTTTTTTTTTGGTAAAGACATGAAACTATTTTAAAAGAAAAGAGATGTTTCTTTCACATGCCATTTCCTTTTAATAAAAAGAAAAAAAAAAAAAAAATAAAATAAAATATATTTCGGTGCGTTTCTTGTTTTTTTTTCTCCGTTTCTTTTCCTTTATTTTATTTTTTTTTTTGGCTGATTATCTTTTCTTTTTATAAAGAGTTTCATTATGTATACATTATTTGTATAATATTTATTTTCTATGTGGGTCTGGGTGGAAAACGTTACCACCTATAATAGAATATTCATTCATAGATAATTTTCGTGTATGTCTCGTTAAATATTTTCAATAGATAATTATTAATAGATCGTGAGAATTTAACAGTGTAAACATAGTTCAATATATACACGTGATAGTCCAACCGGAAGTCATCGTCATGTCATAACTATATACAACTTTATAATATTTTTTTTTTTTTTTGTTTTTGTAAGAATCGTGAAGACTAACTCCCACATTTTATTTTTTTTTTTTACTTTAACTAAATAAAATTTTATTCCTTTTGCTTTTTTTTTTTTTTTTCTATATACTGAAAGGTACTTGTGTGGTTCTGCGTATATAAATTATACACAACACACACACACACACACACACGAATATTAGTCAAAATTTGAACATAATAATAATAATAATAATAAAAACAATTTAGAGAGAAAAAAAAAAGTGTCTTAAGAGAAAGAAAAAAAAAAAAGGTTAAGAATAAAAAAAGTAATAATTTAAAGAAGAAGAGGAAAAAAAAAGTAAAATGTTACAATGGTCGAGTACTGAATCTTATATTTTTAAATATAAGAGAAAAAAAGAAAAGAAATGTAAGTAATTTTTTTTTTTTTCTTCTTCTTTACAATAATAAAATGTTGTTGATGAGTAAAGATGTTGGAGATGAGACGCCAAATGTCGAAGCACGTACATTAACTGTGTATATTGAAGGAATAAATAATATAATTTTTAGTTTGTGTGTTTTTCTTTTTCTTTTTATTTTTTGTAATGTTCTTCAGAATAAACTAGTTCTCACCATTTACTTTTTTTTTTTTATATGTTTTGTTGTTTTTGGTTAATAATAAAAAAAAAAAAAAAGAATACATATCGCATCATGATCACAATCGTTATATCCTCATAATCATCATCAAACAGAAACATATCAACATAATAATAAAAACATAAAATGCCATCAATGGAATAACTGGAATATGAATAATATACACTGAAGATCTTTACACCAGTGTTAAGATACACCAGACTTTAGTTAAGTTTAACAAAAAAAAAAAAAAAAAAGAAAAAATTGAAAGAAGATTGCAGTTAACTGATAGCCTGTGTTATAACCGCAAAAGACAATTGCTATGGGTATAAAGAAAAAAAAAATAAAGATTAAATTTGCTTATCGCGACGGCATCTCGATTGACTACTTATGTTAAAGTTTTATTATTTTTTCTTGTATAGTTTTTCATTTTCTATCGCTTTTCTATATTTGTGGTGTTTATGTATTAACCATACCATATTTATAATATTATCGGGTATTTTCTATAAAACTGAAAAAAAAAATCAAATTATAAAATTAAATTTAAACAAAAATTTATATAAATATGAAATAAATTTAAGGATGTAGAATATTGTTGTGGTTAGAACAATGGCTATGAGATCGTGTCCTGGTATGTATTACTCAGGATTGTGTATTTTAATTTATATATGAGAAAATTGCTTAATTATTCAATAGTTTCCTTTCTCTCTCATTTGCATTACCAGAAAAAGTTCATTATTGCGGATAAAAAAAAATTGTTTCCTATTTTTTCATTCTTCCATCCATGATAGTGAATTTTAATTGTGTACATTTATGTGATTTTATGTGGCAATAAAACGTGTAATAAACAAAAATCAATTTGTTTAATGAGCGATCATATTCCATCAAATTTTTCAATTCCTTAAACACAAATTACGTAATTAATTAATTAATTAATTATAGTTTTAAAATAGATTTTTACATTTTGGATTAAATTACAAAATAAACAATAATTAAAAATTAATTAGATTTTTCAAATTCTCTAATTAGAATTGGTAAATATCTCGATAAGTTATGCGACATAATAAATATTTGCACTAATTACTAAATTGGTGGAAACTTTTAAAGAAAGTGCGTCTTTTTTTTTTTGTTTGTTTGTTTTTCTTTTTATTTATTTAAATAATAATTGACTGAATAATTAATTAATTGATTTTATGTACTGGCATGCACTTTAGTTTATGTAAAATCATTATTTAAATGTTCATTTAAGAAAAACTTGATTTTATAAAATATTTATTTACAAAAATGGTCAAATGTAAATTTATCTTAATATTATTCAATGAATAAATAAAAATAAAATTTAGTTTCAATGATAATAATAATTAGTGAATTCATTTCCGATTATTAAGAATTAATTATTAAATTTTAATGAACTTGGAGATGGCCTGGGCTTATTTACATTGTATGTTATGCTATTAAAATAAATTGAAAATTTAACTTTTGAATTTATCGTAATTAGGAGCTTTTTCATAAGTCACAATCACATATTAAAAACAACCCACTAGAATCATAAATTATAAATGTTGAAAACCTTGTTCCAGTTCTAATGAGCAGAAAATCACTTAGATTATTATATACATTTTTCGATCCTCCAAAACCTTAGTCCATTGCATCATGATTTTATTTAATTTTTTTCTCCAATATATTTTATGAAACTTACCAATTAAAGGGGGTGGGGTCGTCGTTAAAATAAAAAAGTTTAAGAACTTCTATGTTAGAGAACTTGGGTGCGATGTGTGTGTGTGTGTATGCCTGCGTGTGTACATGACTAGATACATATACATAACATATGCTTATACACATATAAAAAATACATAACGTAACGTATATAGGAATATATTTTAAACAACGCGACCATCATCATTTCGCATTTGGATTTTTACTTTGAAAGAAAACATGAACATGAATATAATATAATAAATAGACATTCAGATCACGTTCTGTGGTTTATTAAAATAAACTTGTTGGTCGAAAAATTATTTATTTCAGTTTTAGAGCTACCTGTTTTAATATTATAGAAAACCGCGCGATTTTAGTATGTGTTTTTTTGCTCCCTCTCTCTCTCTCTCTCACTCTCACCATTTTATTTATTTATGTTTTTTTTTTTCATAAAAATATTTAGAAATTAAATGATGATGATCATAATAATATAATGTCGGCTCTCTGTTTTTTTTTTTGTTATTTTATATCCATATTTTAATAATGCCATCATCATAACAAATCGATATCTGTGATTAAAAGATAACATTTTCACTTTATGCGTAAATATTTTTGAATTGTACAAGAATGAATTTCATTCCAATGTTAAAATTCTTAAATGAAATTAACTTTGATTTAGTTGATTTATTGACTGATTTTATTATTATCATCATCATCATCACCATTGTCATCATCATTAAGCAAGGACTTCTTGATTTTGTATAAAGCCCTCATGGTGGGCCAGGCTATTTGTAGATTAAAAAAATAAATAAATTATAGATTTTATTTTATTTGTCGCAATTAAGCAACAAAAAATCATTTGACGTTGCCTTTTGGAAACTTTGATTTTTACAACTAATTAGGGAAATAATATTCTAAACTTTTAAGAAATAAAGAATGATTTCTTAATACTGAAGTCTGATTCATCTGTAACATCCACCCACAATAATAAAATATACAAAATCAGAGATTTTCCATTGTTCTAAGGATATTCTTTTTGGTTGATTTTAACGAATTAATTTATATTAATTTAATTTGTTATTCTAATATTATTTATTTGATTGATAATGAAAGAATTTTTCTTATTTATGTTATTGCGTTTCTTTTATTAATCTTAAAGATTTATTTAATGAAACGAACATCAATTGTTTTGTTTTGTATTGTATAGAATATCGTTACATTTAGAATAATATAATTATATTTATGGCAGGCATATACGATAATCTTCAACTATTGTTTCACTTCAATCATTTTGTTTGTTTTCATTTCAATAACAAATTAATTAAAATAAAATTAAAGTTTTAAATTTTTATTTCCTATACGAGAAGTAGTTAATATTTTTTTTTATCTCAATAGTTTCAAAAAAAAAAAAACAATTTTTTATTGTTTAGAAAAGGTAAGTAAATTGTTGACTTTCATTAAGAAAAAATTGTACGGAAAAGTCTGAAATAAAATCCGGGTTCCAGTTTCATAAGGAAGTCGAGACGGACAATTTGCAAATATTTGCTGTATAATCATTTAACAATAATTTTGTTTTAAATGCAAAGTAAAATTACGAAATTTAATATTCGGATTACTAAAGTTAAAACCACCCAATCTACTCTACCCATATTTTTCAGCCGGTTCCGTTCATATCTAGAATTTTACAAATTTAAATTGCAATTTGAAAAATTAGTCATTCTAATATTGAACCAAATATTTATCAGACATCATAAACAATTACAGTATAATTGTTTAATTTACGTTAGAAAATTCTTTAAAAATAACTCAATGATTATATAATTGAAACAAAAGTACTTTGTATATAAAATAAATGCCAATGGATTTAATTGGTACGGGAAGCAAAACAATAAATTATTTATATGAACAATTTTTTTTTAACAAAAAATTTCTTTAAACTTTTATACATCTTTTGTTTAATCTTTAATGTCTACTCAATATTCGTATACGTCTTTTAGATTTGATTGGCCTTTTTTCTTGTTTATTTGTTTTGTTTGTGTAAAAGCTGTAAAGAATCACACTAGAGATCACAAAATCACTGCTCATATAATTCCTTTAAAATTTGACGTCATTACTTTAATATTTTTTTATCGCCAGGTATAATTAGACTAATCGGCGATATTTAAATTTTATATTTTTTGTTTTGTATTTTGTTTTTTGTTTTTTTTTTTTTCTGATTCTTTTTTTGAGGGCTTGTCACATTTACGTAGGCTGTATGTTCTGTTTTTTTTTTTATATAAATTACAAGAACAGACATTGCAGACAATTATTTTTTTTTTTGTGTTTTGTTGTATCGTTTTTTTTTGTTCTTCGTCATTTGTTTCGGTTTGATATGCTTTTTTTTTAACTTGTATGCCTTTCTTTTCTTTTATAAATAATAAAATAATAATATCTAGTTGTTGTTGTTGTTGTTGTTGTAGTTGTTGTTGTTGCTGTTGTTTTTGTTTTTTGTTTTATGGTTTATTCTTGTCTTCCTTATTTTGCCCTTGTATATAAATACTTGTCATTCCGCACACCAACCAGACCCAAAAGATGTGCGTGGATGTTTTTCTTTCTTTCGTTTATTTTTTTCTTCTTCTTCTTCTTCTTCTTAATTTTTCTCAGTTTAACAAAATATTTTATTTTATAGAGAGAGGATGTTTTTCGGTGTGGCTTTTTTTTGTTTTTTTTTAACTTGATTGTTGTGTGTTTTTTTTTTTTTTGTTTTATTATTTTATGATATTTTCCTTTAAAAATCTGTCTCTTCTTTATATATTTTTTTCGTTGTTTCCAACCAACAAAAAAAAAAAAACAAACCAAAAGACACAAAAAAAAAAGGAGAAGATAAATGTAATTTAAGAATCTTCATTATATGTTTTACACGTAATTTTACATGACCAAATACACGCATACACATTTTCTTAGTTCTTTTATTACACATGAATAAATATATTGTTTGTAACAAAATAAAAGAAAGAAAGAAGAAGAAGAAGAAAAGAAAATCATAATAAAAATAAATAATATTTTATGTGTGCGCGGACAAAAAAATAAATTGTGTGACAAATGAATGTCAATTAACATAATTGTGACATAATGTCAGACCAAAAAAAAAACAATTTATCTCAACAATAATAGAGCGCGTTTTTATTAACATTTTTTTTCTGTTTTGTTTTTTTTTTATTCATTTTTAAAGTTTTTTTTTTTTTTTAGTTTTCTATGAATAAATAAACTATTATGAAAATTATGAATTATTTTAATTATTATTAGGTTTTATTGTTGTTATTATTATTGTTGTGTGTGTGTGTGTGGTTGTAACTTTGTTTTTATTTATATTGCTTAGGTATATTGCTGTTCATTGTTATGCAATGGTCATAACGCATTCGCGCAATTTCTATTATTAACGCAGAATGAAACCTAAAAAAAACAAAAAAAATGAATTCTTTAAAATTTGTGTTAATTAGCAAATAACACGTTGAAATAAATTAAAGCAGAAATAAGAGCAACACTATTTTTGTGTGCTTTTTTCTTTTCTTTTTATTAGGTCTAGGAGTATAGAGTGTTGGGGACAAGTGATTTCAGGCACAGTGATCTTAACACTTAACTATTAAATTAAAAATAACGAACTTAAAAAGAAAAAAAAAAAAAAACAAACAAACAGAAAATAAAAAAGAATAAAAAAAAAACACACACACACACAAGAATATGTTTCTTTAAAGTCGCACGTTTTATTCTTTTAGATTATCATATTAAAATAATCTTTTTACGTGAATTATATTATTTGTGTTTTCTTTTCTATATACAGATATTTTATTTTTATATAAGATTTTCAGGGTCTTGCAACTTTTGATTTATTCTTACACTTTTTTTTTTGTTTTTATTTTCTTCACTTAAAAGTCAGTGAAAGAGAGAGAAAGAGAAACATGTCCTTTTCTTTTTGATTGTGATAGATTTTATAAATTCTAAAAGTTTCACTAAATTGTATCATTTGAAAAAGAAATATGTCGTTCTTTTAAAAATAAAAAAATTACAATGAAAACTGCATCATAAAACCACATTATTTATCATTCTTATATTTTTTTTTTATTGTTGCAATTCAACAAGTGAGTCTTTTGTCAAATGGATTATAAAACTTTACATGTTGAATATTTTTACTTAAACTTTGTTAAAATGTTTGCATGTAAAAAACATCGGAATTACAATCAATATTTAAATTTTATATTTGTAATTTTATTATGAAAAAAAAAGGACAAAATTGCAAATCGATTTTATAACATTTTTAATCAATCAGAATATTTTTTCCTTTGGTTTAAGTTCAAAGCTTTTTATATAGAAATTTTGTTTCAATTCATCATTTCACTTTGGTACGTTAGTGACGGATTTTTTTCATTAAATCCTACAATCGCTTATGTGATGGAATTTCTTTGATTTGTTAAATTCGTCTAAAAAAAAAATTGTAGAATTATTTTGAATATTAAATGTCTTCATTTATTGAACTGAGTTTACTTTTATACTGACTTTAATAAAATTTATATAAAATGCTAAAATAAAGTACTCAAACACGTTAGATTTGACATAAATCAGTTTTTGTGACAATTGTGACAGTCTTCCTTATATGTAAAAATATACACGCGATTTTCAAAACAATACATAAAAATGTAAAATATAAAAGTTCATATAATCAAATATATATAATACGCTATCACCTTTGAAGTTTAACTATAAATAAACTGTCGGCTCCATAAAGAACTTTGATTCACTGAAACGATAATCTTCCATCCGGTGTTAAGCTTATAAGAAAACAAAACAAAACAAAAAAAAAAAAAGAAACGGCTACAAAAGTAAAAAAAAAATGCATTTGTTTAAATTCGTGATGATGATGATCATCTTCATCATGTTCATGATCAAAAGAAATGAAATGACAAAAGGAGGTAAACATCCTTCTTTAAACAAAAAAAAAGAAAAATTTTTTATGCATGTTTATTTATACATAATACATCTGCGTAAAATATCCTTCCCTTTATATAAATATTTGTCTAAGATTATGATATTTAATTCAACAATGATTAGCAATAAATCATTCACATTTGTGTCTGATGAAAAAAGAAACTGCGATTTGCTCTCGATGTCAACTGATAATATTCGTGATTTGATTATCGAATTTTGTCTAGCCAAAAATTAATATCATATAAAAAGGAAACTCAATTATAATGATCACAATAAAATGAAAAAAGAAAAACATAAAAGAAGAAAAAACCTTCGAAAAAAAAAATTGCAGAATATTGTGGATCGTCAAAATTTATATTGCCAATAGCGCAGTTGAGCCTAAAAATAAAAGAACAAAACAAAACAAAAAAGAAGAAAATAAAATGTTAAAGAAGAAGAAGAAGAAGAACAACCGAAAAAGACCTGTCTTCAGCACTTCATCTTTTTTGACATTTCCCTTCAATTCTATTTTATTTTCTTTAACTTAAGTATTTTTTTTGTTGTTGCTGTTGTTGGTCCTTTCTTAAAAGAAATCAACTTTTTGAGTCGCGACGCCAATAAACGAAACGTTTATATTTTTTCATTTCTCGTTTCTAAAGAGAAAAAGAGAACAACAACAACAACAACAACAAGAACAACAAGAGCGGATAAAAAAATATATAACAATCGAACAACGGAACTTTTGTCTTGGATTTTGTCTTTTTGAGACGACAATGTCGAAGTCGAAGTCATCACAATAATATGATGTTGTATATTCATGGTATGTCCTCTGATTTTCTTCTTCTTTTTTTCTTTTTCTTGCATCGTCTTTTGTTCTTTATTTTATTTTATTTCTTTTCTTTCTTTTCTTTTTTTTTTTGCTTTGTGTTGTGCATTTATTTTTTAACTGCAGTTTTTTTTGTTGAAGATTGATATTTGATGAAATCTGTTGAAGTTGTGTGTTTGTGTGTTGCTTTTTGCTTTGTTTTGTTTCTTTTTTTTTTTTTCATAAAATGTGAAATTTATTATTTTTTTTATACAAAAGAATCTTCATACTTCAATTTTTATTACAATTAGGTAGTGAGGGAGGGCGAGGGGTATAAGTGAGTTAAAATCTTATGTCTAATAAAAAATATTCTTAAAATTAAATTAAATAAAAGAACCAATATTTCCTAAAATATGAAAAAATTACAAAAACAATTTAAACTACGTAATCAACTCATTAGGATAGTTTCCCTACGGGTCAGTTAATCATTTTATTATTACAAAAAATTGTACCAAAAATAAACAAATTCAAGCTTTTAGTAAGGGGATGTAGACAACCCTATAATACCCTATAGCCTATGCTGTTCAAGTTCTCTTAAAATTTTTTGTTAATCCAAATAATTTCGTCAATTAGAAAAATTAAAAGAAAAATACTAAATTACAAAATATTGTGTTGATATGTGTGACTTTATTGTATAATGAAATATCAAATATTCTTGATAACTATATATGAAGAGTATTCGAAAGACACAATTATGAACAAGAATAAATTTATATGTTATAATTTTATTAAAATTATTTATTATTTATTATAAATATACGAACATCAATCTGTTTTTATAAGTATAGATAATGTATAGATAAATCTATAATACTAAATAGACATAAGTACACTCATCACACATCATTTATTATTCATTCATTATTATTATCATATAAAATTTTATATTTTTATTTTTATTTTAAATTATATAATTTGAATAAATACAATTAAATAATGTACTATATACTTATTTATTTATTTATTAATTATTAAGTAAACATAAATAATTATATACATTAAAATTGTACGTTTAATATAATTATGACAATTGTCTTAATTGGTTAATTATACATTATTTATAGTAAGTTCCATTCATATAAATATTATTTTTACCTATATAATTTTATTATAAAATTTGACATATTATCAGTCAGACTTCATTTAATCAGACACATTACACAAAATAATAATAATAATTTATGAATTTTAAAGTTTTAATTGATGATATTTATATGTACAAATATTTTTAGTATATAAATTCAGAAATTATCTAATACAGATAAATATTGATTGGCATGATTGGCAATGTGTCAGACAAAATTACAATTTTCTCACTAAAATTAAAGAATATGCAGACTCAATCAATTTTAATTTTGTATTGTAATTCTAGAACTGAATGCCAAAGAATTAAAATTGTAGAATTAAAATGTTAATGATAGGAAACTTACTTCAAAAGTTAATTCATTTGTTTAATATTTGCGATTGTTGGTTAACTAAGAAATGTTTTGTCAAAACAGTTTGATCATCGAGGAATATTGTTATCATTTTTCCTATTGTACTTCGGATAATTACTTAAAATAATAAACTGCTGAACTAGAAATTAGATATTCATAAATTGTAATTATGAAGACCATTAACTTATTTGTTATTAGATAATGATTATCTAAATCTGTTTACTTCAAAAATAACTCTACAATTATTTCAATTAAAATCTGTTGACAAAATACAATTTTAAGAATGTAACATTTGATGCTTTTTTTTATTAATTTATGCAATTGTGTTAATTTATACAAGTGATTAAATTTTTACAAATGTTTTAAAGTTGTGGTTTCTTCGTTTTTTTAAATTATATTGAACTATGAAATTTCATTACTTAACTCAAATCTAGTATTTTAGTATTTATTTTCCCTTGCACATTGTTTCCAATTTTTGAAATTATAATTAAAGAGGACAAAATTGTAAATTCAAAAATTATGTCGCATTCATAACAAACACAATATTTTCATGATGAAAATTTTTCTATAAACTTCAAACAGTTTATAGTTTTTACTAAATTTTTTATATGACTAATAACAACTTAAACGGGTAAGCATTTTTTTTTTTTAAATCATAAATATCTTATGCAAAGTTTATCACGTCAACACATAATATGCATTTCAACTTATAATAATAATAATAATAATAATAAGAATAAAGTGGAATACTCGAAACTCAAACACCAATAACTTATTCTCACAAAAAAAAAAAAAACACAATAAAAAACAATAAAAATGAATGAAACAATTTAAAGTTCGTGCGATTTAAAAACAAAAATAAAAAAAAAAATCTTCTTCCCCGGTTTAATCGCATTTAATATAACGTATAAAATAAGCAATTAGGTCACGCATTAAAGTCTTTTTTTTTTTTTTTTTTTTGTTCGATACGCGTGGGCATTGTCAGAAAATTATCCACACATATATAAGATGGAATTATCCAAAAATAAAAAAAATAAAAAACCAGTAACCGGCACAATTATTCGCATATAACAAAAAAAGAACACAAAATAATAAAGATTCTTCGTGAATAACCTAAGTCCATTTATATAAAGGTTACGTTACGTTACGTTTTTTTTAGTTTTACAAAAATGCTTTTATATTGTTGAGAATCAACTACTCAAGAGGCTGCATCTAAATTAAAGCCTCCGGGGTTAAAAGAATAATATTTTTTTTTTATAACCGACAAATTCGTTTAAAAAGGATTCCAAAAGAAAGAATTCATTTGTGAGAGGTCCTTTTCTTTTGTAATAATTCAAAATATTTCTGTCTTTATCTTTACCTACTGTAAAATAAAAACTCTCTCTCTCTCTTTCTCTCTCTCGCTCGTTCATTTTGTCTTTTCCGTAATCATTTTTTTTTTAAATTATTATTTTCTTCTTTTTTATTATTTTTGTTTTATTTTAATCGTATAATTGTATGCCTTCTTCGTCAGTGTTTAGCAAACCTGTGATTAGGCCTCAAGCACAGAAGCCGTGGTGTATTAGCTGGTCACGAAAAGTATTCTTCATCTTCTTGTTTTTTCCTTTTTTTTTTTCATCTTATCTTTTTTTCGTTTTTCTTCTACATAAGTTTAGTTGAATTTATAAACAATAAAATCAGTGTACCTATACACAGTTAAGAACCACTATAAATATACAAAAGAAATAAAACAAAAAAAAAAAAGAAGATATACAAAAGGAATGAAAATTTGTGATCATGAACATAAAAATAAATTGAAAGCAAAAGGGATTATTATGAACGTTATTTATTTAACAAAACAATAATTTCGGATAAAATATTTTATTGAATTTAATTTTAAAATTCTTATTTACAAGAAAATGTATAATAAGACATTTAATATAAAGATGTTAATTTACTACACAAAATAAACGATGAGATTAAATGAAAGAATAGTTTTATTTTTTAATTAATTTATACTGAAGTTAATACAAATTACACTTATGGCAAGACACTCACGGGATTCAACAAAGTGCTATGAAAGATTTGTAAGCGAAAATAATTTAAGAAATAATTGTATGTAACAATAATCTGACAAGTTTCATGAAAATATCTGAATAAGTGTAATTGATATGAAATTGAATAAAATCATAAGTTAAATGTGTGAATTTATTTATTGTAAGGGAAATCAATGAAATTCAATTGTAACTAAATGTAAAATTGTTTGTTTTTTATTTTGCTAATAATTAATATTGAACTAAAATAAACTAATCGAAATGAAATGTAATCATATGGATGGACAATAAGAATTTATTTTAAGAACAATAAAAATATAAATATAAAAAAACCAAAGGAAAAAAATAAGTGATTTAAGATTGAAATTCAATTTTAAAAGAGTGGCAAATCAACAGTTTTTTTTTTATTTCATTTTGGTGGTTTCTTTTTTTTTTTCCTGTGTCAGTGTGTGTGTGTGGAACATATGTAAATTATGTAAAGTCATCATAAGCTACTGTGTTTATGTAAATTTACTTTTTTTTAACAACAACAAACACAACAACAACAACAGCAGCAGCAGCAATAACAAAAAGAAGAAGTAAAAGAATAATATGAAGAAATGTAAGTAAGATAAAATAAAAAAATCAAAGGAACAAAAAAAAAAAAAACACAAAATAAAAAAAAAAAGACAAAAAACGAAAATGGTTGAGCGAAAAATATAAAGAAAGAACAAAAAACAAAAAAAAAAAAAGAACGAAACAAAAATAACGTACCCATCGATAAAAATAATAGCAAAAATTTGTATTCATGGCACATAATTTTATGTACAAAATAATCTGGTTGTTTTGGAGCTTCGAGCTTTGTATTTATATATGTTTTAAAATTTTAACAGAATGACAAAGAGGGAGAGGGGAGAGATAAAGGGAAACACATTTTTTTTTTCATTTAAAAAGTTATGAACGGTCTCAAAGGAAAAGTGTTTCAGTTGTCCATATTTAGTGAATTTTGACAATTCGAAATAAAATATTTTTTAATTAATTTAGATTTAAAAGCTTTGATTTTTATTTTTTTTTTTTGATTCACTGCTACTGACCACAACCATAATATAATTGTGTTTGTGATTTCAATTATTAATATTTATTTTTTACAAATTTTTTGCTTCAATTACAACAAAAGATAATAAATCCTGATCATTCAGAGAAGCAATTTAAAATGATTGAGTTTATATATGATTTAACGAAAGCTTATAAAATTTTAACGTGTGATATGAATCAACTTTAAAGGAAGACTTTGGTAATCGTTATTTAAGAAAATATTGGCATGACAATACACAAATGAAGTTATTTAATTCTCTGAATTTTTATTACGGATTCGATTCTGAAGATAAATCCAAATTTATAATTAAAAATGTCATTATTTTACAGGCGAAAATATTTCACACTATCACTCCTGTACCAAAAAAAAAAAATACTAGAGACATTAAATTGTTTCTTGTTCATATTTTCATTCATAATTTACTTTATATAATTTTTTTTCTTCTTTCATTTAGAAAACCATATGGTCTGATGTCACACATTTTTTCTTATAACCAAAAAAATATTTGTTCAGGTTATTTTATTAAAAATTCAACAAGAAAAAAAAAAACAACATTTGATTGGTTTATTTTATATATTTTTTTAATTTAATGCAAATTTAGAACAACTAATCAGATAATGTAGAAAATGATTGAAGGTGTTTTATAATTACAAAAAGAAAAAGAACTAAAAACTGAAACAAAAGCGAATATAAGAAAAGAGAAATTATGAAATGAAATAAAATGAAAAAAAATTTGTTTTTTGAAAATATAAAATTAAATGTCTGTACGCTTGCGTATTTATTTTCTTATTTAATTTTATATTTTAACGACAATTCAATTAAACCTCACACGATGTTAAAATATATTTTTTTTTGTTATAAACAATTTTTTTCAAACAATTCAAAGATTGTGTTCGTGTTTCTGATCAAAATTCACTGATACAAAATCCACTTGATCATTACTAAAATTGTCGTGTTCCATTCGAATTTCATTCTAAAACTGCTTATTTAAAAAAAAAGAAAAAAACCTTAAAATAACGAATATCTTATGGCTCCTAATCCACTCACTCATATGCGCCATCATCATATTAACTTTATATTATTTTGCGATTGATTTTATCGTTATAGAAATAAATTTTTTTCATAAAGCTTCCGGCAATATCGCACCGTAATAATATAGTAAACGTATTTTTATATATATATATAGAAATGAAATCTTAACAATAAATACAACAACAACAAATACAAAGAAAGAGATGAATAAGAAAGAAAATATCGATGAACCAAAAAAAAAAAAAAAAATTTAATATGACGTTAGAAAATTTTTTATATTTTAACGATCATTAAAAATTAGAACGAACGAACACAATTATTTTGTTATCAATATTTTTTCATTGTGTTGCATTCCAATTATATTATTTTTTTCTTTTTTTGTATTTTGTGCGTTTGGTCCATTTAGTTTTTAGAATTTTTTTCTTATAACTTCTTTATCCTTGATACAGTTTTAATAAAGTATAAGAAGAAACAATAAGAAAACATGTTGGCATTTTTAGTTTGGAATTTTAATAAATGGAAAAAAAATGATTCTAATTGGGGTACAAATATTTTGATGAACTAAAAAAAAAATAATCGACGATTATGAATGGATATTAATTTATTGACCCAGAGTGAAGTTAATACAATGCTTCCGAATTAGTCTAAAATTTACAAATGTGCATTAGCACATTTTTGTACTTAAATTTGAACTGAAGATGATTATGGTTGGATGTGTTATCGACGTCCATTTGTTGTTATTATTGAGTTAATTTTTCATTTGAAAATATATTTATATTAAATTTACTTAAATATAATTTAATTGACAATTTTAAGTTAATTAATTACTTTTAGTTATACTGAATGAAATTATTATATTTGCATTAAATTAATTTATGCACAGAGAATTTTCAGAAAGTTTATAAAAAAATAAATGGAAAACATCCAAATTTTACATATATTTAACAGGATCATAGTAAGAAATATTTTACATTGAATAATCTGGTAATCTCACAAATTCCTCTCAATTCACTCCAGATATTAAATTTCATATAAAGATTAAATAAATAGTAACTAACTAATAAAGATTTAATCATTTTAATTTTCAATACTTAGGTGCGGGTACATCAAGTACCTTAAAATAAATTATTTAACATTTTTAAAATGACTTTGATTATCATTGATTTCTTTGAACAAATATTTATATAAATGAAATTTCTTTTATTTCATAAGAATCAGTCAGTTCATCATGAATCACACAATAATTATTGCAATATTTAAATTTTTAATTTATTTATACAAATAAATACATTATTTATTAGTTTAAATTTGATTTACTAAAAAAAAAGAACAACAACAACAATAAACATAGAAAATCTATATGGATTTGTGTATTAAATGTGTTTACTGTAAATAATCAATTCTTTCAAAATATTTAGCCACGATAATTTGTTTGTAAATTTAAATTGAAATTTTACCTGTGGATTATTGCCATTATTTGTTGTATTAACTTGGATATTTTAATTTGTTTAATTTATAAATTAATTTGTTCAAAACTAATTTAATGAAATTAATTAATATAAATTTTTTTGGATAGAATATTAATTGTTCATTGATTTATTTTTTAAAAATGTTTGTCTATAATTTTATACTAAATATAGAATAGAAAACTGTATTTGATTTGTGTTTCATCACATTTAATTTGTTTTTAGTGTAAATTAAGGTAAACTTTATTTTTCTTAAAGAATTAAAGCTGTATTCAATGGAAGGACGATTTTCAATATAAAATATTCATTTATTATGAGTAACACAGATCTTTATTTCTAAGAAAAAACAAAATGTTTGAAAAATGTATTAATTGATTTGGATTCATTTGACCATAATTGGTTGAAATTCAGTTCCAAATATAAAATTTATTAAAGCTTTAATAATCTGTTGTGAACTTATTGAAGAGTTAATTGCTTGTAAAGCTTTTATAAGTAACTTAATTTATATTTATGATTTTGTCAGAATAAAAAAAAATTAAAACCAAAATGACAAATCTCCATTGACCTTTCATATTCTCAAGCATAGGATTTTATGAAAAGTTAACTTATTTTTGGTTTATATTTAGATTTGTTGATTATTACGGCGACTGGACATTAAGAAAATATTCTTCGACTTAGTTTTTTTTTTTAGACAAATCGACATTTGGAAATAATCAAAAAGATCCTGATCTTAGATTATAATTCAGAAGTCCTGATGGCGACGGAATCAAAACAAACATATAAAAAACTGTTCAATATTAAAGCGAAAAATTTTTTCTTAAATAAATATTGTACAGCTTAAAGCTGAGAAAGAAAAATAAAACAATATAAATTTCATTTATTCTGGAAGGTTTATTTGACGAAGGGATTTTTTTTTAAATTATTTTAATGATTTACTTGTAACGTTGAAAACGGAGTGCCAACGGTATAAATACAAAAATTAATTACTGTACGTTAATAATTAACTTTAATTCTTAAAATTAAAATTAAAACTAAGCGAATCTGTGAACAATAAAAAATAAACTTTATAAGATAACAAAGAAAATAATAAATTAAATATAAACTCACAAGTCATGGTCAAAACTTTGATATTTACTAAAATGTTGTAAAAGGGTAATCTTATTCTTTTAAATGTTATAAGCCAATGTTTCAGAATAATAAAATTGTATTTTAAATGGCGTCAAATGTACAAACAAAAAAAATGTTCTCTTGTTCAATTAATCAATTTAAGAATGAACTTTTAAAAGCAAGATAATTTCTTAAACAGAACAAATCAAAATCAATATAAATTTATATACCTTTGAATCCTTTGTGTCAATTCAACCCATCTTTTGTCAGCGAATAAATCAAAAATCGGAAAAAAATTAAATTATGCGTTGAAATGTGAACTATCCAAATCAGCTCAATAAATAAATTCATTTGAATCGCTGATTTGGATCTTTTTGTATAAAACAAGCAAAAGAGAAAAAAAAAAACGAAAAATGTTTTATTGATGGCTGTTTAACCAAAAGAATCGTTGAATATGATTAAAATTTGATAAAGAGACGAAAATAAAAAACGATTTTTCAAAATTACAAATTTAAATAAAAGAAACGAAACCAAACGAAAAAAAAAATGACACTTTTTATTTACAAAAAGAAAAAAAAAACTGAAAAAGACGAATAAAAACAGAAGCTGATCTGGATCTGGATATTTAACGCAATTTGATTTCCTTCAACGAGGACAAAGATCCTAAAATAAAAAAAAAGAAAAAAAAAAGAAAAGAAAATCAAGAATCACACCAGTGAAAGATTTTTGTTTTTTTTTTTCGTATAAATTGTTAATTGTTTTATAGTTGACTCAACTAAAATAATTTACATTTGACTTATTTGACATTTTATCCTATTTTCATATAAATAAAAGTTTGACTTTGGACAGACCTTTTTTTTTTTTTTTACTTAATTTTTATTTTATTCTTTCTTTTATTTATTTATGCCATTGTATGATTGTGTTATACATAAAATTGTGTTATATCCTCCTTCCTTTCATCTTACATATATCCACACATCCACTTGTATTCGTATTCGTGTTAAATGAATACCAAAAATTTATAATAAAATAAAATAATAAATTTGAACTCGATTTATTTTTTGTTTATTATTTATTTACACTCGTTCACTTATATTTATATTTGAATAAATAAAAATTATTATGTTTACACAAGAATAATAAAATAAATATGTAAATTATATTTATATTGACTTTCGATAACGTCTATTTAATGCGCAACATCCAGTATATAACTTCTGATCAAAAATTGTTGATTTTTGTTTTTAAGAACAACAAAACTTAAAGCAAAAGACAAAAAAAAATAATACAAAACAAAATGAAAAAATTAAAAGGGGAAAAATATAAAATGTGTGTAGACGAGAGAAAATTAAATCATAAAGAAGAAGAAGAAGAAGAAGCAAAAAAAAAACACAGTGAATCCAGAGACGAGACTCAAAAGATATTTCTGACTTTATTTTTTTGTTGTTGTTTTTACTTTGCTTTTTCTTACATCAATAATTAAATTTATTATAAATTGTTTTAATTACATATAACTGCATTATATAAAATGTAAGAATAGACTGAGGGTAAAAAGATTGTTGAAAATTATTGATAAATTTTTCTAAAAAGGAAAAAACTAAAAATCATTACAAATAAAATGAATGAATATTTTTTTCTACTTTTTGTTTTAAAAAAATACAGAATGAATACAGAAATGATGCATCCAATATGTTGATTTTTATTGCAAATTAAATAAAAAAAAGTAACGCACAAAAGTTCTAATAGAAATTATGTGGTTAAATCATACATTTTATAAAGCTTTCAAATTTCTGTAGAGTTTTTGACTGAAGAATTTAATTGATTTGTAATTGAAGCTTTTTGTTTTAAAAATTTCAAAAATTCAATAAGAAATTCATAATTTCTTTAGTGAAATTTTAGAAATAAATTTCTTTAATATTTTAACGAATTTTCTTTCTTAAATGTAGAAGAGTTCTGAATCTTTAATTGTTACTCCAATACACACATTTTAAATTAAATTAGTTGAACGTATTAAGTATTTTTTTAATAATTAGAATAATTAGAAAAATTTCTTAAAGAATCTACAATTTTTTTCTTCTTCTTCCTTAATTAAAATTTCACAGAATCATTGATTTTTGTCTTATAATGTACTCGATCTAAGTTAAACGAAATTTTATTAAAATCAATACAGAATTACAAGATTTTACACATTTTGTATTTGAATTTTATTGTCTGCAGACAAATTAATGAGAAATATCGGGACCAAATGTTATTCAGTTGTATTACTTTACTTATAAATGTAATTTTTTTTTTATTATTTAATTCAAGCAAAATTAACTCAAAATTAACTCTACAATTTGATATTTATGGAATTTTTTTTTTATCGTGAAATTTCTGTTCAATTGAGGTCTGGCCTTTGTGAATGAAGAATTTCATTTAAATCTTTACAAAAAAAAAAAAAAAATTGTCATCAAAGAAGAATTTGAGAATGTTTCCAAAATAATAATTAACAATTTATTTAGCATAATTGAAAATGATGAATCAATCGATGTTATTTCCGATTATTATGCTGGCGCTAAAAAATTCCATAATGGTGCGGGGTTTTTTTTCTTCAAATTATGAGTCAAAAATAATGAGCAATGAAAAAAAAAATGAATCTTTAGTTGTTTTTGCCCTCGAATTACTTATAATAAATATCTTCACGTAAAAGAAACAATATTACGTCCCACTGTTAAGTTTATAAGGAACATCCAAAGTATACAGAGAAAATATCCTTTCCAACAACATTGGAATATGGGTTCATTCCCTTTGTATTCCAAGTCCAACATATATTAAATTAGTCTGCGATAATTGTAGATGATAAATAAATAAAATTATAATTGAATAACCGCTAGCTAAATTTATGTTAAATTTATGTTCTAGTTTGTAAATTCTGATATATAAAAATGTCTACCGATATATCGACGTTAAAGTTGGTAGTCTCTTAAATTTATAAATGTCATTTAAAAATATATATAATTCTATAGTTTGTTTTATGTTATCTGTTGTATGAAACACAATAATTATATATTATATGATTCAGATGTATATAAGTTTAACAGAAAAAAAAAAGGAAAAGGAGAAAAAAAGGAAGAAAGGAAAATAAGTAAAACAATCATAATTGATTTATACAATATTTCAATATTATATTTGCAAAAGAAAAGCGATAAACATCTGTCTAAAATTTATTTTAATATAATTTCAGACAATTTCTAATTGTTTTTATATGATGCATACACACACACTTACACACACACACACACGAGCAATACAAAATACGTTACATTTATTATGCATTTTTGTAGTTTTGTGGTCAAAACTAAAGTTAACCGGCCTAAACATTTATATAGATTCGATGACAGTTTGATGGATACTTTCCTATTTATTTTTTTTTATAAAGATTAAGTTATTTTTTTTTTTTGTTTTCATCTTCTTTTGTGTGCGCGTATTTTTCTTCTTCTTTTCTTTTTTTTTTGTTTTTTTTTGTGGCTTGTCCTCAGTATAGAGAAATATTTTTGTTTGAGTTTTTTTTTTTTTCATCTTAAATTTATTTAAAAAAAAAAAAAAAACAAACACAAAACAAAACAAAACAAAAAAACAGAAAAAAAAGAGACACAGACTGACGACTATGACTTCCGTTTGAATATCTTCTATGATGATGTTGAAAAGATATGATTTGAATTTAAATATTATTTTATATATACATTTATTTATTTATTTGTTTTTCTTTTCTTTTTCTTTTTTTGTTCTTGTTAAAAGACTGACCTAATTGAAGGTAATTTTTATTTTTTTTTTGTTATATGGTCTGTCTAAAGTTTTAACTTTAAATCTAAAACATATGTACCGCACATATGTATAAAAAATAGCCTACATTAAATAAAAGCCATATATTTGTTTTTGTTTTTCTATGTTCGTTATAATGTTCGTTATAATGAACCATATGACTATTACATAAATTGGACATACAACACTTTCTATGTATATGCCATAAAACATTTTCTAGAAATATATGCCCACATTTTAAATACTTTAAATATTTTACCGCTTATTAAATATAACCATTTTTATATTTCTTATTTTCTGATATTAAAAATAAGAGAAAAGAAAAAAAAAAACTCTACACACTTTTTGTTATTTTTTATTATTATTTTATGTTTCATAAAATACATATTAATAATATACAATAAACGAGAAATATCCTTCCTACACACACCTTGTGTTTTCTTTTATTATAAAAGAAAAAGAAAAATAGCAACAAGAAGAACAAAAAAAAAAAAAACAAAAAACAAAAACAAAAAACAAAAAGAATCTAAGATCCAACCAAATAGCAAACACACCCTTTATCTATATAATAATTAATATACACGATCATGTATATACATTTTATTTCATATAATATGGCAAAACAATGCAAACTATTAAGGGCGTTTTCCAATTGACTTTTTATTTTAAATGTAAAATGTTAACGTATTCTATAGAAAATAATTAAAATCAACTTTTATTTGTTGTTTTCTGAATTTTCTAAAACATAAATTTACATTTTTAAGAAATCGATTATTATGTATCGATTAATCGATTATTTTAATCCGTTTAATACGAACCACACGGAATGAGTAAATAAAGTTCGTTATAACCGAGAATCTTTCGGAAAAGTTGTACACTTCTATTTTTTCAGAATTTGAGTTTAGATTAAAATATTCAGGTCGGTTTATCCGAAGAATCGTTGAGTTCGTTATAACCGATACTAATAATAAATATACATTGTTTGTAAAAAAATATAGTTGAAAATATGAAAATCATTCGTAAGACGTATTTTACTAGTAAAACAACATTTGAGATTTTCAATTTTCTTATTGAATTTTCCGAATTTCATTACAAATGAAAAATTAAAATAATTGTTTAAATATTTGATGAATTGAAAGGGTTAAATAGTTTTAATGGGTCACTAAATATATTTAAATTAAAAAAAAAAAAATTACTGTCAGAAGTGGGATTTGAACCCACGCCCTCAGAGAGGACCAGAACACTCATAACCCAATTTCTTATTAGGTAAGATTACTATTCTTGAGTCTGGCGCCTTAGACCGCTCGGCCATCCTGACATATGAAAACATTTAGCTAATTATAAATTTTCTTTATGATTGGAAAAAATATTGACTGTTTTTCCTTTATACAAATCTACAAAATTTTTATAAAAAAAAAATATTCAGAGAAAAGTAACGCGCATGAAAATGAAAAATAAGTTTTTCGTTTAAAAATAGAAAAATTTCTAAGAGGCAAATTTTGAAGAATGAAAAAAACGAGATGCTTTGTGCGAAGTATTTTTTATCAAAAAAGTGAAACAATTTTTTTGCCAGTATATGAAGAAAGCAAAATGTCTGCCATAATATTGTGTAGGTATTTAAGTATATATGTATATAGACAACACCTAAGTAAACACAACTAGGTTGCTGTTTTAGAAAATAAAAAAAACTGAAACAACAACAACAACAACATAACTGAAAATTGCGTTTTTTTTTTATATTTGACAGCAATAATTTTGATCGCGATAATTACAAGACTCTATTCATGCTGTTCTTTTTTTTGTTTATTTCATTATAAACAGTAATTGCATGGTGTGTGTGTGAGCCTATGTGACATATGTAATTGAAAAACTTTTGTTGTTGTTTCTATAAATTATTTTTGTTTTTTTTTTTTTCGTTTTTCCTTTTAAAATTTTTTTTATTTTATTTTGAATTGATGGCAATTAGTGGATTTTGTACGTATAGTGTAATTGTGCTTTACCTTATATCATGCTGTGTGTAATGTTACAATTTTTTATAACTTATACTTTTGTCCGTACTCACAAAAGTAAAACTCCTATTTTTAAAATTATATATGAATTAAAATGGCGTGCCAAAACCACAGGTTTTAACTTTTATATAAAAAATTTGTGGTTTACACTTTACTCCCAATTTTATTACACTAGACAATTACAGAAATGTTTTTAAAATTCAACATAAACATATAACTGTGAAAACTGTTGTAAGTTCCTATAAATTTTTTGAAATTTAGTTGACCCAATTTTAACGCTTTTCTTTATTTTTATTTGGTGCGTTAATCGTATGGATCAGTCCTCATTTTTTCTCTCCTCACTTGAGGGATTTTTTTTTTTTTTTTTGACAACTTAACACAATTGTTCACCGGAAAACAAAACAACATATTTTTTTTTAGTTATTTTCTGATTGGATGATAAAATATCTTTGTTTGCATTATAATTAATAAAGAAAAAAAAATTGTCACGGTTTATGCGCGTGAATTACTGTGTCGGGTTTCGTATGTGGGTACATTTATGAAAAAAATACAAATAAACTTATTGCCGGCCGGTATTATTATGTTATGTTTGAAGATGAATAAACTTTATATATTAACAAAATATTTATGTTGTATGTCTTAATCGTGTTTAGCATAATTCACTGTTTCTTTTTTTTTTTTCTTTTCTCTCTTATTGAATAAATTATTTATTCATTTACTTACGGAAATTAATAGAAACCTTTTGTTTTTATTTTTATTTAATAAATGTAAAACTTAATAACAAAAATAAAAATAAACAAAACTTTATAAAATTGCTAATCGATTGAAACTTGTGCAATTATATGCACATTGTTTATAATAAATAATAATTATTAAATATAATTTATTAATTAAATCTAGAAGAAAAAAAAAAAAAAAACTACAATTTATTTATAACTGACAGCAACATGAAACAAAAAAAAATTCAATTTAATGAGATGCTTAATCGCAAACTCTTCATATTAACAGAGCTGAAATGAAATATTTAGGTTATTTATGTGACTCATATGTGGAGACTTTGTTTTTGGATTTTTTAAACCAATGACAATTTTTTAATTTGTTAATTAATAATTAATGTTTATTTTTTCAAATAAATAAAATAAACAGAATCATTGGTAGAACTCATCCAAATTTCATTCATATTGGAGGAAATTTTAACAAATAGGGGAAAATTGAGCCGTTGTTGAGTAAACTTTTGTCTCCTTGTTAAATTGTTCTTATGTATTCCATCATCTCTTTCACTCTTTCTTAGTATAGGCTGATAAAGTTTTCATCGTATCCTCTAAGAATGGATAAGTCCTTAAACTTAATTTACAAATTATATTTTATATATTTTAATCCCTTTTCCTATAACCCCTTTATACATTACTGATTACCCATACTTACCCATACTTAGCAATCTATATAAATAGATTCACGCAATTATAATACGACCTTGTGAAAATTTCTATTTGTTTCTTGTTTTATCTATTTGCGATTTAATTAAAATGAAAAAAAAAAGTACGAAGTAAAATATATTAATTGCATATATACCGGTAATTTGAACGAATTTATGCGTTATCTGATTGATGCGACTAAAAGTCATGCGATTTTATTCAAACTAAAATTACTCTGACTAACATAATTTATTTGGTACCCTGTAATTTTTTTTCACTGTTTTTTTTTTTTTTTTTGCACACAAATACAACAAACATACTACCCCTTATTATAATTTGTAGGGGTATTCTCTTATATGATATTAACGCTAGAAAAATACTGTGTGAAAGTTTTGAAATATCCAAAAAGGAAAATTGCGGTTTGTGTCTGTGAAAAAAAAAAAAAAAAAAGTTGAATAAAAAAATAAATGAGAAGAAATTGTGACCAAATATTATAATGTTCGTTAAAAATATAAACAAAGAATAAATAATTAATTCTGATGTATTTTTTTTTTCTTCTAGATTTTTGTTAAAACAAAAAAAATAATTATGTGAAAAATCACGTTAATTTAATGAAGATCGAACCTATTTACTGACTTTTATTATACACATTTTAATTGATGTTCATTCGTTATACATATTTTGTAAGAATATAATAACTATTTTTTTTTCATCATCATCACATCATTGTCGTCAATAAAGATCTGTAGCTGGGAAAAAAAAATAAAGAATATTCAGTAATTTCATTGCAATTTCCCATCAGTTAAAAACGAGTCTGACCCAATATGGATGGTTACATTATCAATTGGGATGCAGCTAATAAAGCTACGCCACAAATAAGTTTTTGTTTTTGTTTTCTTTACTTTTTATTTCTATTTCTATTTAAACATTTATTTACTATTTTTACATAAATTTATGGTTATTTTTAGGAATATAAAATATGACATATTGTGCGGAAAATACATTATAATAAGTGGATTCCAGTTAGAGTTTAACACAAGAATATTATATTTATTAATCTATTGGATTTATGTATATATAAAAATGAATATATGTATATAAATGTATGGCTAAATTCTAATAGGTGTGTACATAATCACATTATATATTTTTTCTTATCTAATTGCTTATTAGAAATATATGGTTATTGTGAAGATTGTTACATGAATACATAATTATCTATAAACTGTAATATATTTTTTATTTTATATAAAATCGCAAATTAATGCGTGTTATTATATGCACCCTTGTTTTTTTTTCTTTTTTTTTTTTGTTCCAGAAAACGATGACATAAAAAAAATAAAAAATAAATATTGTTCTGGTACAGAGACCTACTTTCTTAGTCAAAAGGAAAAATATGCATACACACACACACACACATATACACAAAAAGTGTTATCAATTTGAATATAAGAGAGAGAGAGAGTGAGAAAGAGAGAGAAAGAGATAGTTAAAGGAAAGAGAGAGTAATTGAGAGAGAAATATATAGTGAGAGTGAGTAATAAAGAAAAAATAAAGAGAGATATTGAGGAAGACATGTTGGCGCATATGACTGTGTTTTTTTTTTGTCGAGTAATTAACATAAAATTATTTTAATACAAAAATAAAAAAATAAAAAATAAAGCGCGTATAAATATTTTCTGAGAAGTCCGCATATACTAAAAAGAAAAACAAAAAAAAAAACAAACAAACAAAAAAACAACCAACAACCCCTTTCTGCATTTATTTATAGTGAGTCTATCTGTATGTCTGTATATTTCGTTTGTATATTATTTAAATTGTTTAATGCAAGTCGAGACTAAATCTTTTTTTTTTTTTTGTTTTGTAACCCATGGACATTGTTATGCTAAATTTGTAGACAAATCTTGGGGGTTCTATTACCTTAAATGCGTTATATATGAATATAATACGAGGTGAAATTATTTAAATATCACGCATTTGATAAAAAAAAAACTCGTTAATTATTAATCAGATGCAAAAATTATATTGTTTGAAGTGGATTGAAATGGAATGGAATGTACAATATATCCCATAGTAAATTTATGCATGCAAGTATAGAGTAAAGTGTAAAAGTGACGCGGGTATTAAATAATAGAGTCAGTGCGTTTAATTTGACGTTTAATGCACTTGTACAATAAAGGAATTTAAGGTACACCATTTGTTGCATATGGGATGAGAATGTAGGGTTTGTATGAGTGAAAGTCTGTCATTTTTTGTTTCTGTTTGATTTTGACGTTGAATTAATTTGTGTGTACCGTGAACGGGTAATAATCTAGTATAATGCTAGACAAATAACTTTAAACCGACGGTAACAAAAATATAAAAATAAATTTTTTTAAACCAAAAAAAGTATTTTCCCATAATGGATTTTCCTATTTCGCGCCAAAATTAATTTTACTTTTGATTTTTTTTTTGTGTTTTTTTTTCATCAATTATTCTTTTTTTTTTTTTTTGAGTTAAATAGAAACTAATAAAATAAATATTACCGCGCGCACACATTTTATATTAATGCTAATTAGTTATATATCTTCATACATCTGTCAATTAGTTATGTTAAGTAATTTTAATATTCCATCAGTGCGCCTCTCCTTTAATACTTGAAATTTAATTACATACGGTAATAGAGATAATTAAAGAAAAGTGAAATGAAAATGCAAATCAATATATAAAAGGTAAATATATATAAAAGGTATATAGGTACATGCGAATATGAGTGCGCAACATTTTAAGATTAAAAAATAAAAGTAGATAATAAGCGATTTTGTTGTTGTTGTTGTTGTTTTTTTTCATTTATTTATAGAAAAGAAAAGAGGAATTGTATATTTACCCAATACAGATTTTCCATTTTCCATTTTTTTTTTTGATAAAGAATGAGAGATTTTTTTCAAAAGAACTGAAAATAAAATATGATTATGATTTTTTTTTTGTCATCTTTCTAAATATTTCTTTTGGATTTTAAAATAACATACGGGCAATAGGGAAATGTCAAATTTTTTTGGTCATATCTTAAAATCATTTTCATTAAACTCAAAAACAGAACATCAAAATCAGAGCCAAACAAAAGTATAGAAAACATTCAGTCAAGCGAAGGCGCACAGTAGAAAAAAAAAATCGGAAAGAAAGAAAAAAAGAAGTTAAACTCATACCAATGGATTTTCTATTAAAAATGTAATACGCATGTGTACTAACACAATGAACAAAAAAAAACTAATACAATGATAATATTGAAGTTTCTATGGGTGGAGCTATGTATCTAAGGGGTGTTATTTAAGTGACGTCATATTGTCTGCGTGCGCCTTTCAATCCAATCACGTTAACTGAAAACTCTTCAAACTTGGTAAGTAAGACAAATTTACAATTGGTGGGGACGAAAAACAAGTTATTTTCACACAAAGTATGGAATAGTTGAATATTGTTAGTTGACTTCGATGACTCGGAGTGATTGCACGTTATGTCGGAATTGTGCGTGAATAATTTAATTGAATGTATATTGAGAATATTAAATAATTGCTACCAGTTTTGGTTATGATCGTGTCAACAGAAGAATATTTTATTGGAATAAAAAATTAATACGATTTATAATATTAATTAATGTAAATTTTTTTAATGAAAACTAACAGTGAAGTGTGATTACTTTTAATTTTTTTATTTTGATTTTTTGTTTTCATCATAATATTTTTGCATTGTTGAAATAAAAAAAAAAAAAAAAAAAAGAAGAAGAAGAAGAAGAAAATAAAAAAATATAATAATAATAAAGAATTGTAAAGATACAAGTGTCAATATTTTTATTACAATTTTATTATTGATGATGACAGTGTTTAAAAGTTCATTATTAATTATTTTTTTTAATAAATACAAAAACTGTGAAATAAAAATAATAAGTTCATACTAAAAGTTTAGTTAAATTAATTTTAGGAATATTATTACCTAAAATACAGTGAAAAGTTCAATAACAAAAAATAAGAAAATAAAGAAAAAAATTAAAATTTTTAAGAAACATAAAAAACATATATACACATACACACACATATACATACGTCTAAACACGCGTAAATATAAACAAATGTAAACTGTTTCTTTTTTTTTTGATTTTCTTAAGAAGAAAGAAAGAAAAAACAACTTATAAAAGGAAGGAACATATTTTAGTACCTGAATCCTCAATATTTTGAGTTCAGTTCCCGAACTTTGTCTTTAATTTTCTAATAAATTTAATAACAGTTACCAATTAACAAAGTTTTCAATCAATTGTTTTTGTTTCCATTTAATTTTCTGAATTATTGTTTATTTTGAATTTTTGACAGTTCAAAATATTCATCTTATTTTTTTTTTGCAACAAATAGAAAAAAAAAATTAATAAAACATTTTTTTTCAATTTTGATTTAAAAATTTTGTTTTTGTTTTTATTTTAAAATTTAAAATTTTTTTTTCTTGACAAAAAAAAATTTCTTAAGATTCCTCTTTGAAATCTTGTTTATTTTTTTGTGTTTGTGAATTTTTCAATTAAGAAAAAGACGAAATAATTGATCAGCCTAAAATTCCGGAGATTATTAAATCGGTTTAAATTATTTTGATAATTTAAATAAAAAGAAAAAAAAACGAAGAAAAGTTAAAGGATTTCTAAGAAACAAAAGTTTAAGATAACAAATTTTTTTTTAAATTTCTTTTCACTTTGAATTTGAAATTTTTTTTTCTTCTTATAAAATAAACAAAACTTTTGATCATTCTTGAGTGCAACCAACGGAGCTTATTGAATATTGTGGAGAAGGAGTTTATTGGATTTAGTGCTATAAAAAAAGAGGAATTATTTAAACTTGTCAGTGTAAAGTGATATGTCCTAAGATTTTTTGCGATTTCGGTAAACTGAGCCCCAATTTGGAGCCCTACCCCGCCAGCGTGGAGGGGCTTACTAGCCCTAGAGCGGTGGGGATGGCCGCCACCACGTATATGACAACATCGTCGGGTGATCTGGATATGGGGCTAGGAGGTGGCTATCACACTTCATCACCACGAAGTGCTACAGATGCCGCAGAAATGAAATATGTCCAACATCATCACCATCACCATCAAGTGGCTTCAAGTCCAAGTCCAAATGCACCCGGTTTGGGGTCTGTTACCTCAGGTCTAGGTGGTGTTGGAAGTAATCCATGGGCTGCATTCCATCCATCAGATTCATGGGCATTACAAACTCATCACACACACCACCATCCGGCCGATGTTAAGCAGGAAATGCATTTATCACAACAGTCACGGGTACAACAAGGAATGGCATCGCCACATGGTTGGCATGCTCCTGTTCACCCACCGGCCCATTATGGACCTACAGGCAGTTCACCTTTACAGTACCATCATGCAATGAACGGTATGTTACACCATCCTGCGCATCCACACCATCAAAGTGCAGCACCCCTACATCATGCATTAAGAGGGGACTCACCACAATTACACCTGCATCCTCATCACTTACAAGGTGATCGAGATGTTAGTGCAGGAGAAGAAGATACACCAACGTCAGATGATTTGGAAGCATTTGCTAAACAGTTCAAACAAAGGCGCATAAAACTAGGATTTACACAGGCAGACGTTGGTCTGGCATTAGGTACATTGTACGGAAACGTATTCTCACAAACGACAATATGTCGATTCGAGGCTTTACAATTAAGTTTTAAAAATATGTGCAAACTGAAGCCACTATTACAAAAGTGGCTTGAAGAAGCAGACTCGACAACAGGCTCACCAACCAGCATTGATAAAATAGCAGCACAAGGCAGAAAAAGAAAAAAACGTACAAGCATCGAAGTATCTGTTAAAGGTGCACTCGAACAGCATTTTCATAAACAACCAAAACCGTCGGCACAAGAAATTACAAGCCTTGCCGATTCATTACAATTAGAGAAAGAAGTGGTTCGCGTTTGGTTCTGCAATCGAAGACAGAAAGAAAAACGTATGACACCACCAAATACATTAGGTAATGATATGATGGATGGTATGCCACCATCACATATGGGACACGGAGGACACGGTTATCATCCACATCATGATGTTCATGGTAGTCCAATGGGAACAACACATAGTCATAGTCATAGCCCGCCAATGCTTAGCCCACAAAGCATGCAAAGTGCTGGAGGGCATCAGTTAACGGCCCACTAGCAATCAGAGCACCAGGAGTCCACAACACTTCCTACAAATCTACAAGCAGTAGCGTCAAGTAATTCGCCACAACATCAACATCACCAACAACAACAGCAGCAGCAGCAACAACAACAACAGCAGCAACAACAACAGCAGCAACAACAACAACAGCAACAACAACAACAGCAGCAACAACAACAATCAGCCGCTGCCGCTGCTGCTGCAACACAGATGTATATTAATCATCAACAACAACAACAGCAACTTCATGCACGTAGATTTTTTCAAGAGTGGACTATGCAATTCGGTACAACCGGACCCGCGCCTGGTGCTCGATACATAAACAACAATTATAGTGGTGAATAAATAAAAAACAAATTAAAAAAAATTAAATAAATTAAATTAAATTAAATTAAATTAATTATTTTTTAAATAAAAAAAAATAAAAACACAAAAAAGAAATTAAATAAATTTTGAAAAAAAGAAAACTAAAAAACAAAAATGATTAAAAAAAAGAACTAAAAGCTAAAGCTAAAAAAAAAGTAACTTTGAAAAATCATAATAAACACAAAAATAAATTGAACGGCGAAAATTAATACAATTTTCGAAATGAAAAAAAGAAAATAATAAAAAAATGAAAATTGAAAATGATTTATTAGAAATTCAATAAAACAAAGTTTAAGTGATGTTTCTATTTATAAGAAAAATGTAAATATTCGATCTTAAGATTTAATTAATTAATTAAAAAAAAAAAAACACAAAAACAAAAACAACAACAAAATATATATTATTATTATTATTATTATTATTATTATTATTATTATTACCGATTATGATTATTATTAAAGGATATTCTATAGTTTTAGTGACAAAAAGAAAAAAAAAAAGAAAAAAAAAGAAAAAAAAGAAAATTAAAATTAAAAATAAAATTAAAATTAAAATTTAAATTTAAAACAAAAATAAAATTGTGCGAATAATGAAGAAAAAAAAATGATTTAAATTAAAAAAAAAAAAAAAAACCACAACCAAAAACAAACAAACAAACAAACAAATAATTCCAATTAAACAAACAAACAAACAAACAAATAAAAGAAAAAGAAAAAGAAAAGAAAACTAAGCAAAAAAATGACAATTAAATGTAAGTATTTTGGAGATTATGTTGATGTTGTTTCTTCTTCTTCTTCTTCTTCTTCTTATTATTATTATAGATTATTATTATTATTCTTATTATTCTTATTCAAAAAAAAAAAAAAAGAAGAACTCTTACGTATTATTAATTAATCAAAAATAAAACAAAAAGGCAAAAATCGAAAATCAAAAAATTAAAAAGACAAAACAAAAACAAAAACAAAAACCAAAAAAAAACTTAATCAAAAAAATTTTTTAACTTATGTTTTTTTTTTGTTGTTGTTTCTGTTGTTCTGTTTTTTTTTTGTTTTTTTGTGTTTTTTCTTTATAGTGAAAAATTTATATTTAAAACAGAAACAAAATTAATTTTTTTCAACACAAATTTATTTTTTTTTGCAATTTTTAAGTTTTTCTGAATTTTTTTGCGGTTATTTTTTTTTTTTATTAATTTTTCAACTGAAAACGTTTTTTTTTTTTGTTTTGTTATTCTTGTAATTATTTGTTGTTTTTTTGTTTTCAAAGTTCTTGGTATTATTTTTTTTTTCTCTCTCGTTTGACATTTTTTCAATGAACAATTTATTCTTATTCACTATTTTTAAATTAAGAGTGAGAAGGCACTATTATACAATACATTCATTTCATTACGAAATTTTAATTATATTCTATATCTCTCTCTTTCTGACTCATATAATGTTTGTCATACGCAGCTATTCGGACATTTGAAGATTGATTCTCATTTTGTTTGTGTTTTTTTTTTCTTCTTCTTTTTTTAAGTTAAAAGTTAAATATTTTTTTAATTTTGTTTAAATTTTTATATATTTTTTTTATTATTGTTTAAATTCTCTGTTTTTTTTTACACATTTTTGTTTGTTTGTTTTGTTTTTTTTTTTGTGTTATTCGTAATATAGTTAAAGTGGAGACTTTATAGTTGAACTGAACAAAGACTAGAGTCTAAATATTTGCCAAGTGTTAATATATTTTGTTTCTTTCAAGTATCTTTAAAAATTCTAAAATCTTAATTATTTAATAATAAAAATGCCTCAAAAAGTTTTAATCAAGTGGAAAATATTTAGAATTATTTTTTGATTAATTCAACAGAAGTCTCCACTATTGCCCGATATATTGCGGATGGGCCGTGTGTCAGTGATTCGAATTCTCACACAACACGAATTATAAAAATATTCTCATTTGTTTTTTTTTTTTTTTTTGTATCTTTAAACAAAAGTTATCTTTCCTTATAAACCAATAATATAAAAGTGCGTAAAATTAAACTCACAGCATTCCTTCTGATTCTCACAAGAAAATCTAAAATTTATTAATTTTAAATCAAAAGAAAAAGAAAAATGTTTCAGTTTTGAAAAAGAAAGAAAAACAAAAAAACAAAAAAACAAAAATACAAAAATACAAAAAACAGAAAGAGAAAAAAAAAATCACACATTACTTTTGATAGACTTGCTTCATTTATTTCTTAATTATAATTCTTTTTTTATTTCGTTTTTAATTTTATGAAAACACAAAATGCATTTTTTTTTATTTTTAATCTTTTTTTTTTTTATTAAGTTTTTCTTTTTTTAATTGTTTTTATTTTTGTGGAGAAAGAAACAAATTTAGGTAAAGAAAACCGACGCAATAAATGAAAAACAAAACAAGAAGAGTGAAAAAGAGAGACGGAGAGAGAGAGAGAGAGAGTAAAATTAATTAAGGGAAGAAAAAAAAAACTCAGATTTATTTTTGGTTGAAATATTTTTCTTTTTAATTTCGTAAATCATAAAAAAAAAAAGTAAAAAAAAAAAAATTAATTTAATAAAACAAAATAAAAAGAAAACAAAAATGAAAAACACAAAAATGAAGAAGAAACTAAAAATTTTAAGTCCGTACTCTCTCGATTTAGTTATTTTTTAATTGTTTTAATTGTTTTCTTTTTTTTGTTTTTTTTTTTTTTTTTGTTTTTAAAGAAAAGAAAATTATTTTCAATATTTTATTTATTGTAAGAGAAGGTGGGGAAGGTGGGGGAAGGGAATGATTATTATTAAAGAAAAAAGAAAAGAAAAAAAACCAAAAAACCAAAAAGAATTAAAATCAAAATGTGGATGATAAAAAATCAAAATCAAAATCAAAATCAAAATCAAAATCAAAAAAATTTAAAAATAAAAGAAAAATTTAAGTTATAAAATGGAAACGAAAATGGAAACGAAAATTCAATAACAAGAACAATTTAGATTTATAGGCAAAAAAAAAAAAGACTTCTGATTAAAGAAAACAAAAGAAGAATTAATTTTTTGTGGATTTTTGAATTGGTTGGAAAATCATTTTTTTAAATTTTAAATAAATAAATAAATGACGAAACAGAAAAATAATCAAATTAATCGAAGTGTTTTTTTTTTGTTTTTGGTTTAGACTTTAATGAAAATAAAAAAATTCTAGTCCTCTATTCAACTTATTCTTCTTCTTCTTCTTCTTCTTCTAATTATTACACATTTGATTAAACTTGACCAGTTTTTGTTTTTGTTTTTGTTGTTTTTTTTTTTACTTTATACAAAATAAAACGTGCGGGCATTTAATTCACTTTGTGCATATTTTCTCTTCCTCATCCTCCTCTTCTTCTTTTTCTTCTTCTTCTCTAATCAAAAGAAAACTAGAAAATATGTAATAATTATTATTAATTATATTGTTTCTCTCTCTCTCTCTCTTTCTCTGTTTTGTTCATTTTTGTTGTTGTTTATGCATATTCTAATCTAATTAATTAATTATTAGGAAACAAACGAAAAAAAAAGTATACGAAAAAAAAAAAGTAGAAAATGTAGAAAAAAACGTAAAATACAAAAACAAAAAAAAAAATTGGGTTGTGTTTTTAGGCAGCATTGAACGATTGTTATTTTGATAAACCCTTTTTTTTTTATTTATTCTTTTTTTTTAACCACCAAATAAACTCTGACGTCATTTAACGTAATTTTTCTTCGTCTTTTTCTTCACTCTTCTCTCTCTCTCTCTCTCTGTGTCTGTCTCTCTCACCTGGTATTGTGTTGTTGTTTTTTTCTTTTTTTTATTTATAAAATTAGAAAACACCGACGGGTGAAAATATTTTGTTAAATTAAATAAAAAATAATTAAATTTTTATGGATGAAAATAAATATGAGTCAAATATTGTTTCTTGTCATTTGTACGTTCGTAAAATAATAATGAAGTTTTTCTTCTTTTACCTTTTTTATTTATTTTTTTTGGAATGGACAACATGAACTTATTTCTCTCTCTCTCTCTGTCTGTTCTCTCTAATTCTTATGTTTCTTGTTGTCTTTTTTTTTGTGTGTTTCTTTATAAACAAAAATTTCAATAATATTAATTTTTATTGTTGTTGTTGTTGTTGTTGTTATTGTTATTCTTTTGAGACTTCGTCATCTTTGTCTCATTTTATTGTGCAATTGTGTGTCACTTTGACGTGACTGCATTTAAGCTGCAAGTTTATATTTTTCTACAACATTTTTTTTTTGATTATTTGCTCATAATTATGAAAGAAGAAACAAAATAGAAATTTATATTTAAGTCGGCTTTAATTGTTGTGACTTTAACTAAGTCTTGTAACAACAACAAAATAAATGAAGGAAGAAAAGATTTATAATTGAATTAACAAAAATTATATAACAACACATATGACAAACGGTTAGAGAGAGACAAAGAGGGGAGGGGAGAGAGAGAAAGAGAATGTAAGAAGAGTTTTTAGTTCTTAAAATGGGCTAGAAAATTATTATCTTATAAATTAAGGTGTGTTCCTTTAATCCAATTCTTTAAGGCTTGGCTTTTGCTAACAAAAACAAAAAAAAAAACAAAAACAAAAACAGAAACAGAAACAGAAACAGAAAGAATGAACAAAAAATAAAAAAAAAATAAAACAATTTTAAGCGTTGATCTTTATTTTTTATTTAAGTTTTTTTTCTTCTTAATATTTTTCTTTTTTTTTCCTTTGTATTACCCAACCAAAAAGTCCATTCTTGTAAAAATTAGATTTTTTTTTTTAAACTAATTTTTTGATTTTGTCATCCACACATACACACACACAGACACACACACACGAAATAAAAACGCCACGTGATTTTTTTTTCTTCTCTTATTTCATTTTTTAATTCAAATTAAAAACAAAAATTACCGTTTGTTTTTTTTTTCTCTTCTTCTTCTTCTTCTTCTTCCAGTTCATAAAAAAAAAAAACAAAATAGAAAAAGAAAAACAACTGAAAATTTAAGGGAAAATTAAGAAGAAAATGTGAAAAAAACTTTGTACATATTGTAGAGAAAAAATTAAAATAAAATAATTATATTAATTAATTAATAAAAAAAGACAAAAAGAAAAACTAAAACAAACAAAAAAAAAAATTTAAAAATTAAAAAAAAATTTGAAAAATTTTCATTAAAAAATTTCTACAAAGTTGCAATTTATTTAAAAAAAAAGACAAAAAAAAAAGAAAGATTTAATGGAGAAATACAAAAAAAAAAATTGGAAACAAATACAAAAAAAAAAAAAAAAATTCACATTATTTAGATTTTTATTTCACATCCCGACGCCTAGGTAGCGTTCATATCAGCGCCGCCGGTGTTGAACATTGAAAATGACAAATTAAATTTTAAATTAAAAACAAAAACAAAAACAAAAACAAAAACACTACAAAACTAAAGAAAAATTTAAATGAAAAGAAAAAAAAAAAATAATAATAAATTTGTTTTATGTTTTTAAGGAAATTAAATAAAAAATTGAAAAAAAAAAAAAAAATGGGAAAAAATTGAAAAATCAAGAAAATGAAAAAAATGAAAAAAATGAAAAAAAATGAAAAAAAAAAGTAAGAAGTGAAAGAAAAAAAAAAATTATTATTATTATTATTATGATCATTATTATAATTATTATTATTATTATTATGGTACGATGTAAATGGATTTAGTCGATTTTCGATTTAATAAAAGAAAACAAAAAAAAACCAATTTTATTAAAAATATTTATGATGAAAAAATTTTAACTCTTTTATTTATTTTTTTATTATTATACCCGCTTATTAATACCCGTTAATGTCTACTTACTAACATATTTACTATAATTGTATTGTGACTTAAAATATATTTTCTTATGTATATATAGGAAAATTTGTGTAATTTAGGATCATTGAATTTACAGGAAAATCAAAGTTTATAATTGAAGAAAAACAATTTAATTCAAATAAAATAATTAATCGTTTATATTTTTTTTAGGTGATTTTATTGTGGTCTAATTAGACAGGTTTTGATATGTTTTAATAATAATATGTGAGAAACAGCGATAAAGTTTTAATTGGTGAAATAATTTGAATAATTAATGAACAGAAGAAAATGATAAAAAAAAAGTGAAGTTGAAGAAATTTAATTGTGGTTTTGGCTCGCTTCTCGCCTTACTTTGCCATACAAACGTCCTGACTTTTACTACTACAGGATTTTTGTTGTGCCCCCTTTTTTTTTAAATGTTATTTTCTCGTACGTTATTTTTTATAAATTTTGCTTTCTGTTTTTTAGTTTGCTTTCCTTGTTTCTTTTTTTTTTGATGTAATTTTATTGCCTTTTGGTTTAACTTCTTTTTTTTTTTTTGCCTTTACTTCGTTTATAAATATGGAATTCCAATCCTTTTTTTTTTTGTTCTTTGTACAAAGGCAGAAATAAAAAAAAAAAACGAAAGAAAATAAAAGTTTTAGGTTTGCCGTTTGAATGACGACGAATTTTGTTTTTGTTAAAAAAATGAAAAACAACAACAACAACAACAACTAAACTACGAAGAAAAAAAAAAAACAAACAAACAAACTAAAAGGAAGAATCGATAAACGATTTAATATTTTTTTCTTTTTTTTTGCGTTGAATATTTTGAATGGATTGGTAAAAAAAAAAAAAAAAAAAACGAAATGGTTTTGTGTCTGGCATTCTTCTCTATCTGTTTTTTAATATTTTGTTTTTTTTTGTTTAGTTCATCTGGTGTCTTCTACTCATATAAATGAATAAACAGAAAGAATCCAAAAAAAAAAAACAAAAACAAAAACAAAAACAACTTTGTCTTCTGTTTTTATGTTTTTTTTTTTTTCTTAAAAAAATAAAAATAAAAATAAATTCAAATATATTTACAAGAAACAATTCAATCGAATTTCGAGTTCCTTCTAAGCATTAAAAAAAAAAAAAAAGCCAAAAAAACAAACAACCAAACGAATCGCATTTCAAAAAGTGGATATCGATTTCCATTGAACTTTTTCTTGTTGTTGTTTTTTCTTACTTTAAAGTCAACTTTTAAAGTCCTATATAAGAAACCGCGACAATTTCTATATAAAAAACAATTTCCTTTCCTAAAATATTTTATAAAAATGTTTAACAATAAAAAAATATTTTTTTTATTGGATCTTTTGTATTTGTTACTTCGTCTTTTTTTTTTACTTTTGTAAAATGTTTAGTTTGGTGTTTTTTTTTTCTTTTGGTCTCAAAAAAAAAAAACAAAACAAAATAACAAAAAAGAAAAGAAAATAAAAAAAAACCGGTGCGCGCAGCTATTTTCTTGTGGTTCTTTTCTTTTCTTTTTTTTTTATATTTATAAATTTTTTCTTTTTGTTTTTTGTTTTTTGTTTTTTCTTTTTTGAGCCGCCAGAAGTGGTCAACATTATTTATTTATATAAATTAGGAATGTTTAGATTTTTCGATTATAAAATTTGACAAGTTAGTGAATTTCTTATAGGTTTGATTTGTTTTGAGGTGGAACGTATTTCCTGTCCCAGGAAGAACAATAAAAGTTAAATTTTAATAGAATATTATATAAAGTTCAAATTAAATTCAAACACATAAAATTTGCCCGCATCCGGTCAATTACCTAAACACTGATTTATAAAAGTTTTTCTTTTAAGAAAAAAAAAAACAAAAATAATTCAGCCCCTCTGTTGGCTCTCGACTTCTCTTAACTTCTTCATTTTTTTTTTTATTTTATTTTAAATCTTTATTTTTTTATTTTTTTTTTGTTTTTTATTCTGCATTTTGTTTATTCTGACATTCAGAATTTTCATTTAACGTTTATTATTTTTTTATTTTTTATTTTTGTTTTTTTATTTTTTTTGGTAGCCACACAGCCTATAAAAATGTTAACTTAAAAAATATAAACATAAAAAACTATTTGAATTTTTAGCCTTAGGTCAAAAATGTCTGACTATTCAAACGGTACAAGAAAAAAAAAAAAAAAAAGGGTATTTAATTTAAATTATACAGGACCATATTTGGATAAGTATTAAAACAAAAACAACGAATCATAATCGGTTTTGTTCTTTTTTAACAATAAAATTAATCATTTCACTAGAAAATAAAAAACGATACATTATTATTAGCGCACACCTTTTCCTCTCGTCTTACGAAATTTTTTAAAGATTGCACCGAAAAAAAAATGCAAGAAGAAAGACAATTTACGCATACAAAAAAAAAAATGCACAGTTAAAAATTTCTTTCAATCTGTACAAATCAAATTGAAATAAAATTATTAAATAATCGACGACCCACCAAGCGGCCGTCAATTGAATTAAAAACGATGAAAGTCAATTGAACGTTTGATCTTTTTTTTCTTCTTCTTTTTTATTATTTTTTTTTTCCGCGCCACGTGTGTTTCTCAATAAACGACCAGCCATTATTAAAAGAAAGAACATAAAAAAAAAAAAAAAACAAATAAACAAAACAAAAGTCACAATCACACACAACACATTGACACACACAACACATAGCACACACACACACTTACACTGGAAATATGTCATCCTACGTGAGCAGACATTAAAATAACAATTTAATTGCCGTCGTGAACGACAGAGAAAAAAATATACACTTCTTTTTATTGACGACGATTTTAGTTTTGCAATAAATTAAAAATTCTATTGTTAAAATTAATCGAAAAAGATTTTTGTTTTTTTTTTTTTTAAATTTACGGATTAAAGGGAATTGAGGTTATGTCCGGTTCAATATTATTTTGGGATTCTTCAGATAAAAATGAAGAGAGAAAGAGAGAGAGAGAGAATGAAATTGGTGAAAAATTCTTTTTATTTAATAAATTTTTTTATAATTCAATAATTATAATATTTTGTAATATTTAATTAGTAAATTAAGTAAAAGACAGTGACAGATTTATGACAGCAAATTTAGTTAAAATTTTATCCGCTAGAGTTTTTTTTTCTTAATATTTTATTTCGTGTCTTATGTTTATATCTTTTTCTCTAATTTGTATTTAATGTTCATAAAAACATTTATAACTCACTAATATTGTAATTTAAATTTTGAAAAATTCAACATCAAAAATTATTACTAATTGGAGAATATTATGATACTTGACATCAATTTGATTATTGTCTTTCTTAAATGATGAACAGAGTAACTAAATATACCTACCTAATATACGTATAAGTTGATATGGATAGAAATTTATCTCATTGTAGATATTATATTCATTTGTCGTATATTATAATGTTTAAAAAAATAAAAGCATCTCTTCTCTTCTCTGAGACTATTCGTGCATGTTTTTTTTATGTGTATATATGTGTGTGTGTGTGTGTGTATTCCTAAATTCTCCAGACTTCATATAGTCGCAAAAAGAGAGGAAAAAGAAGGCAATCAAAATAATATTTTTTAGCGTAGGCGCTTCCATTTATTTATATTAATCTAACAAACATCTAACAAACATTTCGTTGCTGTTGTTATTTCATATGATGAACTTGAAACATTTTTTTTTTCTCATTTTTATATTGTGTGTTTCTTTTTTTTTTCTTTACTTTTATTGAGAACACAACAACTTATTTCTTTTTCTGTTTTTTTTTTTTTTTTGTTTCTTTAACAGGCAAAATGTCTTCACGGCAATTCTTATTATTATTATATTAATTTTTATTTTTCTTCTTCTTATTCATCCTTTTCTTAATGATTTATTAAACCGTCGAAATTTGTAAACGGAAACTAACAAATAACAAATAAAAAAAAAAAAAAAAGAACGCGCATACATTTATTCTTATTTTGATCAGTTTCACAGATGAGAGAAAAATATTTACCTTCCTCTACCTAACTAAAACTATAAAACAGTAACAGAAGAATTTCCATAATTTTGTTTGATTTGTGAAAATAGAAAAAAGAAAAAGAAGAAGAAGTTAGTTTTAGACTTTTTGTATCTTGATGAATTCATTAAAAAAAGAACCAAAAAAAAGCACACACACACACACACACACACACATAAGAAAAAATATTTTCAATATAAAGTTCAGGAAAAGAAAATAATTCATTTGTCTTCTATAAACTAAAGACAATATTTTTGTTTTGATTTTCTTTTATTGGACATTTTGGAAAATTCTTCATTTTTTATTCTCATTTTTAATTAATTTATTCATTGTTTTTTTTTTTTCTCGTATTTTTTTTTTCTTCAATCACAAAAATACAATTAATTTAATTTCAGTTTATAACAATTTCGTATCTTTAGGTTACGTTCTTTTTTTTAACTATAAAGATCTAGATTACGTTAATTTCTCGTCCAGTCGGACAATTGACATTGAAATGTACAATTCTGTTCGCTGTTTTTTTTTAAAATAAAAAAACAAAAAAATACTTTAAATTGAAACAAGTTTTCGCGAGAAATTCTGTTGGTTCAATTCTTTTATTGTTGATTATTATTTTTTTTTCCTTGATTTGATTTCTTCTTAAATTAATTGTTGTTGTAAGAAGTGTTGTTGTTATTGTTAGCCAGTGTATATTAATTTTATTTTTTTTTTTTTTTGCATTAAACTTATAATATTGACTGTAAGAAAGATCACAATCCTTTCATTTTGAACTTAATAATAATAAAAGAATTCTTTTTTTTTTATATATTATTCGCGATATCAGATGAACATAAGCGATTGTATAACCGTCGTGTTTAGGTTAAAAATGTTAAAATATTTATATGCATATAAATGTGTGATATTTTTTGTTGTTGTTGTTTTTGGTTCTTTCTTCTTTTAAAAAAGTTAAAAACAAGAAGGTTTATTTTTGTTATATTTCGGTTATAAAGAGACGTAAACATTTAGTTTTATTAAGACGGATGTTTCTTTTCCGGGACAAAATTATGCTAAAATGACACGACGATTGATTATAAATTAAAATAATAAATTATATATTTGAGATCTTTGTAAAATGTCATTTTTCTTTCTTTTTTTTATATCCATAGAAAAACATATTTATGTTCGACCTGACCTGTTGATTAAAATTATATTTTATTTGAAGTTCATGGATAACAATTTTTTCCAATGGATAATTTTCAATCATTCTATTGATTCTTTTGTTTTTCTTATAAACAAAATATTTTCTATATGCAAAATAAAATTGTTGCACTTCTAAAGAACAATTTGGTATTTTTTTTTTGTTATTGAAAGCTTCACAATTTCTATTGATTCAATTTTACGTCATGCCTGAAATAAAATCAAATCATCTGCGGTTATTGATGATTTTCCTGTATATCCTTTCATTTTCTGACGCTTGATGTGAATATAAAATAATACTATTTTTATTCGATGACCCATGGCTAGTGGCTTCACATATAAAATAATCACATTTTATGTCAATTTTAAAATATACAAAAATACGACGAGAAATTTTTGTTTTTTTAAAGTCAATTTTTCGATGAAATGACAATAAACATTACAATTTTATTTAATGGATTTACCTAAAGTGAAATCAGAATTAAAAACCACAGTTACAACAACAACAACAACAGTGAATGGTAATAAAAAATGTAATTACGCATAAAATGTCTAAAGCGCTTTTTATTGTTTCACCAAAAACTCTAAATTTCTTCTTCTTTTTTTTTACGTTGGTTGATTCAATAAATCTTTAATGGTACATGATAAATATTATTCTAATGTTTTATTTCTCGTTCATTGGATGAGTTAACGTCAACCATTATTTGTTTATTAGATTCCGAAAACACTTTTCTCTTTTGTCACATTCAGAATCAGATGCGGATTTACTGTCCAAGCAGACTATTCAAAGATTTATACAAAAATATTCTTATCTTCTTAGTTACTTTTCATTAAACAATTTATTTTTAATCTTCTTATAAATTAATTTAATTGAGGGAAAATTATCTAAAGAAAGAAAAAAAAGCAAGCATTAAATTATTTTAATCGTTTTCTTTGTGTGTGTGTGTGTGTGTGTGTGTGTGTGTGTGTGTGTGTGTGTGTGTGTGTGTGTGTGTGTGTGTGTGTGTGTGTGTGTGTGTGTGTGAGTTTGTGTTAAATTTAATTTTTTTTTGTATAAGATTTGTCACCTTGAATTGGTTCTAGGTTAAGTATTACTGATATTGATCTATGTACGATTTGCGCCTGAAAAAACAAAATATAAATCAAAAGTGTTACGTACGTTTATAAAAATATTAAAAGAAAGAAAGAAAGAAAGAAAAGAAAAAAAAAAAGTGTTAGAGGGAAATGAGAAAAAACAAAATAAGGAAATTACATTTTTCTGTTATTTTTTTTCTTCTGTTTTTTTTGAGGTTAAATGGTCATTAAAGAAGGTTGCTCGTTACTCGTTTTGTATTATATTAAATATAAAATAATAAAAAGAATCAGAAGGTAGATATATGTGTGTGTTTTGTGTTGTTATGTCTAAAAATTTTTGTATACATATAAAAAGAAAATTAAAGGTTATGCTCTTCACTTATTATCACCCAATTACTAAGTTCTAAACACCGAACAATTTTCGAAACAGAAATTCTTTAAGAAATTTCAAATATAACGAATTTTTCTATTTTTTTACCATCAATATTTTTTTTTTCTTTCTTATTTTAAATTATATGCTTAGAAATTTTGTTGTTGTTTTTTTTTTTGTTTTGTTTTTTAAAGTCAGACTTTAAATATTCCATCGTCTATCTTTACTATATTCAAGTTTTTAGTCAAAATATTCCTTCTTTTTTTTTGTCTCTATTTTTGTGTTTACCGAATCACGCCGTTTTTTAACCTATAATTTTATAAAAACTTAAACAAAAAAAAAATAAAAAAAAAAAAATATTAAACGCCAGAGACAAAAAGAGAAATGGAAAATCTTTTTAGCTAACGGTATCAAAAATTTTTTTTATAAAACAGCAGCTAAGCACAGTAGTAAATATTATAGCGGCAATCTAAAACCAAAAAAAACAAAAAAAAATTATTAAGATTTAATTTAAAATTTTATAAAATCGAACAAAAAAAAAAAACAGAAAAGAAAAAAATCATGACTGATTGAATTATGAGTCGCCAAATTGTTTCTTAACTTTTGTTAAAAAAAAAAAAGAAAAGAAAAGAAAAACTAAACTTAAAATAGAAAATATGAAATGTTAAGAGCAGAAAACAAAAACAACATTTAAATCGTGGTATTCGTGTTGTTTGGTAATTTTTTATAATTGTAAAGAAAAAGGAAGCACTCAGATTTTTATTTCTTTTGTTCTTTATTCTGTTATTTTGTTGTTGTTGTTGTTTTTTTTTTGTTCTTTTTGTTTTCTGTTACTTTCTTCAATAATTTCTTCCATTAAAAAAAAAAAAAAAATATATGTACAAGAAATGTAATTTATTTTTCTTTTTAACCAAAAGACTTTTCTCTCTTTCTCTCTCTCTCTCCCTCTCTCTTATACTAAAACTAACCTAAAAAAATAAAAGAATAAATTCAACGTGAAAAAAGTGTAGAGAATTTTTTTTAATGTTGTTCCCTTCAAAGTCTTTGTGATGTTTTTTTTCTTGTTCGGTTATTATTATTGATGGAAAATCCCTTTCTAGTTTTTCTTCTACACGATATAAAAGAAAAAGAAAAAAAAAACTTAACTAACGCGAAAAAAAAAATCGACCATAAGAAAACGACAAAAATTGTTTAAAAAACAAACAAACAAAAAAAAAAAGACGCATAATTTTAAATATTTTTATTCATTGTGACAGTCGGACAGTCGATGTAATAAATTTTTATTAATACGAATTTTTTTTTTGTTTTTGTTTTTTGTCTTTCGTCTTTCATTTATTTTTATTATTTTTCTCTATATAAGTAAAAGAAAAGGAAAAGGAAGTTGAATGCAATTTTCATAAATTTTTCCTTCTTCTTTTACGAGAACGACAACGTTGATCATGATTATAATGATGATGATGATGATGATGACGATTATTGTAGTAAAAATAAGAATAAAAAATAAAAACAAAACAAAAAAAAAAAAACACAAAAAGAAGAAGAAGAAGAAGAAGATAAAGAAAAAAAAAAAAACAAAACAACGACAACAACAACAACAAACTGATGAATTAAATGAAACAGAAAACCCACCATTTTATATATAATGATGATGATGAGTCTTGTTGTAAAGTTGCGTAAGTTGTCAGCAAAACTGAACAATTTTTTGTTGTTATTGTTGTTGTTGTTATTATTATTATTATTATTTTAACGACATTTAGCTGGACTTGGGAACATAATTTTCCTTGATCTCTTCTGTTATTCTACTGTATAAATATATATATGTATTTGTGTGTGTGTGTGTGTGTATGAATAAATAATAATATAACATTAGTTTGTGTTTACAGACATTATAATAAAAGTGGTCATTGAAGTTTAGTCAATTATTTACATTTCACAATAAATTATGAAGTAATAATAATTTATAAAATATTAATTTTGCTTAGTAAAAGAAAATTGAAAATTAATTTTCTCTAAAAACCTTTCTAAACGGACCAGTTACGATGTAATAACAAAAGAATGAATAAAAGGTAGATAATATTAGATGGTTAGTCATCAACCAATACTATTCGTTATAATTTTTTTAAAACAAATAAAAAATTCTATAATTTCAATTCAATTTTATATTAAATGATTTTATATTTTTCAATTGTGAATTGTACATAAAATGACATAAAACATTTTCTTGAACCTTCCTAAACAAAAGCGTATATATAAGTAAATATATTCGCCTACGTATTTCCCCATGAAGACATTCGTCGTTTGAAATTACTTGACTCTCTTTTTTTTTTTTTTTTTTCATATACACATAAAAAAATTTATATATACACAAAATTAGGTTAATATTTTGATTGATACAAACTACATATTTTATTGTAGTTACACTTGATATTTTATGTTGAGTATTAATCGAGAATGACATCTGTCCAAAGGTTACATAAAAATTAGTTTATATAAAAAAAAAACAAAAAATTGTATATGTATTAGCGGGATCATACAATTATTTGGTGTTTGTTGTTGTTTTTTATTTTTTTATTCTTTACTTTGGTAAAATATAAAGAAGGTCATTTGTGTAACTTAAATTATATTAAAGTAAATTTTTTTAAATATAAATATGGTTTAGTTTACATTTGAATAATTTCTATATGCAATATTATTAAAGTTTAGTGATCTCTTATAATAATAAACAATTTTCTTATAATTAATACAGGTTTCTATAGTTAAAATTATTATGATTTTATTGAATGCACCTTAAACATTTATTGATACCTAAATTCATCGGAATTAAATTCTAGACCTTCTATTTGTGACTTTCTATACAAATGTGGGTAAAACAAAAAAATCAATTCATTTTTTTTTTTTTTATTTGCAATAACTTATTTATAGTTGAGTAATTTTCAATATAATAAAATTTTATTAGACAATCTATGCACTGTATGAATATGATTAAGGTCATATTTGAAAATTCATTTATGATTTATTTTTACTTACTTATAAATATATTTATTTTACGATTAAAAAGATGATGATGATGAGTCATTAATTAACAATAATCCTTTAATGAATTTTATAAGATACATAATAACAGACACCTTTGTAAACAAAATTTTCTATATTTTATATGTGTGTGTGTGTTAAAGGATTATAATAATGAAATGGGATAAAATATAAGAAAAATACAAAAATACAAAAAAAAACAAAAAAACAAAAAAAAAACAAAAAAAACAAAAACAAAGAACAGAAACCTCTCTATATAGTTAAGAGTTTTTCAATAAAAAAAATAAATTTGTCCATATAATGGATGGAATAAATTAAAATAACGAAAATTTTCATAAAACCGCTTTTAAATTATTTTCCAAGTAATTTAACCAAAAACGGATTTACTTAGACTACCTCAACAATATATATTTATCCAGGCTCTTTAAATTCCATTAAGTAAACAAATATTAATTTTGTTCAATATATAAAAAAAAAAACTTTTCTTTTCATTTTTTTTTTTTATACACTTGTGGTTGTGGTGGATTTTTTGTTTGTAACTAAATATAAATTATACTTTATCATTCATGATCATGATAGATTTTAAACAATTTTATTAGGAGGAATAATAATCTGTTTAAGAAAATACAAAAGTAAAATAAAAAAAAATGAAAGAATAATTGTAATCCAGTGGTGTTCATTTATAGAAAAATTAAATAAAGGCAACAATTAAAATTTTTTCACTTTTTTATTAACAAAAAAAAAATCAACGTAAAATTTACGATTATAATTAATTTGACCAATGAGAACGTTTTGTAAACAGTCAAAATATTATTATTATCATTTGTTTAATTGAACAATAAAGAGGGGGGGTTTTTTTTTTTAAGTCGCCATTTTATGAATTATTAATATATAGGACATGACCATGGTTGAGGTCTTTAAGTTAACATTAACATGGAATCTTTTGTTTTAATCAAAAAATAAAAAAATATTGTTCTGCACCAATGCTGTTTATTTTTAAACTTCTTTTATATACAAATTAAATTATATATAAATAACAACAACAACAACAACAACAACAACAAAATACGGCCTGCATATGCAAGTGCATGAACAGTCACAGTAAAAATGTTAATTTTGATTTGAAGTCACGCTATTTTTTGCTTCAGGCTCTAGACTAGGTGTTTGCATTACTTTATTTTTTTTCTTCTTCTTCTTCTTCTTCTTCTTCTTCTTCTTGTTCTTTTTTTTTTTTAAGTCAATGTTGCGGATGATCTCTTTCATGGTCACCCAAGTGTATTTATATTTTTATGCAAAAAAAAAAATTAAATTAATAAATGAATTGATTTTGTGTATTAAAAAATTTGTATATTTGTGAAATAATAATAATGACATTTTGATTTTGATTATTAAAAAGACACAAAATAATAATGACATTGAACGCAGGTAAAGAAAATTAATAATAATAATCAGAAAAATAAAATCATATTGATTTTGATGAGGATTGTTTGTCATAATTCTTGTATAAATTTTTTCGGATTCTGCATTGAAAGAAAATAATTCTTAATAAATATTAACACATTATAAGTTAATGTTTATTTATAAAAACCTAAATCAAAATGATTATTATTATCGAATGTGTATAGGTATATGTGTGTGAGTACATCAGGAAGAGGTAACAAAAGAAAACAAAAACACAACAAGAAAAAAAGAAGAAAAGAAGAAGAAGAAGAAATAATAATAATAAAAGATCACATTACAAACCTTAAAGAATGAAAAGAAGAAAACTATTAAACGTTCGGTGTGGATGTTTTTATATAAATTATTTTTTATTATATATTTATGGCAGTCTATTTAAATTTATTGAATTACGCAATCATTTACATACGCATACAAAGACCAAAGGTACCCACACACACACACACATACATACACACACATATATATATTCACTGAACTGACATATACTGAAGATAATAATTTAAAGGAAATTGTATTAAGATGCATACAAACACACACACACACACACACATACTGGCATATATGAACAGAACGCAGAGTGATAGAGAGTGAATGATTTTAATCTTATAAAGTCCATTAAAGAAAGGAAAAAAAAAAAATAAGAGAAGAAAAGAAACAGGTGATATTTTTTTTTAACTTTATTAAGATTTTTCTCATCAAAACTGATTTTTTTTTTCAACTTTTTCTTCTTCTTCTTCTTCTTCGTCATGTTCTTCATAGAAACGACCTAAAACACCTTTTTATTTTTTATATATTTATATTTTTTTTACTAAAAATTTATAGAAATTGGTTATCGTTAGTAACTGTAAAATGATTTGATCATCAATTTAGATGAAATTCTATTCCCATCTATACTGGAACGTTTTTTATTTTTTATTTTTTATCTTAAACATATTTCTCTGTTTTCTTTTTCTTCTTCTTCTTCTTCTTCATCTCCCATTTTTTTTTTTTTTTTTTTGATAGTGATTATTATGAAAATCTTTTAAACTTTTTGTATTTTTTTTTTATATCGTAAATTATCCAGATTTTTGTTTTTTTTTTTTTTCTTTTTTGTTTCTAAGATTTCCAATTTTTTTTTTGTTTTTTTATGGTTAACCCATTATCTGACCATCAAATAACAATAAAGTCTCATTAGAATTTTCATATCAATAGCGTATATTAAAAAGGTGTGATATTTTTTTTGTTTTTTTGGTATTCAATTGTGGGACCGTTTTTTTCTTCTTCTTCTTAGTTTTGTCTTTTTGTATCAATTTTTAATTTTTTTTTTTAAATTTTATCGAATAGAAATTTTGGTTGTTAAATTTTGTAGAAAAATACGAATAAAATATTGAAAGAATTTATAGGTAATGAACGAAGAAATTCGGTTAAAAGTTTGTAAATGTAGATTTTCATAAAAATGACGAATGGTCACTATATGGAGGTTTTAATGGACACTCACTTTTAGAAGGTTTGACTTAACCATTTTTTTTTTTACAGTTCTTCTTTATAATTACAAATAATAACATTTCACATCAGAGACAAATAAAATAAATAATATTTAATTTGTATTCAAATTAAGACCCTTGAACTCCACGTGCTTTCATTAAAAATATATAAAAAAAAAAAAGAAGTTTTTCTTTTACATTTTGTTGGTTTTTGTTTTTTTTTTGTTGATAAAAAAAACAAAATATATATTTTTTTTACTTTACTTTATTTGAACTTCCTTTCATATTACTTTAGTTTTTATCTTTGAACTAGTTGAACTATTAAATGTGCATATCAAGTATATAATATTATAAATACATATATGAGTGTGTGTGTGTGTGTGTATGTGTGTATGTGTGTATGTATGAAGTGCACCTTGACATTAATAATTTATAATATTATCCGTTCTTTGTTGCGCCTTATAGAAATTTTTTTTTATATATTATGACTATGAGTGATGACATGACAAATACAGTCCACCATTTTTTTTTTTATTTTTTATTGCCAGATACATTCATTCAGATAAGTCATTATTTGGTGTTGCATTGCAATAATCAAAAAAATGTTTTTATTGTTCTTCTTCTTAATATTTTTATTTTTTTTTGATGAAAATTGATTCATTAGTTCGTGTTGTTGTAACACTTTTATCGTGTTATTGTTGCTGTTGTTGTTGTTGTAAAAAGCTCTAAGTAAAATGTATATAAGGTGCAGGATATAATGTTTCATTTCATATATACCTACATGAAAATATGCAAATTATTTTCGACGTACGTTCCTTTCTCTTTCTATCTTTATTTCTTCTGTTGGTATAATTTTTTTTTTTTTTTATATTTATTTTATATTTTTTTTCCCCTTTTTTTTTGTTTTTTGGAAAATTGTACTAAAACATGCAAACATTTATTTTTTTTCCTTCTTTCTTCTGCTTCTTATTTTTCTATAAAATAATTTTTGTTGTGTTTATATTATAATAATTTTGTTGTTGTTGTTGTTATTTTTATATGCTTTTGGTAAATTATGAAAATGTGTAATAATGAAATTATAAAGAAAGAAAAAAAGGGAAAAAATGAAAAAGGAGAAATACTGATTACAAGTAATAATGGATTATCATTAATATATGTAACTGCGGTGTACAAGAGTGACCTTCAATTAATTAAATGGCGACAACTAATTTTAACCAATCAAAAATAATTATAAAACAAAAAAAAAACAAAACAAAACAAAAGCTTATACATTCAGAATCCACCTCAAAAATAGTAGGTCTCGTCTCAAGTTGAACGTTAAAAATTGATAGTAAATGAGAGATATTTTAAAAAGCCAATAAAACAATCACTTGATGCAAATCAAGTACAAAGAGAAGAAGAAGAAGCTTATACTTAACTCTAATACTATTTTTTTTAATACGTATAAATGACTTCAATTTATTCTTATTATTTTTCTTTATATTTTTTTTTTTTTATTATTGAAAATTTTTTTTTTGCTGTATTGATGGAAAATTTCAAAGTTTTGTATAGAAAGAAAAAAAGACTCTTATCGTTTTTTTTCTTCTTAATTAATTGAGTTACTGTCTGTTAGAATAAAAAAAAAAGATAAACACGGGTGTAGAGTGAGAGGGTGTGATTGAAAATAAGGAAAGAAAAAAATATACTTTTACTTTTTCTGGACAATTCCCGATAGTCAACGATAATATTATTTTGTTACATTAATGTCACATCAATTTCCTGTCAAAAAAATATTATATAATAAAAAAAGAAAAGGACAAAATAAAATACTTAAAAAAGTAAAAAAATAACAAAAAAAAAAAAAGAAGAAAGAAAAAACAAAAACAAAAACAAAAACAAAAAAAAAAAATTCTATGCGCCATCATTATTTTTTGCTCGCTTGTTTGATTTTCCAATGTTGGTGCGATAATGGTTGCCTAGTAACGCATCGTTGCTTCCACACTTGGGCTGTTTTCTCGTTCGTTCATTTGTACGTGACTTGAAAATTTAACCAAACACACTGTTGTAGAATGGAGCATGGTTCCCCAAACAAATAATAATTTTTTTTTTTTTTTTGTTTTGTGTTTTTCTTTCTGTTCGTCTATATAACAAACACATATTTAGACATTTTTGTTTTTGTTTTATATAAGGATTTGTCAATGTATATGATTACATATTTATACACAAAATTATTATACATATTTTTCATAAATACATTCATCTTTTACTAAAAGAAAAACAATTGCGCAGAGTATAAATTCTGTCATGCGAATAACGTGCTATGCAATTTATATGTGTGTATGTGTGTGTTAGAGGTGTGTGTGTGTGTAGGTATTCCTTTTTTTTTTTGGGTAAAAAACACTCATGCAGATTTTATTATTTATTTGCATTTGTGTGTGTGTGTGTGTTAAATAATATTAAAGTTTTTACATTGCTACGTTAGAATGCGCGGGAGGAGAAACAGGTAAGTGTATATATATTTATGCATACATAAACATTATGAACGTAGTAATAATACATTAAATTGTATTTGTGTGTTTGTGTAAAGGAAACAAAAAAATACAGTGTACTTACATTTGTGTTGAGTTTGGGTGAAAATTTTTATGCTAACATTTTTCAACATTAACACATTAAAAAAAAAAAAAAGAAAAAAGAAGACAAATTTTGAATGATTCAAATAAATAAATAAATTAACTGAAAACAAAGTCGGAAGTGCTTTGTTTGTTTTTGTTTACCTTGATGTCTTTTTTGTTTTGTTCTTTTTTTTTTATTTTTTTGTTAGTTACATTTTTTTTATTTATTTTTTTTACATTTTACCAATCGTTAAAAAAAATTGTGTTTATTTATGTCTTTATTTTGAAAAAAAATAATAAATAAAAAATTCAATTAAATTCCTACTTAAGGTCTTTTTATTCTCTCTCTCTCTCTCACTCTCTCTCACACTCTCTCTTAAGAAAATCAAGGAATTTAATGATAGTGATAATAATTATGTTAAGAAGATAATAAATTTTACCACCATTAATTATTTATCCCAATATCAATGAAAATACAGATGTAAATACAGATGTAAGTTTATTATATTATTTTTCTGTCTCTCTCTCCCTTTAATATAATTTCTTTCTCACTTACACTTCCTTTTATAATAATTCTCCTTTCTTTTTCTTTTTCTTTTTTTTTTTCATTTTCAGAATTATTTTTTATTTTTTTTTTTTACTTTTTAACGAGCTAACTGAACGATTATGTAAATAAAATATAAAATTATAATTTAATGCAGTGAAGTTTAAGAGGTTGAGATACCGATTAAATATAATAAAAATAAAAAGGATGAATTAAATGTGTTTTTATGACTGTGTGTGTATATCGAAATAATTGAATGGAAAGTGTTGACATGATTTGTTTTTATGACGTCGTTTTCGGTTGCATACATTTGTACATATTATTGCAAAATATAATAACGTGAAAATATTTGAAATTATATTGTCGAAGGATAGAATGAAGAAAAACAAAAACAAAAACAAAAACAAAAACAAAAACAAAAACAAAAACAAAAAAGAAAGACAATAAAAAATAAAATTACAGACAGACGATTTTTTTTTTTTTTATTACACATTTGAATGGAAGTGATGCGCAAGGTGCGTGCGGTGGTCCATCTATATGTTTATGATGTAATATTATACTGTTTGGAAATTCCAAAACTTATTATTTGAAACTTTCAAAATTAATAAACACACACGCATGCACTGACATACACACACACACACACACACACATACACACAAGTCAAAGCTCGATTATAAAATTCTCTGATTTTTTGATTTGGCTTATGGCGGCATAAAAATTCTATCAAACGCAAACTTTCTCATATATCTTTCTTGTAAATGCGTTTAGATCTTACAATCTTTTTCAATATTCTGTCGTCTTAATTAATGTTGACATATTTTTCAAAAAGGCGACCAAGTCAGTCCGATTGTCTTCTTTTATGTATTCAGTTTTATATTCTTTTTCAGTAGATATACCAACTAAAGTGACCGTTTATGAATGTGTGTGTGTGTGTGTGTATGTTTGTGTTTAGTTTTTTTTTTTTTGTTGGTGGTTCCTTCATCATTTCATTAGTTAGATGATATAGAAATTTATTGTTGAAAAATAATACCTGTATTTATATTATTAGAAGATTCAGATTTGTTGGTCGTTGTTTTTATTTTTTTTTTTTATTTCGCCTTTTTAGTTTTGTTGCTGTTTTTTTTTTCAAAAACGAAAAAAAAAAAAATATTAGAGGTTATTGCACTGAAATGTCAAAAAACCTTTTTATTTATAGTTAAATCTAATATAAACCAAAATTAAATGTTCACCAATTTGTGTGTGTGTGTGTTGTGTGTGTGTGTTTGTGATACTTTGTGTATTGAGTTTATACCAAAAACACCTACAGATCTCCTTCGTATTTTTGGAGGATGCTCAGAATGATACACTGAAATATGAATACACACACACACACACACACACACACACACACACACACACACACACACACACACACACACACACTCAATAAACACACATATACTTAAACAAAGATCTAATAAAAGTATCAACAAGTAAAGATAGCAATTTTTTTTTTTTTTTGTTTTCTTATTTTCATAAATATTAGAAGATATTTTCTTTTGGATTTTTTTTTTTTTTATTTTTATTTATGATCAAAAAATGTTCATGGTTCATTTTTTTTTTATGTCTTTTTGTTTTTGTTGTTTTTTTTTGTTTTTTGATAAATAAATTTTTATTTATTTCCAAAAATCCTAGAGTTTCGTTTCTTTTTTTTTTTTGTTTTTTTGTTTTTAGTTCAAATTTAAATTCATTTCATTTTATAATATTTATTTATTTATGCCGCATAGAAGAAGAATACAAAAAAAAAACAAACACCGTATAACAAAAAGACTTCGCGGGATAGCGCAGAAAAGATGGAAAGAAGAAGAAGAAGAAGAAGAAGAAGAAGAAGAAGAAGAAGAAGAAGAAGAAATAATTTTTTTTCTTTAACCAAAATCGAAACACACCCAAACCCAAACACAGAATCGTGTTCGTATACACAAAAGTAATAAATTGTATTAAATTATATTGTATCTTCTTCTTTTTCCATTTCTTTTCATTTCTTTTAATTGGATGCAATATTCTCATAAATTGGATGGCGAAATTCACTAAAAAATTATAAAAGAAAAAAAAAAAAAGAAGAAAAATAAACTCAAAATTATTAACGATATGAAAACAAAAAAAATATAAAGAAGCCAAACAACAAAAAGAAGTCAAATCAAAATATTTTATTGATTTTATTTGTACATTTTTCTTTTTCTTTTTCTTTTTGCCATTTGCTTTGTATATTGTTATTATTAATAAAAAGAAAATAGAAAAATTGTGACACGGAAAAACATGTTTTCAATTCCTAAATCATAATTTCCTGTATACAATATTTTTTTTTCTTTTTTTCTATTTTCTTTCTCCTTTATACGTTTTGACTTTCGTAAAGAAAAATAATAATAAAAATAATAATAATAATTTTTTCTTCTGTTTCCATTCTTTTAATTAATTTAATAGTTTCATGTTGAGAATTAATCTTCTGGCGTCTATCGAAGAAAACGGATAAAAAAAAAAAAAAATATATATATATAAGACGATGAAGAAGAAGAAGAAGAAGAAGAAGTATAGAAAAATATTCGACTAATGGGAATGGGAACCGTTGAACTAAACGTTTCATTTCTTCTCCTTCAAATACACACAATTTTTCTTATTTTTTTTGTTGTTCCATTAGAAAAGAAAATAAAATATTCTTTTGGATTTTTTTGGGGGATCACAAGAAAGAAAAAAAAAAAAAGAAATACAAAATTATCGTGTTCATTTTTGTGTTATTAGTTTTAGTTAGTTTATATTTGTTTCATATATATTTTTATATGTTATTGATTAAGGTTTGTTTTATATATAAAATGAAAAAGATGCAGGTATCTGGGTATCTATAGACTATTCAATTTTTATATCTTTAAATTTATATAGTGGCTCCCATATTATTTGAACTGAGAATTTAATTACATTTTTTTTTTGTTTTTTTGTAATTTTTAATAAAACAAAGAAATATATTTCTGACATTTTAAAATTATCTCTTCTGATTGTCTCTATTTATTTACGTTTCTCTGCAATATTGCAAAACTACAATCATTAAATAATATTCTTCTGAATTATTTCCATTGAAACTGTGAAATTGTCTTTTGAACTAAAATGAAGTTGAATTAAAATTTAGACATCTTACGCACACACATTACGCATACAATTCTTCATCAATATGATTGAGACAATAAATCTATTCTCAGACGAACACAAAATTGATGATTTTCACATTAAAATTTTGTTATTTATTTATTTAAACCAAAAACCCAATTAAAATAACTGAAATATTCTCGCCAAATAAATATAAAAAGAACTTAATCTAAAAGACAAAAGCTTAAAGCTTTATATTTAATTCTTCTACATTCCTTTTGATAATGTTTCCACGACACGTCATTAAGTTTTCTTCTGTGTCTCGACTTTTGCGTTTAAATGTGTGCTAATTTAATGTTTTTCTTTAAATAATTAAATCTTGTGGATTAAAGACGAGAGAAAAAAAAAACGAATTATGTTTTTCAATGAAATGAAAAGATGCAAAATAATTAATTTCATAAATTCACTTAAATTAGGAAAACAGATTTTCACAGACAACTAATTTTCATACAAAAATAAAAACAGATCGTGATGAAGAGAGAGAGAGATAGAGAGAGAGAGAGATAGCGAGAGGGGGGTATGATATTATAATGCTTTAATTAAACTTTAATATTCCATTGACATTTTTTTTTTACCTTAATTTCAACAATATTTTCACTTTTCACTTAAATTTTTATTAAATTAAATTAAAACAAAAAAAAAACAAAAACAAAAGTCAAATTGTTCCAAAGGTTAAATTAAAATTATTTCATCAAAAAAATATTAATAAATAATTTTAAGAATTTGTAATTCTTTTGTCCTATCACAATTTATCTTTATATCTAAATCGATGTTACGATCAATATAATTGCATATTTCTCTTAAGAAAATTTAAAGACAGAAAAAAGTCCAATCTTATAGGCTGATTAACTTAATGACTAAACTTATACCTTTGTAATATACAAACATATTGATGAAGAACCCATATATTTATAAAATTAATGTAATACGATGATCAAATAAACTAATTCCATTAAAGTCAAATAAATCTGACAGATTTATGTTTAAAAAACCAACAGAGAGAAAAAAAAACAAAAAATTATAAAATGAAAAAATTTAAATTTCGATTGCATAATTTTGTTTCTATTTTTTTTTTTTTTTAGTTAACAAAAAAATTTTTTAATCAAAAATAAAAAAATGAAAATTTATTCAGTGTAATAAAATCTCCCACCATCTTTTACCTGTGTTGTTCTCCTATATACAAATTATTTTTATATATATAAAGTGACAATCTCGATCACCATCATTATCTTCTCTATTGAAGGAACCGTTTTTAGCATTCCACCAAAAAAAAAAGACAACGACGAAAGATACAAAAAAAAAAACCATATAAAAGTTCTTTGACCTTCAAAAGTAAATCTTCGTGATTTTCCTTTAAGACAAACAGAAAAAAAGAAGAACAAAACAAAATAAAACGTATAAATTCATTTCGTCTTCTCTATACAGATCATATTACGGATGAAATTAATTGTCACTGTTGAGTGTTATCTACCATTTTTCCTATAAATAATTTTTAATTATACCAAAAAGCTTAAAATTCTAATTTGTTTAAAGAAACAAAAAAAAATATAGAAACAGATAAAAAGTATAAGACGACAATACAACAACAAATATTGTTATAGACAACAAAAAAAAAAAAAAAACGTCTGAATGAAGAGTTTGTTTCGTTTTGTCTTCTTTTATTTTTCTTCTTCATCTTGTTTTTTTTTTTCTTCTCTCCAATTTTTTTTTTTTTATAAGAAAAAAAGAAAAAAAATTAGATATATATTTTTTCGATGTTTCAAGTAAATTAATGTTACAGATCAAAGTAACCGCTAGAAAATAATTCATTGATTTTTGTAATCAAAATCGATAGCTATTATAGAAGATGTTTCATTTCTTTTGGTCTTATTGTTGTTTTTCCCTCTATAACTTTGTTGTTGTTGTTGTTTTTGTTGTTGCGTTTGATTCTATTGCAAGATTTGAGAAAAAAAAAAAATAAATAAATATATTTTAAGTGAGAAAGAGAAGGGAATAAGAAATAAATAAGGTCTTGACCATTTTGACAAGTTGAACAACAAACTTAATGAGTTGAAATTTTTTTTTCTCTCTCTATCTATGTTCAGGTGGTTCTAGACTTTTTCTTTTTCTTCTTTATGATTGGAATTTTTTGTTTTTTTTTGTCTTTTATGTTTTTCAATCCATTGATGATTCCTATTTAATTCCTTGTTAAATCTAAAATCAATAATTCTTCCTACATCCACTACAGAATAAAAGATTTTAATTACAAAATTTTAACATTTATTTAAAATAATTAATTAATTAAGGTGAAAATGCATCAACACGGGTACCCTTAAAGCTCTTCGGTATATTTTAATGTTCCACCATACTGTCCTTATTATTGTCAGATATTGTCAGATAAAATGTAAATTAGAAGACCACAAAAAAAAATCTTAAGTTCCTTTTAATTTATTAATTTCAACACCAAAACTACAAAAAAAAAAAAATGAATTCAATTTTTTTTTTTGGTTTGTTTGGATAAATTTTTGCACTTTATTATTTTTATGCTTATAATTGAATTACGATTTAATAAAAGAAAAAAAAATCCTTCCCTTACTCTGTTGTCTGTACCATTATAGTATATAATTTTTATGAATTTATAAAATCGTACATCCAGTAGACGAGACCGCATAACAAAAACATCCCAACATTATTGTCCAATTTCTCTCTACCATCAAATACAGTCAAATCCTAGACAGTAAAAAATAGAAAAAATAGAAAAAAAATGAAGAAAAATAAAAGGGAAAATTACACCGTAGAATAAAATAAAATACAATTAACACTAATTCCATTTCAACCAATTTACTTTCATTTCGTTTAATTAACTAAATTACCAAAAATTAAATTAGGGATTTTTTTTTTTGTTCGTTTTTTTTTTCTCTATTTTTTTTTTTTTTTAAACAAGGAAAATTTTTTTCGGTTTATTTTATTTTTCCTTTAATTTCCTCTTTTTTTATTCACGATTTTCATTACAATAATTTCTTCTTTTTTTTTTTTTTCACTTTAATAAAAATGGCAGAAAAATAATAAATAAAAAAATTGTATTAATATTTAAATTTGTATTGTATGTGTGTGTGTGTGTGTGTGTGTGTATGTGTGTGCTATGTATGCTGTGTGTGTGTGTAAAAATTATTGGTATAAAAAAAAAAAAAAAGAAATAATAAACAATTTTTTTTTATAAAAATGAAAATTTACAATCAAAGTCCGGGATAATAAATTTTGGCATCGTGTATTTTTATACGCTCACTAAACTCTATATTGATATTGTCAAAAATTAGACAATAAATAAAAATATTTATAAGAAATAAAAGAAAGAAATAAAGAAGAAGAAGAAGAAGAAGAAAAAAAATAAGAATATGAAGAAAAATTTAAAATAAAAAAAAAAACCAAACAAACAAAAAAAAAAATTCACCGTCGCCATCTAACTATAATATAAAAGAAGTTCAGAGAAGATGAAAAAGAAGAAGAAGAAGACCAAAAAAAAAAAAAACGAATTTATTGCCTTTTCTGAATCACAATCAAAATATATAAAAAAAGAAAAAAAAAAAATAATAATAACTGAAATAAAAAGAAACTTTTAGTTTGAACTTGAAACTATAGAAGTTAAGACTCCATTTGGATTCGACTCATCATTATTAACGAGAATGGGTTCAGAATTATTCTCTTCATCTTTTTCTTCTTCTTCTTCTTTAATATTTAATTTTTTTTTTTTCCAATATAGAATAATGTCGTGTTCTGATAACAGGTTTAGTATTTTTCTCTATAAAAATAACAAAAAAAAAAAACTGTCTAAAAGTTTCTTCTTCGTCGTTTTTTTTTTTCAAAGGGATTTAATTTTCTAAACAAATTTAACAACAACAACAACAACAACAACAGCACACAGAAAAAAAAAACAAAACTAAAATTTTTTTTTTTTTAGATAATAATTTTGTATAGCCAGAAGGTGATCTGGAGGGGGGGTCCATCCAACCATATATTATGTGAACTTTTATATTAGAATTGGGTTTTAGTGTGGGAGTTTTAAAATGAATTTCGTTTTTTGGGTTTTTGTGTTTTTTTTTTTTTTTTTTGATGCTGAAATTTACCCAAAATTAAGTCTAGGAATTTATGCATATTTTTTTTTTTTATTCTTTTTGAAAGGGCCAAAATTATTTAAATTATTGTTTTTTTTTTTTGTTGAGATTATAAAATATTATCTTTGATTAAGAGAAAATAAAATTAATTATTTTTATAGTTAATTGGATTTTTAGACGAGTATGAATTTCGTTGATAATAGATTTTCTGTTCTTTAGTTCATAAGTCGATCACACTGAAATATTTGTATTAACGGAATTTTAAAGTTCAGCAATAAAGCTCTTCTGAATTAAAACAATGTTTTATATGAAGCTTTATTTGAAGTGAAACGTAAGGTTTAGAAGTACGAAGCTTAATAATGTTGTTACGTGATGTCCGTAATAAGATTGAAATTTTATGGAACCTTATTAATTAAATTGTATCAGTTAGAATATTAAAATTATGGCGATATTAATGATGCCATTGGATCAAGTAAAACCCCAACAGCATTTAAATGTTTGCTGATTAATTAATGCACCACAAGAGTATTATAATTTGGTTCAGTTTATAAAAATTGAACTGATTTTGTCGTTTGAAATTAATAATGTTGGCGGTCTTAATCTTAATTTATTTGAAGCAGACAAGTATTACATAAATGAAACACTTTGGATATTTTCAAATTACATTAAAACAAATCTGCAATTTGAAGAAATTCTAACAATGTAATATTTTGATCAAATTTATTTAATTACCCAATTGAAACAAAATTTTACACACCCCTAAAATTCTAATTAATTAAATTAATTAAGAAATTAAAAATTATTTGTGTTATTAATAGGGCCCGGAATTTTGGATAAATAACTTTTTTTATTGAGCTCTTCGATTTTAAATCTACTTCGACACAAATCCGATTCGTGATTTTCTGATTCCAAATCTACTAATTTTATTTTGCCTATTTTTGCCTATTTTACTATAAATAACTAATTTCGTTTAATTGACTATTTTCACTTTTTTTCACATTTTTAATCACTTTTTTCTTGTTTTTAGAATTTTTTTAATGATTTATTTTATTTTATCAGAAAAAAATTCAAATTTTTTTAAAAAAATAAATAATTGTAAATGACTTCATTTGAAATTCGTTTAGTTTTAAATAATTTGGACGAAGAAGATTCTGCTTTTATTAGTGTTGCTAAAAAATTATTACAAGACAACCAAATAAAAAATGATTTGGTTTTTATATCAAGTAATTATGGGTTTTTACCAGAACTAATTACTCAATTAGAGGCTCGTGCACTTTCCATACAAACTAGTATTGGATTATTCGTATCTGGTTGTGAGAAAATTAAAATAGTTCCAGGAGAAAATGGTAAAATTATTGCTAAAATTTTAGGAGGGAATAATGAACTAAATTCCAAGTTTTCACTGTTAGAATTATGCAAATTCAAATTTGCGCCAATAATCTCATGCGATCATTTTCAATGTACAAATCCGTTTTAGCAGACAATCGAACAAGCTTCACATTTGAGAACTTAAAATCAACGTTAATTGTTCATGTTAAAAAAATAATAAATAAACAGTAAAATATGGATTTTGTAGTTTGGATAAGAGTTTCTATCCTTTAAATTTTGAATTAATGTTTCCTTTTTTTTGTTTAATAAAGTGCTTAAAAACTATTATGCTTTTAAAATTTTTGAGTGCCTATTTTCACACTTTCAGTGCTTATTTTTACTTTTTAAGTGCTTTTTTTAGGTACCTAAAATCCAATTATAAATAACTAAAAATCCGGGCCCTAGTTATTAATAATGAGTAAAATATAATCACTAAACATTTCATAGGAAACAAATGATGAGAGCTTTTGGTCAAGTTATTCAAAAACAATTTCGCCATCATAAAAATTAACAACTCAAAGTTTTTACGCTTATTGATTGGTGAATAAAAATTTTTCCATAATTATTATTGTTTGCTTTATGACTTTTTTATTTCACAACAATAAAATTCCAATTGTATATTTTGTTTATCTTATTTCTTCTGGAAATAATTGACCACCGAAATTGACAATTTTTAGTGATTCAACTTTATACGTTTTTTTTTTGGTCATCCCAATTTTTGCGCGTTATTAAAATTTAAAATCGAATAACATTTGCAATTCAATTAACATTTCAATTAATGCAATAAAATAAAAGTATAATAATAATAATACAATATGTGTTCACACACACACACCACACACACACACACACACATATGTTTTAAATAAAAAATAAAAAAAGAGGGAACGAACGATATAAGAGTGAAGAGAATTTCGTATTACGCAGTTATTTTTATTTATAATAATAATTAAAGTTATTTCTTTTATTTTTAATTGGGAAAATGCATTAACAGGTTGGTCATTTAATTACAGTAAAAAAGATAATAATTAAATGAAGAGTAAATAATCGGTTCTCTTGACACTGGTTAGTCCAGTGCGATTTAATTTTTTTTCTCTTTTTGCGTTTCACTGAAAGCTCACTTATATTGCATCATTTTAGTTATTAACTCAAAAATAATTAAACCACTATTTGTCCACTATATAGGTCCATTTGTAATCTTTGTTATTGATCCATCGGAAACTATGAATTGATCCTTTATAAATTTCGGTTTAGTCTACTTAAAATTTAATGTGGATGTCCATCATGTAAGTTTGCTGGATGCACCACCATTTGAACTTAACTGCTATAAAGTTCATATAAAATATTTTTTATTAAATTAACTACACCAGAAAATGATACAAATACACACTTTATAAAACAGACTAAAAAACAAAAAAAAATGAGGTAAACTGAATAAAAAAAAAAAAATGCGGGTTTCGAATAAAAAAAAATAAATACATTTGACGGTTTTTTGACTTTTATTTTAGATTTTTTTGTTTTGTTTTATAGAAATTTATTGTATATTTTTAGCAATAAAAAAGTTTTGTGTTGTTTTATTCTTTTTTTTACAAAACATAAATTTTGTACTTTTTTTTTTTTTTTTTCGTAATTTGATACAAAGTTTGTTGTATTGACACGCGGATGATGATGATGTTTTTTTTTTTTTGTTTGTTTGTTTCTGTTATTTGTTGTAATTTTTAGATGGAAATGGAGAGAAACTTTTGTTGGATATTTGAAAATTTTTTTTTTTCAACTTTTTTTTTTATTTCTCTCCACAATCATATCGGAACGTTTGGAAATCAGTATCAAATTTCATAGTCTCGTGATTTGACATTTGATTGATTTATATTTTTTTAATATACGTGAAAGTGTACGCGCGATTGTAACTAACGGTTGATTGGTGCTAGTTTTTATTTTTTTCTCATTTTCTTTTTTCTTTTTTCTTCTTTATTTGGCTAACTAACAATTCCTTCTGGAGATTTATTATGATCCACACGGGGACATAAATTATTTAAAAAGTTAAAATTTTATAAGAAACAAATAAACAATCGCGACATCATAAAAGACAATAAACAAAGTAAAAAAGAAGAAATAAACAATTTCTTACAATTTGGAAGTATCAATATACAGAAGATAAAGTAAATATTCACTTAATAATAAATTTTTTTTATACACAGAAGTGGAGGACTTGTTTGTGATTTGATGTGTGAAAATTGACATATATGAAAAAATCAATAAACATTTTTTTTTAAATATATTGTGCATAATTTATATTTAACATTTAACTTATTAAATATTATAAATATATATATAAGAACAGAGTACATTATTTACCCGCTAAAAATTTATATAAACTTTGTCAGATCGTTTTCACAAAAATTCACAAAAAAAAAAAATTAATTTCAATTTAATTGAATATTGATTTATTAATGAAAGAAATTTGTCATTATCTCTACTCATCTTATTTAATTGTTCTTTTTTTTTTATTTTATTTGATCTTGAAATATCGTTATTAAAATTACAAATATCTAAATAAAATATATTTAATTGAATTTTCTGACAGTTATTCTCTTACATGAATATTTTGTAACGTATAGACTTTAATTATATTTTATTTATGTGAACTATAATATAATATTTTCAAAATTTAATTTGTATGTACTTGCGTAAATGAATTAACAAAGAATATATGTATGTATGTATGTATGTATTTATGTATGTATGTATGTCATTTTAGTTGGACTCTTTGGCGCAAATGTTAATTGAGATCAAATGATAATAAATAAATGACATCTCACTTTGGTCATTTATATGAGTACCAATGTACTATTGTATGTACATTAACTGCATATTTATATATAGTTTTTTAAATAGTTTTTTATTGTATGAATTATTTTTAATTACATTTTAAACTTTCATAAGAATTTCCTTATGCAGTATGCATCTTTTACATTAGGTGTGAGACTGATCTCATGTGTCCTTATGCAGTATGCATCTTTTACATTAGGTGTGAGACTGATCTCATGTGTTTGTGTATATTTTTCTATATGTAGATTGATATTATCATTTTTCTCACCTTTCTTGACAATCGCAATAAAAAGGGCGAGATAAAATTCTATACTCAATAGAATCGAAAAAAAAAAAATTATTGAGATGGATCGGCACAAATCTATCCACCAATTCATTTTGTAAACGCATTTTATAGAGTAAAATATTACAGATAGGTAAAGTTGAATGATTGATTTTGATCGATATGAAAAGGCGTTAAAATGGAAATAAATATAAAATTGATGTGTTTAAAAAAACATCATTTGAATAAGATAAGAAATAAAATCTAGAAAGATTTAGATATTTATATGTATAAATTCTCCCTCTTTAATTCGTTGAAAATTATGACTTAGTGTAAAATTGTAAAATTGTAATTTATAAAAAAAAAAAAAACGACGACGACGAAAGGAGAATACAAAAAAAAAAAAAACTTTCAACATATTCTACAGAAGTAAATTTTTCAAATCCTTTAATGACAAAGAGAAGCACAATTTTATGTTACTGTTTCTTTTTTTTGTGTTACCAGAAAATAAGATAAGATAAAATTCGAAATGGCGATAAGAAATTAGAATTGGTACAAGAAGCTAAAAGGGAAACACAAAAACAACAACAACAAAAAAAAAACCAACAATAAAATTACAAAAAAAAAAATAAAGAACAAGCGCAAAAGAGTGAAACACATTTGTATATCAGCAGATTATTTGCATATACGCGAACGCGATGCAAGCAACTTTTTTTTTCATTTTAAGAACAGGAAAAAAAACAAAAACACAAACATGAAGACAGAGAAGAAAATAAAAAATTATCACCTTTTTATACAAAACTTAAGATGTTGGCATCAATGAGTTTCAAACGCATTTTTTTGTTGTTGTTGTTGTTTTTTTTTTACTTTTTTATCTTCATAATAAACTTGACTTTGAAAATCTTGATCCGGAATACATGCATACTTTTTTTGTTGTTTTTTCTTATGTGAAGAAATTGTCGTATGTATTAATTATTGTTTTTTTTTTTGCTTAAAATTTATTCTCAACCAAATTAATTCAATTTAATTATGATGAGATTTTTTAATCGTGTTCAATTTTTTTTTTTTGTTATCACCAAATGCGTCTATAAATAAATTTTGTTATTATTTATGGAAAATGGAATAACAACAACAGAAAAGGAAAAAAAAAAAAGTATAAAAGAAATGAAGAGGTGGAAGTGTGGAAGTCTTATGTTGTGTCAATATAAATTCCCCAAAAATAACAAAAAAAAAATATGTAGAAAATACAGAAAATGAAAAAAATTGGTTCATAAAAAATACCTTTTATTTTTTTTTACATTCAACGTAACGTTACACCAGCAAGCCATAGTTAATTCACGGGATCATAATAGAAACACCTTACCATGTTTTTTTTTTTTTGGGTAAAATAAAAAAGGAAAGAAAACAAAAAAAAACGAAAAATGTTCATCCTTCTGAATTTAACCACAATTTTGCACAACGGCATTTTGGTAACCGCCTAATGAAGTAGATTACATTAATTCATGCAAATTAAATTCCACACTTTTTTTTTCCTTTTTCTTCTGTTTCGTTTCATTTTTTTTTTTTCCCTTCTTTCAGTTGTTGTTGTTGTTCTTATTTTTCTTTTATTTCTTCCTTTTTATTTTTTTTTTTTTTGTTCATTTTAAATCCTTCGAGTTAATATATTTATATGGACTCTTCTCTCTCACTCTCTCTCTCTCTCTCTCTCTTTCTCTTTGGTGCTTTTCTTTTTCTTTCAAATTTTGTTTTTCTTCTTATTTTAACCTTTTATGTAGGAGAAGTAACAGAAAAAAGAAAAAGAAGAAGAAGAAGAAGAAGAAGAAGTTTTTACATTTACGCACGTCCTTCTTCTTATACATCTTCTTTGTGTAACAAAAAAAAAAAAATATAAAAAGAAAAACAAATGGAAATTGATAAAAATAACAAATGAATTAAAATATAAAGTCGAAAGAGGCAGAAATAAGTTACCTTCACAATAAAAACAAAAACAAAAATAAAGAAGAAGAAGAAGAAGAAGAAGAAAAAGAAATGAAAAAAAAAGAAGACAAGAAGAAGAAGAAGAAGAAGAAGAAGAAGAAGAAGAAGAAGAAGAAGAAGAAGAAGAAGAAGAAGAAGAAGAAGAAGAAGAAGAAGAAGAAGAAGAAGAAGAAGAAGAAGAAGAAGAAGAAGAAGAAGAAGAAGAAGAAGAAGAAGAAGAAGAAGAAGAAGAAGAAGAAGAAGAAGAAGAAGAAGAAGAAGAAGAAGAAGAAGAAGAAGAAGAAGAAGAAGAAGAAGAAGAAGAAGAAGAAGAAGAAGAAGAAGAAGAAGAAGAAGAAGAAGAAGAAGAAGAAGAAGAAGAAGAAGAAGAAGAAGAAGAAGAAGAAGAAGAAGAAGAAGAAGAAGAAGAAGAAGAAGAAGAAGAAGAAGAAGAAGAAGAAGAAGAAGAAGAAGAAGAAGAAGAAGAAGAAGAAGAAGAAGAAGAAGAAGAAGAAGAAGAAGAAGAAGAAGAAGAAGAAGAAGAAGAAGAAGAAGAAGAAGAAGAAGAAGAAGAAGAAGAAGAAGAAGAAGAAGAAGAAGAAGAAGAAGAAGAAGAAGAAGAAGAAGAGGAAAAAAAACCCGAAAGACAAGACAAACATCAAAACAGTAGCTGCGATGGTATAAAAAGTAAAGTAAAGGAAAAAAAAAAATCGGATTTATTGTGTTTTTAGTTAATTGGATTTTCAGAATTTTTTTTTTTTTCTTCTTATTTTGTTTTGTTTTTGGCGCCATTTCTTTTCTTTTCTTGTTTTTTTTTTTTTTTTATGTTTTATGTTTTTAGTTTTTCTCTTTTTCACATCAATTCAATTTATACCTAAATATTCGATTGAACAAACACCAATAAACACCAAGGCATACCAACAACTAACTAAAATATATAATCTGAGATAATCGTATTATAAAGTACAATGTTTAAGGTACCGATTTAAACACTTTTACGTTTTTATTGTTTTTATTGTTTATTATTTTTTTTTTTTTTTTTGGGAAATTCCAATAATTTAGTAAAACAGATGAATTTTAGAAATTTTCCAAAAGATTATATTACAGTGTGTAAGATTATTATAAGAAATTCTTTTGTTTAAAATTAAAAACACGTGTGCGTGTCAAAATTTCTCTGTTCCTTTTCTATCTTTTTAGTCGGTGTACAGAATTATAAAAAATTTCTTAGAAATCAATCAATTTCAATCCTTGTTAAATTTTAACACAAATTTAATTCAAAATGTATAGATTAGTTCTATCAGAGGTTAGATTCGAATATCAGACAGAAATATTAAATATTTTTCTAATTATAAGAGTTGATTTTAAGGCTAAGGCATGTCGTATCCTTATACAATCAACAATTCTTGTAGGTATTCTACCAATTAGTTTTAGTAATGAATATTATTATTAAAGTTTTACAATCAAATTACTTTAAAGATTAAGCCTGCACACACGTCAGTGTAAAAAATCATTATAAAAATATGAAACTAATTATTATAATTATAATAATTTTAACTAGAATAATAATTATCCCGTGTTCATGTCTCGGTTGAACATCATTTAATAGGTAAAAGTTTAATGATACATAACCAGTGTCTGTTTCCTTATTTTTTAAAAATAAAAATACAGGATGATATAATTATCATTAATGATTAAAATAAGTCCAGCTCGATTTTTATTAATGAATTATTAAATTAGTTTACTTTTCGATTTGACTAAATATTTAATAAATTGGATAATTTTTGAATTCTTTTGAAAAATATTTTGCAAATTTAATCAAATTCTAGAAATTATTAAAAATATTCGTTGAAATGGATCTTTGAAATTAATCGTGTCTTAGTCTCTGAAGTTACCGGTGCATGATGATATTAGCAATTACAAATATCTGAATCAGTTAAAGAAATATCCGTTTAAAAAATGATTAAATTATTTGTATTTATCTTATATCTGCACAGATACCTATTATTACTGTGACATTTATGAGAAATAAATAACTTATTTGTATCAGGGTGTGTGTAAAATCATATATTTTTCTATTTCAATTTTTTTATGTTGAATTTGTTAAGAGAATTCATTCACTTAAGAACGACAACTAAATATTTAATCACAACAGAAAACACATTTAAATAAATAAAAATGTTTAAAAATAATAATAAATTGTTTACAAATTAAATAATAAATCAAATATTATTGAATTGTGTATAAAAAAAGAATATAAATAAAAAAAAAAACAACAGCAACACAAAAAACAAAACCGCAACAGTTACATAAATTCATAAAACAATTAAAATATATTATAAATGGAAAATGTTTAAAAGTCTTTCTTTAAATGATTCGTATAAATTAACGCCTTCTACTTTTTTTTTTCTTATATATATTTATATTTATTATAAGATGAATGAAAGAATCACAGTGAGACTGTTAATAAAAAAAAAAGTAAAGAAAACAGAAGAAAAAGAAAACTAAAATAACATTTTTAAGTTTTAACGTTTTTAACGTTTAAGTCAAACAAACCAATATTTAAAGACAACAGCAACGACGACATCATTTATATGTTTTTTCAAGAGCAACAATAATAACAACAACAATATCCATATCCATACAATCACATTTATCAAATTTACAAATTTCATTTCTTGTCCTTTTTTTTTCTCTTAAGAAAAAAATACAACAAAAAATAAATATTATTTATAACAAAATGAAAAGAAAAGAATAAAAAGAAGACGAAGAATAAAAGGAAGAAGAAGAAGAAGAAGAAGAAGAAGAAGAATATGACATCCTGAAAAAGTATTTATATGAATTATGGACTGATTTTTACTCGTTTCTGGGTGTTTAAGAATAACATAAAGAAAAGCAAAGAAAGAATAAAAAGAAGAAGAAGAAGAAGAAAAAAAGGAACAAATAAATAAAATATAAAAAAAAAAACACACACAAATTTGTAGATTGAATTGGATGAGGTTTTTCCTAATAAAATTCACTGACCACAAAAGTGTTTTATTATTGTTGTTGTTGAATTTGTTGTTATTATTGTTGCTGTTTAGTATTATGGCACATTTATATTATAATATTATATGGACATTATGGTGATTTTGAATCGTTTATTTATTTTTTATTTTCTCTGTAAAATATGATAAATTGTAAACATATTTATTTATAAAGTTGTTGTATGCCAAAGTGCACAGTGTTGACTTTAAACATTCAACATTTTAATATTTTTATTTCGTTTATAAAATAATTTATTATTATTGCTTGTAGATTTTCTGTTTTTCATTTTTTTTTGTTTCTTTCATATTCTTCTTTCACTTCTTATCCTTCCAATATTTTTCTTTAAATTGTCCATATTTTTTTTTTACTTCAAATCAATTCAATTGATTGCAACAAGCGTCTTTTTTTTCTTTTTGTGAGCTTTATATTCTGTGTGGTGCATTATTGAATTATTCAGATTAGTTGAGACAGAATTTTAATCAATATAAATTATAGTGAAAATTTGTCTAATCGGACCGGTCACATATAATCATTAAATTTAGGCTGCGGTTGTTGGATTAGAGATATTGAAGTTGTGTGCGTAATAATCAATGACGTTTGATTCAATTCTAGCTTTGATTTAATTTGATAATTGATTTTTTTGTGTTTTGTATCAACTGTTAAATTGATTTAAGAAACTACCAGCTTAATGCTGGTCAGCATAAATAAATTTCAACTCACTCGGAGTTACAATCTCAACATTTATAACACTAGATTATTCCTTCTTCAAGATGTGCAAGAAGTAAAGGATTACGAACGTTCATGTATATTTGGATAAATGGAATTCAGTCTTTTTTTTTTTATTGTATTATGAACTTTAAAATCGTTACAATAATTTATAACCCATTCGAAGAGCTTTTGATATTATGTTGTTACAACTTGAGTCATTCATTACAGTGTTATTGTTGTTGTATGTTTTTAGATATTTTTGTGTGAACTTTTTGTTATAATGTTTGATAGATTTAAATAAAAAAGTATAAAAACTAAATATAAATTCAGATTTAGCACATAAATTATGTTCAGTTTTTTTTTTCTTCTCTTTTTCTTGTATTTTTGTTGCTTAAAAAATTTTTATTTGAATTTTTTTTTTGTTGTCGTCGTTTTTTTTTCTTCTCTTGTGTTACAAAAAAAAAATTTAAGTTTTAGAGTTTAGCAGCGTGTGAATTATTATGACGTTTCTATACCTTTAGTTTTTTTTTTTTTTTTCATAGATTCAGGTATTAATGAGTCACATTAGTTTATTTTTTTTTTCTTTCTATATTTTTTTTTAATGACGAATCAAAATGATTGAATCATCGCTCTACGATTTCATTTTTTTTTTTTGTGTGTATTATTTTGTTTTTTTTTTTTCTTCTTTGGTTTTGCCATAAAAATAAAAAATAAATAATAGAAAATAGAAAAATTAAAGTATGGATTAAACTAAATTTTATTTCGATGTTTGTTGAATTTTTAGTTTTTTTTGTTTTTTACTTGAAAAAAAAAGTTGTCGATTTGAAAATAAATCAATTTTAGTTGAATCAGAGGAAAGTTTTATTTTTTATTTATCTTGGATTTCGTTTAGTCTTTATTTTTTTTTTTTTTTTGCTTTCGTAGATTTAGCTAATTTTTCACATAGGAATTGAAGAGAAGCCAATGAAGAGAAAAAAAAAATAATTCCTTAAAATATTTTGAGATTAGTTAGGATTATGTGCATTGGATTGTAAGTTAGAGACAAATAGAAAGAAAGAATGAATAAAAAAACCGCTAAGATATATTGGACAAATCGCATTAATAAATTAGAATAAAAAAAAATAAGTTTAGCTTTTTTTCTTTCTTTCTGTTTCTCTTCGGTTTCGATTTAAGATTGAAAACTATAACTTTTGTTTTGTTTATAAAATAATTTTAGTATTTGGTTGGAAAAGAAGCAAAAAAAAAAAAAAGAAAAAATTATTATTAAACTTTTGTTTATATAGAATTGAAATTAATGACATCTTTCCTTAATGACAGATAAAGAATAAATAACAGACAAAAAATGTCTTATAACGTTTAATCACTTAATATCTATACCCGGAGGTCTATTCTTAAATATATGTTTTATAAATCAAAAAATACACACACACAGTCAAAAAACTGTTTCTTATCAATAAATCGAATTAAATAAACTGAAGGTGGTTTTTTTCTATCTATAATCTAAGATTGTGACAATTTACTGACTGGCAATAAATGAATTTTAACATATGTGATTGAACTTCAAATAGGGATCATTTAACTTTTCTATAGATGTACTTCATGAGATTGCTTCAATCAACTCAAAATACACACACACACACTAAAATTATATTCTAGTCCTATATTTTTTTATTGTTTAATTCAGTGCATATTAATTTTTGTTTACTCATCAAATTAAATTAATTTTCATAATAGAACAATAAACTACAACTACAACAATAACAACAACAACAATAACAACAACAACAATAAATAACAATAAAGAAAAAAAAAAAATTACCATAATTATATTTTCATTAAATTTGTACACTGATTCCGCTAAAGAAAAACATTTTACATTATCATGCTTTTGGTTAGGATATAATTTCACTGAAATTCTTTTATTAAAGCGAATAAAAATTTATACACTTTTTCCTACTTGATTTTTGTTGTTGTTGTTGTTGTTGTTGTTGTTGTTGCTGTTGTATAGATTGGCTTATAATCGAGTTTCTTTTTTTTTTACTATTTTTATACTTACACATTATTATTATTATTATTATGGTTATGTTTACCTGTGAATTGTTTTTCTTTTGAATAATTACAAGAATATTATATTTTGTGTTCACAGAGATGAAATCAAAAAAAGAAAAAAAAAAAATGAAAATGAAAAAAAAAAAGGAGAAAAATTTCACCCAACTAAAAAAAAAATAAAAATATAATAATAATTTGTGTTTCATTATTATATTATTTTTATTTTAAGATTGAAATGAAAGAAAATAGAAAAGTAAAACGCATTTCACATAACTCAATGTCATAATCTGTAATAAAAAAATATAATATTTGGAATAATAAACCGTCAAAAAAAAAAGAAAAGAAACAAAAAGAAAAAGAAAATTATTTCATCGCACACATCAAATATAATGAAGAAAAGTAAAAAATAATCCCCTTCATGTGCGCGATTGAAAAAAAAAACAACAACAACCTCCTCCATACACACACCGCCACATTCTAATTTACAAAAGAAAACAGAAAAAAAAAAATCACTCCAGCCCTCCTTCGTCTAATTACCGTGTTGACACAATTTTCGTTTTTTTTTTTTTTTTTTGTGTTGCTTTTATCTTGCCTCACAATCACCGTCTCCAATTTGAACAAGAATTGACTTCTTATCACACACAACAAAAAAAAAATATATATATAGAAACAGAAACCGCACACCATCCTTACCCAGCACAAGAAAAAGAAAAATCAAAAATTAACTTTACTTAAAATAACAACAAGAACAACAAAAATATAACAACAATAACAACAACAACAACAACAACAACAACAAAAAACACAAAAATCCAAAAACAAAAAAAAAACAACAACAACAAAAAAATAAAAATAAAAAGAATTAAGCTGGACGATATTCGTGCGGTATTGTAAAGAATAAAATTGACCATTCTATATTGTAATTTTTATAGTTGAAAATTTTGTTATTTCTCTCTTATAGCTAAATGGGAATTATTTTGGCACGCGACACGCAGATAATCGTGAATTGGAATTTCAAAAACTCTAAACCGTTCTTTAACAGCAAAATAAAAAAAGAAAATAAGAAAATAAAAAAACGATCTTCAGAAACGCGAGAATACGCGAGTAATTGGTTAAAAATAAAATAAATAAATAAAAATATATTATTAAAAGAAAGGGAAAGAATGAAAGAAAGAAGAGGAAATAAGAGAGAGAGAGAGAGAAAAAGAAAAATTAACGAATAACAAAAACAAAATGCGTTGCGCTATTGCGTTTGTAAGAAGAAAAAAAAAAAACAAACATAAAATAAAAAACAAAAAAAAAAAAAACAGGTGAACCGCGCAAACTTTTAACATTTTTTTATCTTTTCTTTTTTTTTTCAAGAAAGGAGAAGTTAAATAGGCATGTGTGGTATGAAATGTGTAATTACATTAAATTCAGTTATAGTGAATCTTCAATATATAAATAAATGATAATTCCACTTTGTTTCTTGTTTCTTGTTTTTTTTTTTTTTCTTTTTGGGTTTTTTCTTCTTCTTCTTCTTCTTCTTCTTCTTTTTATAAACAGTACAACAATAACAAGAAGAACAAGATGAAAAACGTAAAAGATAAATCTTATAAAAGTAAACACAGCACGGGGGTTAGTTCGTATAATTATCATAAAAACCGATAGTTTTCTTTTCTTATATTTTTATGCTATGAAGTCATAAATTTATTCGGTTTATGGGAGGCAATGGATTTTTTATACTTAATTTAGGTAGATTATTGTTTTATTAATAAAAAAAAAAAAAAAACAACCAGATGGGAAATTTTTTTGGTGTGGTAACAGAAATGCAGATTATCGATATTTGTTTACTTACGTTGATTTTTTAATCTTTCTTCGTTGTAAGCCGATCATTGCATATTTTTTTGTTTCTTTCCTTTTTGTTTTGGTTTTTTTTTCTATTTTTTTATTTTGGGGAAGGTCACAAGATTTCCCTCGAATTATAAACTTTTAAGGATCTATACGTAAAGTGTTCTCCTTTTAAATGTTAAGAATTTGTCTACCAGAATTTTTTTTTTATAACAGAATTAATAATTAAAATATTTCACTAATTTTAAATAATTCCTCAATTCCAATATAAAGGAATCTTTTGAGAAACATTTTGAACACAACAACAAAATTGGACAAAATATTTTCAACATCCTTTTTAATAGAATAATATATCGTTAAAATTTTAACAGCTGATAATTATTTATCTTTTATCCACCGTTAGATAGTTAAAGTAAAAGGATAAATACAAAACATATTAATCAAGAAAGAAGAAAAAGGAAAAAAAAAAATAATTTTTTTGTCTCCAATCGATTTTTTTTTTTTTTGAAATTGTTGTTGTCATTTTTTTGTTGTTGTTATTTATTTTTTTAGTTCAAATAAAACTACAAAAAATAAATATATTATAGTTATTTTTTTATACATATAGTCAGGTTGATGACACGTCGTTGAATAGGTTGGGTTTAAAAAAGAAAAAAGAAAAAGAAGAGGAAGAAGAAGAAGAAGAAGAAGAAGAAGTAATATACAGCTTAAAGCAATTTAGTTTCCTGTTCGTCATATACGGGCATTTAAAAAAAAAAAAAAAAAAAGAAAAAAACTTTTTATATTGCAAAATGCTTATAAAAATATTGATTGATTGCGTATTTGAAACAATTAACTAATCATAAATTATTGTTCACGTTTATTATATAAATGACTATGACTTTATATTTTATAAAAAAATAAAAATAAAAATCTTCTACAAAGAGATCATCTCTAAAATGTAATTAATTTTATAAAATAGTGCTAATCGTTGATTGGTTTTCTTTTCTCTCTCTTTCTTTCTTTCTTTCTTTCTTCATTCTTTATTTTTAGTTGCCCATTAATTTTATATCTCTTGTATGCTGTTAAGTGTAAGCTTGGTGTGAAAATTCTTTCTATTTTAATGAGTCATTAAACCGTGAATGTCACATCATTTCACTGAAGTTCGGTTGAATTTTTATATTTGAATACTGACTTTAAGTTTACTTATGAAATATTGTTAATTTGCAGAGAATTGATTTTTGATTGATTTTTCTTATGATTCGGTTTTTAATTCGTTTTAATGAATGTCCAGTTTCACGAAACGTTTAGCAATCCCATTAATAAATTGTTTATTCCTTTCATGGATTGTTCCCATATTACGTCATCTCTAACAGTCTGCTAAAATTATCGTGGAACTCACCATAAATATTTTATTTAGACAAAAGAAATGAAAATAATGAATAGAATTATTTTTTTTAGCCTAATTTTTATGATACCATCCATAAGATACATCTTTAGGTTTTATTTTTTTTTAAAATAATGAAAATAACAACTAGAAAGATAAATTACAATTTCCATTACAAGTGATAGAGTCTCATGACTTGCTAAAGTTAAAATTAATATTGAAGCAATGTAGTTCAGGAAATGGGCGTTTTCAGGCAACAATCTCAAATGCAAAAAAATAAAAAAAACAAAAAAAAAACAAAAAAAAAAACAAAAACAAAAATGAAAGAAATTAAAATAAAAAAAAAACAAAACAAAACAAAACAAAACAAAACAAAAATAAAAGATCGTCAGTTAAGAAACGGAAAAATCATTCATAAATATAATATCGAAATAAAAAGATGAAGAAGAAGAAGAAAAAAAATGTATCTAAATTTATTTTTGTTTTGCTTCTGACTTAGAAAACAAAAAAAAAAAAAATATAAATAATCATCCATCAAGTGTCAGACCAGACATAAATATTGAGATGAGATGGGGCCAAGTATTTTGATTCGGTGGCTAACGAAAACACTTAACATTTACAAGAGTGAACATCACAAAAAAAAATAATAAAAAAATATTTCATCGTACTCGACAACATTCATCATCACCCATCATCAATATCTTGACCATCATCACTTGTAGTTATATAATGACGTGTCTTTTGCTGTTAACAAAAATCTTAAAATCAATTGATCTAAACTTTTTAAGATTAAATTTTGATAGTCAGTCACATACATTATTGATATCTTTATATTAACAAAAAAAAAGAAAACTTTTATATACAGAAGACACCGAAATATTTGCAAAAATAATTAATAATTCATAAAACGTTTTAATATATTTCCTGATTATCTCATCCTTTTAAAATTCTAGATAATATTATGTATAAAATTAAAAGTTCAATGAACTTTTTATACTTTCTACAATTATTATTAAATGATTTCCATAAGAAAAGATTTTATATATCGAAAGGAAAAAAAAAATCTGGTAACCTAAAAATAATAATAACACTTTTATTATGTCTAAAATAATATTGTAATTGTGGTGGTCGAGAACTTGAGACTTTTTTCTTTCTTTCTTTCATTTGTTGTTGTACATCTTCAAAAATTCTTTTTTTTTTTCTTCTTTTTGTTGTTTTCATCATATTCTTAAAATATTGTTATTTAAATAAATAATACCAAGCACAATATAAAATAAAAGAAACAAAAAAATTCCATCAACAAAAAAAAAATATATATATAAATATAAAGAAGCAGAAAGAAGAAAGAAAGAAAGAAGAAAAAAAAAAGAAGAAAAAAAAAAAAGGGATATCTTAATATTTTCAAAAAGATATCAGTGAAACTCATTGACTTTTACTTTTGGGATTTATGAATAATGCATGAAAGTGAGGTCAGGTATTTTCAATATGTGTGCCTCTGTGTGTCTGTTTTTCTTCTTTATTTTTTGTTGTTGTTGTTGTATGAAGGAATATAGGAATATAGGAATATATTGGAATATTATCTATACATATATTTAGGTTTAGCTCTTTGTACTCTCTAGTGCGATGTTTTCTTTCTTTCTTTTTTTTTTACGTACATAAATTTCAATGAATAGGATAATGTGTGAATATTGCCGTACATACGATGAACACAGAAAAAAAAATGAATAAAAGGTAACAAGGGTGGAATTTGTTGTCTCTCTTACCGCAAATCGGATACCATTATAATGTCAGATATTTTGACTTTGACATGAAATCTTAGGTATGCAAATGAGATTTAATCAAATAATCACATTATTGAAATGCCATTATCAGCTTCTCTTTTTTTGGAAATATTTTAAGATTTTTCTTTTACCTGCTGTTTACATTTTATTTGGTCAAAACAATATTGTCCTATATTTATGAATAAAATTTGAGAAGTTATGGGTAATCGCAAAAAACTTTAAGTGCAATTGTAAATCTGCTATGCCAAGTAGCAATTCCATTGAAACAACATGAGAAGCATATTTTGTGCTATAGATCTTCTAAGTGCCTTATAGAATTTCAGTTCAAAGCAAATTCAAATTTCTTACAAACTCCCAATTAATTAAGTTTCACCCAGTTTTAATTTGATCCATTCCTTATTTAATAAGATTTTCATTCAATAAATAAGGGAAGTTAAAAAATAATAAGTTTTGTTTGAATTCTAGCAAGAATCTTATGAGCAATATGCAAATGGCGTCGACAATCATTAAGGAAAACAGAAATAAAAATCTATTTTGTATTTAATAACAATTGTTAATGTGATAGAATTGAAATAACATTTTTTTTAGTAAATATTTTTCTATTATTTGATCCTTGTATCAGGTGATATAGTCTTCAAATATTTTTCTTTCATTGTAAGATTCTATTATTATTTGTTGTTGTTGTTTTGTTTTTTTTTTTTCACAGTAAAACCTCTTGAACATTTTTTTATACTTATTATTTTTCTATAGAAAAGAAAGAAGAATTGTCCGCACCTGTTCCATACTATACCCACACACACACACATACACACACATGTTCACACTTTCTGTATACACAATAGTACATATTTTTATATAAATTCACACACACACACACACACACACACCTATAATCACAATCGTTGTTTTTTTTTTTGTTTTCTATTCAATCGCGGACTATTATCAGTGAATTTATAACTGTGCTTTTACACGAAAAGGGGTTGAATTTTTATTGTTGTTTGTGTTTTTTGTGTTTATTTCTTTTTTTTTCTCATTTTTCTTTTTAGAAATGTTTCTTAATGTTTCTTTACAGAAAGTATAACGTAACGATATAAACTCGCATGTGTAACATAACACTTTTCGTCTTAAAAAAAAAAAAATATATTAAAGAAAAAATGGTTTCTCTGATGGTGTAAAAATTTATAAAAAAAAATGTATTGAGCTTTTTACTTAGTCGACTGTCTCAAATAGCAGTTTACAGTTATAATTTCAACTTATTGTCTCTCTCTCTCTCTTTCTTTGTTTCTTTCTCTCATTTTGTTTCTATTTTGAAAATATTATTGCCCGTATCAAATTTAACGAGTTTCCTTGTTCGCATCGTCGGCTCTACAAATATAGTATTTTTTTTTCGTTAAATTCCATCAAAACTGAATCAAAAAAAAAAAAACAAAGAAAGAAAGAAAATAATAAATGAACAAGATAGAAAAATATGCAGAGTTGATTTTGTTTATAAATGAATATAGAGGGATCAAAACTGGTGTTGTTCTACTACATGATTCCTCTACCTCTACTTCCCCACATAGGATCCTATAAAGATAAAAAAAAACTGATCCAATTCTAATTCTAAATTAAAATGAAAAAAAAAAAGAAGTTTTCTTTACAAGTTTGACAACTTCACCCTTTCTTATTCTTATTAGTTTAATTGACCTTTCATCATCATATATAAAAGGAAACCGGACCAGTTTTTACATGAATACAGGTTTTTCTTTATTGTAATCATGTTCGGACATGTCCTTTATTTTTGTAATTTTATAAAATGTATATTTTTTTTTTCCCATCTTCCCTCCATTATCGTATTTTCTTTTGAAAAAAAAAAGAACAAGAAGAAGAAGAAGAAAAAAAAAAAATTCTCAAAAAAGAAAAAAAAAAAAAAGAAAACAAAACTTCCTTCAGGGCTCTGATGTCTTCTTTATCTTATTTCTACAATATTCTTATAAATGCATAAAATATCTGTGTATGTTTTATATCTAGCGATATGTATAAAATGTACCTACTTACAAACAAATATGAAGGACGGAGGAGTAAACGAGTATCCGATTTGAATAAATATATCTAAAAGACAATATTCAAATTTACTTTACAAAATTTTACTTATGAATCAGAGTCACTTTTTTTTTGTTTTTGTTTTATTGTGTTTTGTCTTCATAACATAATCTTTAAGAATATTTATTTATTTTTTGGTATATGTTACGGGTGTAAGTATAATTTAAGATAATAACAGAAGAATATATAATAATTTTAATTCAATAAAACCTACCCAAAAATCATATACAAAAATATATAAATAATTCCACCTACTAAAAAAATAAATATTGTACAACATAGTTTTATTTCTATAAAGTACAAAGTAGTGAATACACTTATATTAAGTTCATTTCAATTTTTTCAAGTAAAATAAAATTATATAAACATTTTTATAATAATTGTCGATAAGCAAATGAACCCACAAACATATCTAAAAAATATAAGATGACACATTAATATTTTATTATATAATTTAAAAGGAAATTATTTTGATATTTATGAATAAGTAACGATAAAATGTATATTTTGTTTTTTTTTCTTCTTCTTCTTAATAATAAAGAAAAGAAAACACACAACTTTCTTTCAAATTGAAAGAGAAGGAATAAAAAAAAAAAAAAAACAGAAATGAAACAAAAATAAAAATACAGAGAAAAAAATAAAAGGAGGAAAACGGTCCAGACGCGATACCCAAACGACACACAATGGTGCTTTATGCAGGAATCTATTGTATGAACAATGGTAGACACGGCGACAAAGGTTGCTAGTTTGTCGTCTTCATATATTGTATAAAATATGTGTGTGTGTGTGTGTGTGTTTATATGAAAGTACTGAACTGTGCATGCCTTTTCTTATAAAATTATATTTCTTCAACACGTTTTTTTTTTCTTCTTAATCTTATAAAAGAAAAAATAGAAGAAAAAAAAAATAATAATACTAAAATCGAGGTGTATCCAGGCAGGAATCTAAAATGTACCTTTAAAGGCAATAATACTCTTTATTGTGGGTGTGTGTGTGTGTGTGTGATTGTGTTTTTTTTTTGTCCACCGAAATAAAACGCGAAATCCTTTCTCTTCTCGCCCTCACCTATGACGAAACAATTTTATATTACAGATGAGATTTTACTTATATTTTTGTTACACACAGCAAAAAATTCTCTTTTCCCCATTTTCATTCTATTTTGTTCTTCTTCATTTTCTTCTATTTTTCCTTTTATTTTTTCTCATTTCAGTCCTTTTATTTTCTTATTCTTTCTTCTTCTTGTTTTTTTTTTCCTGTTATTTATTTTGATACCAGAAGCAAATAAAAATAGTGAGCTAGAAACCAGATCTACACCCTAGATAACCTCAACTCTACTCTAGATTCACTATAAAATAGTCTGACCTCAGTGCTTAGATTGTAGTTTATAAAACGTTGTGTGATTTTCTTTTCTTTTCTTCTCTGTTTTCTATATTCTTTATTTTTTTTATGTTTTTTTATTTTTTGGGTCAAAAACGTATCAGTTCAAATGTTTCAAGGATTTAGTGAAAATGTTTTGGAATAAAATTCATTGTTCTGAAGGTTAACCATTTACCTAAGAGTATTATCGATATTGGTGGGGTAGAAAAACAGAGGGTGACTTTTGTCTTCCTAAATATACACTTCTTCTTTTTTTTTTCCCAAAAATTAAATAGAAAAATCGAAATCGATGCAGTTTTTTAAAGATCCCCCTTTTTTTTAAAAAAAAAAAAAAAAGTAGACAGAATCTGGTAAAAAAATAGAAAACTCATCCCTGTTTTTGTGCCTACGTGCCTGTGTATTTATGTCAATGTATGTGCGTGTGTGTTGTGTATTAGTATTGAAGAAAAAAAACAACATTCATCGACCTCAAATCAAATATCCAATATCTTCAACAATAATCATAAATGTCCCATTTTCTTTTCCTTACCATGAAACTGCTTCAAAAAATAGAAATACTCGTCATAGTCGACATCGTCATCATTCCATTTATATAAAAAATAAAATGCATTTAGATAGGAAGAAGTAAAAAAAACAACAACAACAACAACAACTAAACACAAAAAATCTGGAATAAAAAATGTAAGAAGAAAACCAGAAATAAAGGGTAGATAGAGAAAGATAAATAGAGAATATTGTTGTACACTCTTGTATATTTTCAATTCTTATATTATAGTTCACTTCATTTCATTTTGTTTCGTTTCTATATTCTATATTCTTGAGAAATTGAATTGTGACGTCATTAAAATATATGTACAAGAGTGAGAAAGATATATATATATATGTATATATGACATCACATTGCAATATTCTGATAAAAATCTTGTAGACTGTAGCAAAGTTGAAATCATTTCATATGATCTTATTATATTATATTGAAAGTATAATGCAGGATTACATAATACTAGATCTTCTTCTAAATTCTAAAAGATCGTCCATTTGTGATTTTCTTTTTAGTCAATATAATGTTCATGTAGAAAATTCCAGGAAATAATTATGCTTATATTTTCTTACAAAATTTTCGCAAAATAAACGTGTGCAATTTTCTCTTATGAGTTTTCTGTACAATGTACAAATTAAATGAAATATCTAGAACAGAACTATTGTCATTATAGGAAGATGCGTCAAATAAGCGTACAAAATAAAGAAGGGGTTACAATTATTATTATTTTTAAAGATTATGTATTTATTTTTTTCTTTTTTGTTAAACTTACAAAAAGGGATATACGATTACGTCACCAGGTGTGTCTGGTCTTGTCTATATTACGTTGTTGATGGGGATTCCATTTTTTTTTTGTTTTTTTCACTCACAAAAGTTTGCAAAAGAAACAAAAATAACAGAAAGATTTTTTTCTTTTTGCGCAAAGACAAATCATTTTATGTGTTCAGACTGACTGAATGAATAAGATGAGTTTTTTTTTTCTTTCTATAACGAAGGGAAAAAGTTTGTCTATTTTTGATTTAAACAAAAAAAAAAATCAAGTTTGTATCAAAATCAAAATAGAAAAATGAAGCACGTGATTATGTTAAGGAGGATTTACAACTAATTGCTGATGCAACTAACAATAATGTCATGATTGTGTTCTTCAACGTCTATCAGGACATTTTTAGTAACACAACCCTATTGTTTTTTTTTTACCGAGATTTCAACAATTCTTGGATTTATCCGTACGTGTTAGTCATTCTGCCACAATATAATTTCATACAACTAAATCAATTTATATTGAATCTAAAATGATTTGTATAAAACAAATCAAATTTTTGTATTTTTCCCTGTTGGTCAGTTAAACTTCTACGAACGATCAATTTGTGTGCACCAGACCCAAAATAATAATAATATAATAAAAACTCTGTTGTTTTGTTTTTTGAGGAAACTTAGAAGAAACATAAAAAATTATTTGCCCGTGTTCGCTTTCGAAATCGATGATATTTTAATGGTACCTTGTTTTCTAATATTAAATAAAATAAAATAAAATAAAAAAAAAAAATAACAAATAAATAAAAAAGCCAAAAAGCCAAAAAAAAAAAAAAAACAAAATATAAAAATTTCTCTCTTTTGAGATTAAGAAAAAAAAAACAACAACAACAAAAATGGAAAAAAAGAAAAAAAAAAACAGTTTCAAAACTAGAAATGGACGCGGTAGCTGTCAAATTCGGGATTTTGGATTATAAACACGACAAATTTATAGGTTTTCGGTTCGACAAGAAGAAGAAAGAAAAAAAATAATAATAACAACAACAAAAAACATGATTTTTTTTTTCTCTTAACTTTTGTTTCGTTAAATTCTTCTTCTTCATTTTTCTTTTCATTTCAATCGAAAAATTATGTTTATAAAATAATAATAATAAAAATAATAAAAATGGACAAACAAATGTATTCAACCCAATGGAATATTATTGTCCAATTCCAATTCCGACAGACAAGAAAAATAAAAATAAAAATATTTTTTTAACTATTTTTCATCTTCTTCTTCTTCTTCTTTATTTTTTCATTTCTTTAGTTTTTTCGGATAATTCGTTTCGTTCAAAAAAACACAAATTTTTTTGTTATTTATTTATTTAGAAAAAATACAAAAAAAAAATGTTCTCCATAAGTTGATGAGAAAATGAATAAGAAAATGTCTTGTTGAGGAAGAATAAGAACAAGAATAATAAAGAATAAGAGATTCCTCTTAAGAATAAGAAAAAGACGATACTCTTTTTATGGTGCTGATAAATTGTAATTGTAAAAGACATCTTCTTATGAGCATCAGAGAGAGTAGAGTAGATTTATAGAATAGAAAAAATTAAAAAAAAAAATAAAATATGTAACAGGTAAAAACTTTCTATCTTTTTTTACACTTCTTTTAATATTCTTGAATCTTAAATCTTAAATCTTGAATCATTGGCTATAAACGAGCGCAGAGTGTAAAATGATAATAATAAAAATTGACATTTAAATTTGTTGTGTTTTTTATTTTTATTCCCTTAACCCTCACGTTCAACACTTTTTACAGAATAATTTTTCTCACAACACACCTTTAAAATTTTTTTTCTTTTTTATTATGTTTTGTTTTTTATCTTTTACTTTTAGTTTTAAACTTTAATTTTTAAATGAAAGACAAAAAAAAAACAATCGTATCAAATGTACAGAGAGAAATGATATGAAGTGTTGAAGATGAAAAAATGTTTAGAAGATTTGAATATTCTTCTTGTGATCTCTCTAATTATTCTGTTCTAAATAGAGCCATGCTTTGGTATAGTGGAAATAGGACTGATCCTTATGAAGTTCCTGCTTCAAACATTAGTTAGATTCTACTTTATGTACTGTTCATAAAGAAGACACAAACCACACACTTTAATAATTAAATGTGATCCGATAATTATTTCCTGTAAAATAAAATAACTTACTTAGTATAAGAAATTTTCAATCATCAGATTTTTGTCATAATAAAATACACGATAATTATTAAAGTAAACTGACAGTAAATTACAACAATAATAATAGAAATTGATCATCAATTTATTTAAGTTTTAAGAAAAATGTTATTTAGAAGATTATAAAAGAATATACGGTTAGTTTTTGAGTCATTCTGTTATTGTTGTTGTTGTTGTTGTTGTATATAATTTTATTATTTTTGTTTTAATAAAAAAATGATATCATGAATTTGTATTTTGTTAAAATCCTTTAAAGTAGCTTATATTTATATGATATGTTATGTAACCAATTTATTTATTTAATATAAAATATATAAGATGAAAAGAATGTCATCTTTATCTTAAGAGAAGACAAGAAAAAAAAATAAAACAAAAAAAAAAAGTAATCATAAGTCGTGTCCATTCTTGGGTATAATCTTAATTTTATTAGAGTAACAACAACAATAATAACAAAAACAAAATATGACATTGAAATTGTGTTCTTTTTTTTTTTTTTTTTGTTTATTTCTATTTCTTCTTCTCCTTCTTCTTCTTCTTCTTCATAATCACCATCTTCTTCTTCTTCTTCTTCTTAGTCTTTTTCTTTTTTTTTTTTAAAGATCAGTTTATTATCGCGTAATCCACTTTGGTGGACCACAATAATATAATAATCATAAATAATGTATTAAAAAAAAAAAGAAAAAAGATCCAGAAGAGAAATAAAAACAAAAAAAAAATCAAAGTTTCCCACACGTTTTTTTTTCTTTCCTCTTCTTCTTTTATGTACCAATTTTTTCTTGTTGTTGTTGTTGTTCTTGTTTTTGATTTGTTAACAACAAAAAAGCAAAGCAGTAACACAATAATGTACATACACATTCAGATTCATGGATATGAACATATACGACACACACACACACGACACACATATGACACACATACGACACACACACACATTCAGTCTAAAACATAGAGAGACAGTAATTTTTTTTTTAAAAAAAAAAAGAAGAAAAATGCCAACAAAGTATTCTATTTATTTTGTACCAATTTAGGGGTTGATAATAATATTTTCTGTTTTGTGTGTGTGTGTGTGTGTGTGTTTTTTTTATAAATAATTTTTGTTTTTTTCTTTTTTTTTTTTTTACATCCAGGATACTATTCGGGCGATTATAAAACGAGAGACAGCATACAACAATAGATCTATGGTACATCCATCATCCCAGGGGTGTAGTTAACTGTGTAAATAATATAATATTGAGTTTGAGTTCAGTTCAAAGAGAGACATTGGCGAAAAAAAAAAAAAAAAGAATAACAACAACAACAACAACAGCAAAGAGCATTGCAATAACACATAACAACAATTACAACAACATATACAGCGAGTATACAGCACATTTGAGGTTTTTCCATTTGTAACCTTTTTTTTTTCATTTTCTGTTTGTTTAATTTTTTTCTTTTTTTTTTGTTATAAATTTAAATTTTTTTTTGTCATCATAAAAATATTATTGCTGTTTTCCATTTCCATTATTTCTATTTCCATTTCGATTTTTTTTTACATTTTACAATAAAATGGTAAAAAAAAAAGAACCGAGTGAAAAACAAAAATTGTAAACACTTTTTTTTTTTGTTGTTTTTTTTTTTTTATTTTATAATCAATGTAAATTGTTGTTGTTAATATGTCAGATTTATGATTTGAAAAATTATATTTGAATAAATAATAATAAAAAAGGAATTAAAAAATGATAAAACGATAAAAATTTTCTTAGTTCATAATATATTTGTGTTTTTTCTTCACCACAATTTTGAGACAAAAAATTCCATATAAACTCAAAAGATTTCAATTTATTAGAGTTTCATTTTAACTACACCCATGGTATCAGTTATCTGTAGTAAGATATAGGTAAGGGTTATATAAAATAGGCAAAAAAAAAAAAAAAAAACGAAAAGAAGAAGAAGAAGAAAATACCTCAACAAATGCAGCCGGAACATCAGCTGAGGATAGAGGTCCACTACCCCTTAAGTAGTTTAAGACTTGAATTGAAGACTATTGAAGCGGTAAGTTACCTTGCTGAGTTCATTTATATATATAGATGTGTTTTTTTCTTTTAAAGTTCTTCACATTGTACGGATATTTGATGTGAAAAAAAAAAATATAGGAAGAAAATGCAATTATCATTAGTAGAAAAAATTGTGTATTATTTTTAAACGAAAATTTTAATCCAAAAAAATGCATTTACAAAAAATGAAAAGGACGAAGAGTCAAATCTCCGTTAAAACAATTTATTTTTTAAGTACAACAATTTTAGCTTTTGAATTTCTCTCCCTATGGATTTTTCCTAAATCCTACAAAAAATTCTAAACAAAAAAAAAAAACTAAACTAAAATGTCGACATTTGTGACAAATTTCATAAATATAAAAACAAACTATATTTTCTCTATGATTGATTGTCATTGTGAAAGAAATGGTTGAATCTCCAATTGCCAGTGACGGTCGACTATATATTAACGTACGTTAACAATTTTATATGGAATCCATGATTAGATGATTATGACAAACAGAGTGTAGGGTGTTTAGTATATTCATCGACATTATTACATGACTTGAAATTAATTTTTAATTTATGAATCTCATTGACTATGGAGAAATGCATGCCTTGGTCTAGATTAATTTTCTATGCACATTGTCGATTCGATAGATTGTTGGAAGTTTTTTAAATTCAATAAAAACATTGAATCAATTGAATGAATTCAAAAATAATTCTAAAGTGAAAGAAATGATTTATTTAAACTATCACAGGATTCATTTTTGATCTTTACTGTTCATTATTTTGGGAACTTACCAGAGATTACGTTCAAAGGACAATCCTTAAACTTTGAGACTAAACATCTTTTATATTTTTGAGAAATAATTCTAAAATGTAGTTTTCCCAAAATTTTTAACATAAGTGCAAAAAAAAAAAAATGAAAGGGGTTCTACTCTAACTATTACTAAGCCAATGCATTTTATACATTGTCATATTTATATTCATTAAACACATATGCTCAGATATCGACAGGCGAGTAAAGAAATAAGAAGCAACAAAATCAAACCACATATGGTCACGTGAATAGACCAGAAATCTATCGGATTTAGTAAGCAATTTATGTTTTCTTTTTTTTTTCTTTTTTTTGCTTGTATAAATATAAATTTGACGTCACAAAATAATTTGGAGGGTTCCATTTAAATGCGATATGAAACAACAACAACAACAACAACAACAACAACAACAACAACAACAACAACAACAACAACAACAACAACAACAACAACAACAACAACAACATAATATTTCTATATTTTCCATATAACGAAAATGATGTTTTAATGATTTTCTCTGTTACTTATAAATAATGGCAAAATAGTTTAATGACATTTTGATTTATATAAAAAAGAAAAGCAACTACAACAAGAACAACATTGAAAATAATAATGAATTTTTGTTTTTGTTTCATTCAACGAATTCATATTTATGCCCAGTTCATGGTGTTCAACATTTAAACCTCAAATATTTTGCGTCTTTGTAAAAAAAAAAAATTTCACATATATATAATTTTTTTTTCTGCTGATAAACTTAAAACTTAAAACGTAAAAATAACCAAAAAAAAATAAAAAATTTGTTCCATTAAACACAAGAACACAAAACAACAACAACAACAAAAAAAATTCATAAAGGAATGGAGATTCTTTTTAAAAAAAAGATGCAAGAACCAACACACAACAACAACAACATAAAGAATGAAAAAAATATTTCAATTGTCATGTCAATATGATATTATTATATGGTTGATATGCGATATAAAATAATGTCTACACACACACACACACACTCACACACACATACATCATACACACATAAGGCCATGAATCTTTCAACCCGCACACACCAAATACACTTTTGTTTTTATTTCTTCTTAAGATTTTTTTAATATTTTTATGACTTTTTCTTTTTCATCAGATTTTTTCCCTTTTTTTTTTTTTTTTTGTTTTTTCTTAATACAAATTTTTTTTGGTTGTTGTTGTTGTTTGTGTCTTTTTTTTTGATGTTCATTTCGTTTTGTTTTGTTTTGTTCGGTGTGTGTGTGTGTGCTGTTTGTTTTTTTTTTTTTTTTTTTGACCGAATGTTGCAAAGGAAAGAAAACACAAGACAACAAAAAAAAAATTATATCCCGCGATAAGAATCACTTTTTACTTCTGATATTTTGTATAATATGAAAAATTTTTCTGTGACTGTTTACACCGCGACGAAAAGAATAAAAACAAGAAAAAAGAAAAAAACGAAAAGAAAAGAAAAGGAAAAAAAAAAACAGAATACTTTATAAATGTATAAAAGAAACTGAATGGACCCGGGTGCGATGCGTGAACTCCGATATGTCACGTAAAACACATTGGCATTGTCATTTTGTGTTCTATTGTCGTAGCATATTTTTTTTTTTGTTGTCTTGTTTTTGTTGGTTAGATGGTTTTATTTTTTCTTTCCATCGGTTTCTTCTTCTTCTTTTTCTTGATCTTTTCTTTTCATTTTTATTTTTATTTTTTTTAAAAGATTTTTTTTTTTGTTTTTTTTTTTTTTTTATATTTGAATGAAATCATGGACAAAATTGTAAGACTGAATAGAACATCTTATAAATACGATCATGATCATATATTTTATTTCTTTTATGTTTTCATTTTAATTTTGAATAAATTTATAAAATGCATTTTTAATAAAAAAACAAATTTATTGAAATAATTAGTTTTGGTCAAATGTTTTTTTTTTTACAAAACGATAGAAAAAAAAACACAACAACGAAAAGGTTACCAGAAATTCAATCACAAATATTTTATGACCATCAAAATTCTTCTAAGTTTTGAACTGACAAAATTTGAAAATTATTTATTGAACATTTTATGTGACAACAATTTGTGGATGTTTATGGAAGGATGAGACAATTTATTTTGTATTTCTTTTTTTTGTTTTTTTGTTTTTTAACCTTGTGAAATTATGTTGATATAATGAAAATTTAAATTCATTTCAATCATAAAAGTCCAATAACGTGAAAATGTAACATACCTTCATACTGACATTTATGTGAAAATTTGTTATCAAATTTAAAATAAACTACAAGAACAACAACAACAACAACAACAACAACAATGGGGGGAAAAAAAAACAATCTTCATAATACATAATAAAATACAATCTTCCACCTGATTGCTTCTGAAAAACAAAATACAATTTCATCTAATCTAAATCAAAATGAAATCAATTTATTTAAATCTTTTTCTTCGCATCGCAACCCAATCGTCGCGTCGTCAATTGTCGAGCTGTGAACAAAAAATAAAAAAAAAAAAAATAAAATAAAAAATAAAACAAAAATAACAACAAAAAAAAGAGACAACAACAACAAAATAATAATGTGTTAGATTGAAGAAAACTTCCTCTATCAAAACATGACGCAAAACGTTTACTTTTTGTTGTATTTTTGCGTTTTGCGTTTTGCTTTTGACTTGTGTCAAAACAAGCGTCAACCTATTAATATTTGCTTGGTACCCATGATGTCCAAGATGAACTAAATAAAATATAGAAATTACAACAAAAACTAATCAAAAGAATGAAAGAAACAAAATTTAAGAAAAAATTCTGATTAATTGTTTGAATTAAATAAAGTGACATTTCACGAAAAATATTAATTATCTTCAGCTAAGAGAAGAAGGAACAGAGGAAAATCCGTATATTTGTCATTAAACCAAAATTTATTATTGTGAAATGGAAAGAAAACAAAAAAATTCCACCTCATAATTTGCGTACTTGTAAAAAGGGAAAAAACTATTAAAGCAATTCCTTCACTACATGATTTTCTTCTTCTTCTTCTTCTCCTTATAATTTCTTATGGGTTTACTGCTGTATTGTAAAATTATATCCCATTTAATTATTTTATTATGAGGGGTTAATTGAATTTATACAATATTTTTATTAATTCAGTCAAAGATCGACAACCATAAGAAAAGAATAAGAAGAAAATCACACATAAAATGTAGAACGACCCTTAAATATTGTCATAATTTAATTGTACAATTATCACTGGGTAGAAGAAGAAGAAGAAGAATAAAAAATAAACATAAAATAGAATTTTATTCAAAATCGTGTTTAAAAAACAAAAAAAAAATTTCCAAAAAAAAAATTTTAAGGGAAAGTTTCTATTCAACGTGCATCGCAACGTGCATCAATTGAAGAAATTTTGTGCGGTCTGTATTTTTAGGGGAAACATTTTTTTTTCTGTTATTATTTTGTGATTATTTTGTAATAAATTTAACAAAAAAAAAAAAAAAGAAAAGAAAAATCTTTAAATCTCAATTTACTTTGATTTCGGTCACAATTTTCTATTAAATAGAAATTTTCTGATTTTATTTTTGGTAAGTGAGATCAAATAACAACAGACAATAACAACAATAAAATATCAAATATCTCGTCACTAAATATAGTCGCGTGTGTGTTAATATAAATGACTGGACCCTTCCTTATATTTAAGATGATTTTTCTTTTATTCCTGTTTTTTTTTTCCCTTTTTTTTCGTTTGTTAAATTCCCTCATTCTGGAATATCAAAACGGCGGCAAAAGTAAAGAAGGAACACAAGAAAAAAAAGAGAGATGAAAGAAAAAGTGTATTTTTTTTTTTTAAATAAAATTAAGAAGTAAAAAGGAAAAATAAAAAAAAAAAGGAGGAAGAGAAATAAAAAAAAAATTATAAAGGAAACTATTGAAATTAACATAATAAGTCCTTTGGGGGCACGCGACACTTAAAATTTGGGGTGCAAAAAAAAAAAAAAGTCTACTGAAAATATTGAAGAAATTAAAATTAATAATAAAATTTTTATAGAAATGATTTTATTTTTCTTGTTTCTTGTTTCTTGATTCTTGACATTTGCATAATTTGGCGACGTTGTAAGTCTATCAATTTATTCATAATAATTTATTCGTAACTGTTATTGTCTAATTTGGAATCAAATCCATATGTTGACTCATCGTATGTAGGAAATCCGAACTCAATCTTAGAACCTAAACCTAAAAGTTATACAAGAACAAAAATAATAATCATTTAAAAAAGACTCAATTTTTAATTACGTTTAAAATTTTGCATAAGCCAAATTCGTAAATTAATAAACAAAAGATTTGACGTAAATAAATTATAAATGAGGTTACAAATTAAAGTTTTACCGCAAACTTAATATTAATTACGTAAAAAATCCAGATTGACCCACTGACGTAAATATTCCTCTTAAAAGTTTTCAACTAACTTAAGTCGGCATTTATTCAACTAAAAATTTATCAACAAAGAATCACATGAAATTCTGTTTTATTTTTCCCCAATAAACGATAAGAATAACAGAATATAATATTAAATCTTAATCATACCAGAATTATCTGTCAAAGAATAAGGAATGACATATTTGAAATCAAATAATAATAATAAATATTTTAATCCCGTGTGCGATGCGATCATAAATTATAAGAAAATAAAAAAAAAAAAAAAGAAAAAGAAGAAGACAAAGAAGAAGAAGAAGATGAAGAGGAAAAAAAAGAAGAAAGATCCGTGTAATTATCATTCATCCACCTGACCATTTGACAGGTTATCTTCACTCTTGTCTGTTCTGTTTGTTTACATTTTTTTTTTTGGTTTGTTTGTTTGTGTTTTTTTTTTTTGTATTTCCTTGGTGTTGTTGTTATTTTGTTGTCTCTCCTTTTTTTTTTATATTCATCTCTCATTGGTATATTACTTGTTGTAGTTGTTGTATCTTCCATTCTCACACGCAGCCTCTTGCTTTGTATCAAACACTCTCAATAATATTATAATTTTTTTTTATTAATATATTCAGGATTTTTATATCTATTTACATAATTTGGTTAGCTACTTGTTGCATTCTGATTAATATTTATTATATTATACATTATGGGTTGGTTGGTTATTTATATTTATATAAAGAACAAAAAAAACAACAACAACAACAACAACAACAAAAACAAAACGTATTATTTTTTTCTTCTTTCGATCCCGAAGAAAAACCAAAAATAAAAAAATTGATTTTTGAATTATCGTTTATTGTCTTTTCAATGGGTTAAAGAAAGACAGTTGATTTTTTGTTTTTTAACTTTTGGGGTTTTGTTGTTCTTGTATTATTTTTACATTTTTTGTAGTTTTGTTTTTTTATTTTTTATTTTTTGGTGCGTTTGATGTGAGGCACGCTTCTACAACAATAACACCAACAACAACAATAATAAACAACAACAACAACAACAACAACGACAAATTTAACAAATATAATTTAAGAATCTTTGTTTTAAGGTTACGATGCCAATAATACATAATATTTTTGTGTTTAATATTTTTGATATCTTCTTCATATTAATTATAAAATGGATAGATTTATTTTTGATTTTCTTCGAAAGATGAAGAAGAAGAAGAAAAAATACAATCAAAAAAAAACAAAAATGTTATCGACATAAAAACCCACTTTTGATGTGTCGCATTTGTCATACAAAAGAAAAAGAAGAAGAAGTAGAGAGAAATAGTCCATCATTCAACACCGGACATAGAAGATGATGTTAACTTTTGGTTAAAATTTTTGTTTTGTTTTTTTTTTTTTGATTTTGCGAAAAAAAATTTCTTTCTTTTTTTTTTTATTTGATTCTTTTTTAGTTTGTCGTCTTGTATTTTTTCTTCTTCTAATAAATCTCTTTCGATAAAAATCTTATAGTTATGGTTTTTTTTTTTCGTCTTCTTCTTCTTCTTCTTCTTCTTCTCGTTTAAATTTTTGTGAATAAATTTAAAAACCAAATTAATATAAATGTCATTCGTCATCGGCGTGTGGTGTGGATTGTGCACGACAAAAAAAAAAAAAAAAGAGGCATTAAGCGAATAAACAGAAGAAGAAGAAGAGGAAAATAATGAAAGGTGAAAAAAAAAAAAAAACAGAATGGATAAAATTCGCAGAATTCTTTTTTTTTTTTGTTCCTTAATATTTTTTTCCTTTTATTTTTTTCTTTTTTTATTAATTTTTTAACAAATAAACAAAAATAAACTGCATTTAGCCACCGCAAGAGGTCTGAGTAGCGCATTTGTTTATTTTAATATACAAATTTAAAGGAATTACACATGTTTTAAATGCATTTTAAAATCAAGTAAGGTTAAAGAAGTTGGAATGTGTGTATGGATTGTGGACAAAAAAAAAAAATAAAATAATAATAATAAAAAATAAAATTCGGCGCGCGCAGGTAAAATCAGAGAAAAGAAAAAATAAAAAATTTACAATAACAAAAAAAAAATTATGTAAATTTAAGTGAAGATTTTTGAATATATTTTGTGGCGGGACACGCGTCCTAGATTCTAATATTTATATGTATGTTTATTTGTTTATGTGACATTCTATCATTATATTATACATGTTACTATCTTGATGCCCGCGAATACTAAAAATTCAATGTCATTTCCCTTTTTCTTCTTTTTTTTTTCCTTGTTTGAAACAAAGGATATTTTATTTTCCAATGTTAACATTTTTTTTTTTTCCTTATGTGGTTTGACCTTATGGGTCACATTATTATCATTTGTATTTTATTTTATAGTTTCAACAATAATTTATATTTAAGATTAGTTGCCTCTCTGCGATTGGCAAGAATTATTTTGAGGAAATATTGTTTTCTTCTGTTTTCCTTGAGAATTTCACTGATGTCTCAGTTTTTGTGATGAAATATTTTTCTGATTTTGGTTTAAGAATCGTAATTACGTGTATATGGTTTGAATTAAAAACGTGTCACAAAAGTATATTTTTGTCTTGATTAAAAAATCAAAAATAAAGTGTTAAATTTTGAAAGATTTAAAATATTGATGAAAAATTATTCAACGTTAATAGAAAATTAACATAAATTTAAGATTTTTTTTTCTTTTATCCGGTTTATATTAAGAAATTTAAAATTTTATTTTTTATGAAAACCAGATAGCAGTTCCTCTCAATAACTGTATACTTCCTATACAGATTTGTCAGTACTTCGACCCTTGTTTTTTTAAAAAAAAAAAGAAACCCGGTTAATATGTGCATTCACCTCTGATAATTTATCAGAATTGTATATAATGATTTCGATAATATTGTGATGTGTGCAGAATGTTGACTTATCTTTTTGACTCATTTTTCACCTTCATCATAGAATATTAAACGTAATTAGTTACTGTTGTTTTTATATTCAAATTAAAAAAACATAAAAATTTATTAATTTTGCATCAAGCAAATAAATTAAAAGAATCGAAGACTTGTATCTGAATTAATGCTGTGATATAAATTTGAAGATGACGCACATTTGATTGTCACAATAACAACAACAAAAAAATATTGTGACTAATCGTTTATATTAAAAAAAAAATGAAAAGAAAACAATTAAAAAATAATGGCCGTTTGTAAAACACAAAATATTTTTTGTTTTTTTTTTTACCAATGAAATAGAAATAAATGGATTCCTATGAAAATAGTTTGATTTTAGTTGTGTCCGTTGGCCATTTATAAAATGTATAGTTCACTTAATTGTATATAACTTCAGTTATATCTAAATATAATTACTGTGTGATTCCATATTATTTGAATTTCTTTGATTTGGACAATCAATAAAATGTTCATTTAAAAAAATAATAAATATGTAATAATTGTTTATTAGACAGACATGTTATTGCATTTAATTTAAACATTTGTTTATATGAAGAGAGAAGTACATTACGTATGTACACTAAATAGATAATGTCACACACAAATAAATATAAATAAATTAAATTATTGTTAAAGAAAATTATAAATAGAAAATGTTACTAAAGAAAAAAAATAAATTTGTTACAAACAACATTTTTATACTTTCCTCTATACAATTTTTTGTTACACTCCTTACTTCATTTATATTATCGGTAGGTATACACATTATTATTATTATTATTATTATTATTATTATTATTAATATTATTATTATGTACTATTGTAATTAAAACAACAAACTGCAACAACAAAGTACAGCAACAAATAATAATAAAATAAAAAAATATGAAATGAAATAAAAACAGAGAAATAATACTGCAAGAATAGAACGATTGTCACCTGTTTGAGACGTATGTTGTTTTTAAGACATTGAAGGCTTTCCTGTTTCCAAACGTTTGCTTATAAAGAACGTAAAAAACAAAAAAAAAAAAAATAAATAAAAAATACAAAAACATAAAAATATAATCGATGGATAAAAAAATAAAAAAAAAGAAGAAGAAAAATAAAAAAACAAACAAAACTAACAAGAAACAACAAAAAGAAAATGAAAAAGAAAAAGAAAAAGAAAAAAACAAAACAACAACAAGAACAAGAACAACGTAAAACGTTTTTATTTATTATTTATTTATTATTAGTAAAGTAATAAATTTCAGTTTGACATTAGCTTAGATATTGATGGAATATGTCACGGTTTCTTTAGATTATATAAAAGAAATCAATTTGATTGTTTAGATTGATAATAAGATTTGACCTATATAATTTATGTTTTCAGCTACTCATCCCTCATTCAAGTGGGTTACATAAAAAAAAGAATAAAAAAAAAAAGAATAAATAGTGAAGGGGTTCAAATGTTATTCGACAATAAAATAATTAATAGCTTCCAATAATTTGATTGAAATCGTGAAATTGTTTCACTCATAGGAAACAGTCACATATGTTTCTTACCTATTTTCTTTATTTTCATTTCATACACAATTGTTTATCGTTTACTTTTTATTCAAACTTAACGAAAAAAAAAAAATTAATAGTGAAAAATTTATTTGAAATAAAAAAGTTGTCACAAATTTTCATTGAAATTCAATTAAAAATTATTATTATTGAATTAATTTCAAATCAATTACGCATTAAAAGAGAAAAGTTTTTTTTTGCCCATTTATGGGGGTACAATTTTGTAAAATAAAACAAAAAAATAAAACAAAAAAAATACAATTGAAAACTTGTCCACTTTGAATTGAAATAAAATGAAAGAAATTAATTAATTTTTCCATGAGCGCAATTCATAATGTAATCCTCTACACAAATACAAAAGCAAAATGGTGCAAGGTTAAATGATTGTTACATCAGAAACAGGCCAGACATTCTTATTTAAAGTATAAATTATGTGACAAGACAAGGAATTTTTTTTTTTTTTAAAAACTTATTTGCTTCCAATTGTTTATTGATTTATGTTATTTAATTATGGCATTTATATAACCTTCGATTAATTTCTAATAAAATATATAGAACAGGACAACCAGTATCAGCTTCCTCATCAATATACACCAAGATAAATAAAATGGAAAATAACAAAAAAAAAAAAACAAAACATAAAATATTTTATGAATAAAAATTAAAAAGATAAAAAGGAAAAAAAAAATGTTTGTTAGTAATAAAATTATAAAATTTCTCTACAATCAGTTTTTTTTTTGTTTCCCCATTAAAAAACATAGAAACAACCCTGCCACTATCTTTTCTTGTCTCTAAATAAATTTTTATATGAAAATTAAAAAAAAAAAACACACGACAATGGCAGAGAAATTTTGAAAACCCAAAAATGTCAAAATGGCTTTCGAACAACATTTTATATAATTTTAAAAATTGTCAAATTAAAATTAATTATTCGAAATCAGATAAGAATTTTTGGTTATTCCTATTTTTTTTTTTTATTCCTCTTCCTTCTTCTTCTTCTTGTTCTCCTCTTTTTTTTTATGAAATACAAAAAAAAAAAAAAAATAAGAGCGAACAAGAGAGATAAAGAGAGTAAGAGAAAATAAAGATAGATAGAGAGAGAGACAAAAAAAAAAAAATATAGGGGATCTTTCGCTATGAATTTGGTGTCCCTTTTGTTTAAAATTTAAATGATACTTTATCGGTCGTAAAAGGGTTGTTATAACACTTTATATACTTTATAATAACTGAAATTTCTCTATACTAATGTACAAAAAGTTCTAAAATTGATAATAATTCATCTCTTATCAGTTTCAATTTAGTTCTGTTATATATATAAATTTCCACTTATTCTTTCTTTTTCACTCTATCCTTATTTATATTAGATATTTGTCTCTTATTTTTTCTCTCTCTCTTTCTCTCTTTATCTCTCTCTCATATTATAAGAGATTCTCGTATAATATTATGGAATGATAAAAGTTTTATTATTGTTTGAACTTTTTGATATTATACAATTCAATTGAATTTATGAATTTTCTTCTCGTGCTGCCACGATACCATTTTTCCGAAAAAAAAATAAAATAATTAATTAATTGAGAAGATGAAAAAAAAAATAAAGAAGGAAGAACGAAAGAAACGAAAGGAGATTTTTGCGGGATGTCAAATGTTAGGTTATGTGGGGTTGAATTATTTGTAAAAGAGAGAGAGAAAAAGAGAGAGTTTTTCCATTTTAAGCGCGGCCATTTGGATGAGTGGCATTTTATTTTATGATTTATTTTCAACTCTTTTTCTTTCCTTTTTTCCTGTATTTTTTTTTTTTCTGTTATTCCTATTTCAATTAAGATGAATTAATTTTATCCTTCTTCTTTCTTTTCTTTTCTTCTTCTTCTTATTAACTCTTTCTTTGTTGTTTTTTTTTTCTCTACCAAATAAATATACCAACTTTTAAGGTTAAGTTTATATAATTTCGCAAATTTTTCTTTATCTTTTAATTGCTTCACACCATTTTTCTTTTTAACTTTCTTTTGTTTCAACAAAAGAGGAAAATTTCCTTTAGTTATTTTTCTTCGTTTTTTTTTTTTTTATTTCTTTCTTTCTTCTTCTCTTCTTCTTTTTAGAATAAACATTGTTATTGTTGTAGAATTATTTTTTTGTTGTATGTTTTATTTTGGAACAGAAGAAGAAGAAAAAAAAAATTGTAGAAATAAACGAAGAGTAAAAGGATAAGAAATTCATAGCGTAAAAAAGGACGTACAATTGTGTACGTAGAATTGTGTATACGTTTATAATAATGTTTATGTATGTTTGTGTGTGTGTGTGTGTGTGTATGTAAGGGTTTTGTTAAAAGGATGTTTTTGTGTTAGAAAATGAAGACAAGCAAATGTTATGGTTAGAGGGAGAATATTATATTGGATAAAAGAGTGAGGGTGGAATTTTTGGTGTTTGAGTAAAAATTTTTGAGCTCAAAGGGTAGATAACGTTTCATTACACTTATATCCCTTGGGGGCGGTTTAAAATTAAGAGTTAGGGGTGCATATAACCCCCATGTTGCTGCTGATGCCACCTCCTTACACCGTACCATAACAAAAAAACGACAACGGTGTGAAAGATTATATAAATATATATTTATATAGAATTTATAATGCCCTTAGGTAAAGGATATATAACAGTGCCAAGTGTTTCTATATCCTTTTATGTCCTATCTATAAAATTTTTTACTATAAAACACAAATAGAATTTTTGTTTTTTTTTTCTTTCCATCCTATAGAAATGCACACTTGTACATACGCACTTTAACTTAAAAAAAAGAATACATATACACACACACATACATTGACTCATCGCACTCATATCAATGTGATACACATAAGATTAAAATAAATGAAATAAGGAAATATGGAGAGAGAGAAAAATCTATGCGCGCGATATGAAATGAACAAAAAATATAAACAAATTTAAGAAGAAAAGAAAGAAAGAAAGAAAAAAGACTTTAATTTTATTATCTTTTAGAAAGATCTCTCGTGAGTACAATAAAAAAAATGCATATAACTTAAAAAAAAAACGAAAACCAAAATTAAATGTAGAAAAGAATTAAATGTTTATCAAAAGAAATGTTTCTTGTCTTTTTGGATTCCTATATTACCTACCTCTTATAACAAACCATCCATCCATCTAACCAATTCATCCAATCCATCCATATATACCTACCCATCTACCGGAAGTCATTGAACGTGATCACCCGAATGGATCACAGGAACGATCGTACGTGATCTAACATAATGTCTAAGACTTGGACTGTGACTTTTATAGACTTTTTGTTTATTTTTTTTTTTATTTTATTTTATTTTTTTTTTCCTTTCTTTCTTATTCGTTCGTTGTTGTTTTTTTTTTGTTGTATAAATGCGATTTGGAAAACAACAAAAACGTTTTTATTTTTTTTAATGTCTTATCCCACCTTTAGATTATTATATTTTTATTTTCTTTTGGTGTCGTGTGATTGCAGTCTATATAAGATGGAAAGGTACAAAAATTATTCATGTACACATATGTGTGTGTGTGTGTGTGTGTAGTACCTATATGCACCTATTTCTTCCCATGTCTGTATGGGTGTGCACGTTAACGTTAATCCAGTACACTATTTCCATATGGAGGACATTTTTTTTTTTTTTCATTAAATAAAAACGTCTCTATATTTTTTTATTGAAGATGTCGGAAATTACCACAAAAAGATTTATACACACACAAACATACACACACACACAGATTCAAGTGTCATTGGACTCTTTATTATTATTATTATTAAAAAAATATAAAAAAATTTTTGATATGAATTTAACTTTGGTATCTTTTTTATTATTTTTTCAAATTTGTTTGTTTTTTTTTTTTTTTTAGCAATAAGAAACAAGTTGACGTTGACATTTTTTAATTATAAAAATAAAAAAGAAATAGAAGACAGATAAAATAAAAGACGAAAAGAATCTTTAGTTTTCCGTAAAAGCAAGTTCCAATGATATACCGGAAAATGTTATTTATATATTTTTGGGAATAGGAAAAACTTTATATAATATGAATACACGACGATCATAAATCTATAAATGATTGTTGTACATACGACGTGTCACCTTGATTGTACAAATTACAAAGGTTAATCCTATTTAATATACCAAAGTGGAAGGTCATTTTACATTACAATATTTTTATTATCCATTTTTGATCAATTTTAATCCTGAAATTGTTTTGTCTTCGACAAATATAACAAAGCAAGTAACTAATATGATTCTGATCTTATATCGTTTTTTAAGAATTCACATCAGTCACGGTACATCTCTAAACAATAATGTAACGCTTCTCTCTGTGTAAATTTTCTTTATTTATTTATATTTTATTGGTTTTTATCCTTTTTTTTCAAGTTTTTCGCACTAAAACTTTAAATCTTTTGTTTAAGAAATAAGAAAAATACGTTAAAAAAATTGGTAATGTAAATAATAACAATAATAATAAGCACTTCTTAAAAAATCATACATACACACACATACAAACACACATGCACACATTTAATCTATAGATTCAAACATCTATGCAAATAAGGTATAAACTTCGTGACTAAATATTGCAGTTTTGTAGTTTATGCAAATATAATAAATCGACCTTGTTAGTACATATAAGTGTAAGAACATATTTTCTTTCATTTTTTGTATTGTTTTTTTCAAAAAAAAAAAAAGAAGGAAAATAATTTCTATTCACGTGTTTCACACTCAAAACCAACAAAAAAAACTAATTAGAATATTTTTGACAGGCTGTTGAAAGAAAGATCGCATTTTCTTACAAATAAATTCATTTCTTTTTTTCCCCCCTTTTTTTTTTTGTTTATGATTTTAAATATAATGAACGCATAATTTCAAACTTTAAACGTTATTTATGTTTGTTTGATTTACTTGGTCAAATTTAGAAAGAATTAAGAATTTTAATTTATTATTTCTAATTATAACTTATGACGGTATTTATATGAAACTTTAAGCTGATAGTTGATGATACAAGTGAGACAAGGTTTACATGTAATATAGCAGGTGATCCAAAAAAAATAGAACTGAACGAGAATAGAACATAGTGAGACAAAATTTACCTGTAACAAAGCAAAATAAACTTGAAACAATTCACGAAACAAATACAAGATGCATTCACATTATTCAGTATTTTTAAGGTCCTTTGAAAAGGATAAGTAGAGTTTGTTTTTCTTCCTATACAAAATAAAAAATTCTCCGCATCTTAACTTTAAGATCTATTCCAAATAATCTTGTATTCCATTCCAATATCATCACAACACTGACTGACAGTTTGTTAAGTGACTATGCCCATAAATGCCTTTTATAAATAATAATTTTGTGTTAATTTATTTTCATTGTAAATTTTTGGTTTCTCGGGAAACACTAAAAGATTATATTAAAAAGATATATTCTTAATTCAATCTTTATAACACTTTCTAAATTCATTTCAAACAAAACAAAACTAGAAAAAGAGAACATCAAATAAAAATAATAAGAGAAGAGTGGGAGAGAAGGAGAAAGAGAATGAAAATGTTGACAATTTCTGTGTAATAAAATATAAGTAATAAATATAAGTAATATATTGTATATTTTAGTGTTTTTTATTATGGAATGACCTTGACTAAAAAAAAAAAAAAAAACTCGCGGTGAATTAATCAATGCAAAAATATTTCCTGCTCATGAATATTTATTTTAAAATGAAGTGAATAAAGAAGAAGAAGAAGAAGATAATCAAAAATTTAAAATAAAAAATAAATAAATAAATGAAGCAGAAAAGAAGCGACTTTTTTTTCTTTGTTTTGTGTATTGTTGTTGTTATTATTTGGTATTGAATAAAAATTGGGCACAATATTTATGTTGAAGTGTAGAGTGCGTGTGTGAGAGAGAAAGAGAATATTAAATTCTGGTTGGTTATAAATTATAGCTTAATAAAGCTTCTTAACAACAATAACAATAATAATAATATTAAAATGAGGATTAAAAGAAGTGATGCAATTTAAAGATTTCAAATAAAATCAATAGAGAACCGTCACATGTGTGAATATTTGCTAAAGTGAAGATAAAAACAAAATTAGTGAAAGATGATCAAGAAAAAAAAAATCTACGGTTATAGATAAGATCTGAATGAAGAAGAAAAAGACAACAAAAAAAATTTATAGATATGCAAATTGAATATAAGATGAGCGGAGTGTTTAATTAATTGACGAAAAAAAAAGCAACAACAATAAAAAAAATATATATTAATAATTTAAAGAAAGCAATGAACTGAAATGTATACACACACACACAGCCATATATATGCTCACAATGTCAACGTGGATATCTTTCTTATTATGTTTTTCTCTAGTTTGTTTTTTTTTTCTCTTTTCTTCGCCTCTCTAACTTATTAATCTTTGGTGAATCTAAATTAGAATAAAACGCATCCGTTTGTAAAAATATATAATTAATTTTTTACTATTGATAATTATTGTCGCATCTTGAACTTGAATTCACAACAGCAACAGCAACAACATTTTGTTTGTAAAAAGAAGTTTTTGGCAAGCAATTTATCTTTTATTCCTAAATAAATATATTGTTGTTGTTGTTGTTGATTTTTTATTTTATTTTAATCATCGTCATCATCATTGTCGTCATCATCTTTGTTGTATTTCTTTATTCTATATCATTTGTTTAGTCATCAGAGGATTCATATAATTATATAATTAAAAAAAAAAAAAAGTGTCTTCGACTAAAATTCTATTCTATTGTTAAATAGGCTTTTTTCGATTTTTATTTTTATCGCTTTTAACAATTTTATTGTGTTTGTGTAATTTGTTGAGTGTCATTAGTTTGTTTGTTTTGTTTTTTTTTTTATTAATTGAAATGTCCATTTAATGGTTGGTTGACTTTTTGTTTCTTATTAAACAAAGTTTTTCCTTTTAACAAAAACATAAAGAAGAAGAGACACAAACATTACATAAAGACTTTTGTTCTTATTGTGAATTTATTTGATTTATTTTTTATAAAGTCTTTTTCCAACTCTTTATTTTTTAATGCGTTTTTTTTTCTTCTTCTTTATAACAATGTTCGTTTTTTTATTTAAACAAATTTATTTATTATTTGTTTTGGCTGTAGATGACGTAATCAATTTTAATATTAATTGATTTGAGTTTAATGTAAAGGGCATTCATTAATGAGATAAACTATAACCAAATCTAATAAATTAACTTTAACTTATGAAACTTGCATTTTTATTTTGAATTTCAATTTCGATTAAGGTTAAATTTTGTAACTTCTTCAATCAAAGTTTGCTCTTATTAATGATTTTTTTTTATTTTATTTCTATTGCAATGTTTAAAAAAATTGAAACTCAATAAAACAGTGTCTTTAAAGTCCCTCATTAACGATAAAATTTTCGTCTGTAACTAACTCCAAGTATTTAACCGAGAAGCGATTAATTTTGCTATTCTCATAATTTCACTTTATTCCTATAAACCTTTACTGAGAAGCCCTAACCAACGTGTAGGACGATTACTTATTCAATTTCATAATCATTGAAATTTTTAAGGGTTAAACGCATCACTGACTTGAATCCCCGAACAGCTTAATTATCAAATATCTTGATCTTCATGATTAAATGTTAACTATTGACGTTAAATAATAGAAAATATTCCATTCATATTTAGGAAAAAAAGAAGAAGAAGAAGAAGATACAATTCCATTGAAAGTCCTGATTCATAAATAAATTAATCAATTTAAATCTTTCTAAATAGCAATCGTGTATTCTTTTTAACTCGCGTTTTATGGGAAAAAGTTAAATGTTCAATCTGTTCTTTTTTTTTTTTTTTGTTGTCGTATAGTTTTTTTTAGCAAAAACGATGCAAATTGGTCTGACAGTTTTTGAGCGATATATGCAAAAAAAAAGAAAAGAAAAGAAAAAAGAAACAAACAAAAAACTTAAAAACGGGTTAATGACCACGAATAGTTTTTACGTTAATTTATAAAAATAAATCTATGTTTGGATCTTTGTCTAGTGAAATTATTTATGTATAGTAAATTAAATTTCAAATAAATATATTTGTATTTGAAACACATTAATTTTCTATTAATACCAAATGATGAGTCACAGATTAAATAAATGTGTGAGATAAAACTTAAAAAATAATTTTCCCATACCCTACAACTTTATTAGCTTGAACTTAAGTATCAGACATTATGTTTGTTCATAAAGAAAACAATCAGGTTCAGTAAATTTCCATTGATTTCTTTAGAAAAAAAACGACAGGCAAGTATGGCTGTATGCTTCGTCGAATTTTATGCGATAGTATTGTCATTTAATATAATAAAAAAAAATTATATGGGGGTGCTCCACCACGTGCTCCAATCCCCCCTAAAATCAATATGGTTCTATGATGGACCAATAAAATACTAATCCCAAAATTTGATTGCAATCAGTTGTTGCAATCCTCGGGAAACTGATTTTTCCAAAATAATTGTATGGGGGGTGCTCCACCCCGTGTTCCGATCCCCCCTAAAATCAATTTGGTTCTATGATGGATCAAAAAAATACTAATCCCAAAATTTCATTGCAATCAGTTGTTGCAATCCTCGGAAATCTAATTTTTTCCAAAACAATTGTATGGGGGGTGCTCCACCCCGTGCCCCGATCCCCCTCAAAATCAATAGGGTTCTATTGGGGACCAAAAAAATACTAATCCCAAAATTTTATTGAAATCAGTTCACGCGTTTTTGAGTTATCGTGTTAACATACGGAGTCCGGCGGACGGAGTCCGGACTGACAGGATTTTTTTGACCCCTTTTTTGGGGATAAAAGTTGCAATAACCACCAATTTGACCTTTTGTTAGTAAAAATAAGTTGCTCTAGGGTCATTCTATGTGAGAAAAAATTTTTTTTGGAAATTTTCTTTTAATTGTGTCTTTTAAAAATAAAACAAGTTGAATTTGAAAATTTTCCATTACAAGGCTTAGTCGATTACGACGAAGCAATAAAATACAAAAAAAATTTAAATTCACAATTCAATTGGATTTTTAATTTTTGATAAGATTTTTAACAAAAAATTGTTAGGAATAAACTTTGAATGGTAAACCTTTAAAACAAAACTCCTATAAAGATGAACCCTTTAAACATCACGACACATACAAAACACAAATCATCTCAAAAAAGAGAAAAGAAAAAAAAATACAAAATAAAAATAAAGAAAATTGAAGAAAATTTCAATTCATTTTAATCCCACAATAAAAAACAAAAACAAAAAAAAAAACAAAAAAGGATATTTACCAAAAATAATTTATAGCTGACACAAATTTTAATATCATTTCAGCATATTTTCCTAAGTTAATTTAAAAAAGTACAAAAAAAAAAATACAACAACAAGAACAACAACAACAGAAAAACAAAAACAAAATAAAAGAGTTTTCTTTTAATTAACACCCTTTTTCAAGTCAATGCGCTCTAACCCCACAAACAACATCAAACATTCTCTCCTGCTGGACCAATTAAAATGCGATGATGAAATATGACTTAATTAAAATTTCATACGCAACATCCTTGGGCCCTGTTGGTTTTTTCACTCCTTCTTTTTTTTTTTTTTCTTTCTTTTTTTTTTTTTTTTATTTTCTTTCTATTTTTTTTTCTTCTTCTTCTTCTTCGTTTTCTTTTTTTTTTTTTTTCAAGGGTTAAATATTTTATGTACAAAAATTCATAATATGTTCCAAAAAAAGAGAAAAGAAAAGAAAAGAAGAGTGAGAGGAGAAAATAGCAACAACAACGGTGAAAGGGTTAAGGAAAAAAAAAAATATTAAAAGACTTGAACTTTTTTTGACTTAACAAAAAAAAAAAAAAAACTGTAACATATTTTTTAAATTTTCTCTACACAAAAAGGATTTTTTTTTTCTTCCTTTATTTTTAAATGAGAAATCTACAATAAAAACAGAAATAAAAAATATGAAGTAAAAAAAATAAAGAAGAAGTAAAAAAGAGAGAAAAGAAAGAAAAGTAAAAGAAACAAGAAAAAAAAAAAAAACTCTAATAAATTACAACGACATTTGGACTATTAAAACAATTCAATTGATGAAATTTTACACTGCACCTTTTAGCTGCAGAATTTCAACAGCAACACTTTAAAAAGTTAAAACAACATTTACCATTTTACGTATTTTTTTTTTCTTCTGTTTTTTTTTATTTTTTTATTTTTTATTCATTTTTCAAACAAAACAAGTAACAACAATTTTAATCGGTTTTGATTACGCAATTCGCGCATAATAGTATAAAAAAAAATAAAAAAAAATGTTAATATATTAGACGAGTTGTGTGACTTGACTAGGTTAAAACTGGACAAGCGCACCAAGAGAGGATTAGAAACACGTTTATTATTATATTTTTTTCTTTTCTCTTTCTATCTATTTGTCATTCTCTCTCTCCCTCTCTCTCTCGTGATTTTTGCTATAAAAACATTATTATTATTATTATTTTTCAATCGTTTATTGATAGTGTTTTTTTTTTTCTTTCGGCCGTTCTTGTTCTTTGATATTATTCTCTTTTTATTCTTTCATATTTTTTTTTTATTACAATTATTAAATAATATACAACAACAACAACAACAACAACAACAACAACAACAACAACAACAACAACAACAACAAAAATAGTCATAATCATAATAATAATTGTTAAATCAAGTTATTACAAAATATACCCATTACCTTTTTTATGCACAAATTAATAACATTAAAAATTTACCAGATTTGTTTTCTTCTTATTCTTCTTCTTCTTCTTCTTCATCTTCTTCTTCTTCATCATCTTCTTCTTCTTGTACTCAAGGCATTGTCGATAAAAATTATCTCTTTTTTTTTATAACAATAATTACGATGCTTACTCTAAATTGTGAAGATCGTGGGGTTCATACCCTAAATTTAAGAATAAATAAAAATAACTTTGATTTTGTTTTTATTATAAAATATTTGTTGATTCCTGTGAGTCTACAAATTACTGACCATGACTTAGTTGATCCTATATAAAGGTTACATTTATAAAAAAAAATACAAAAAACAACCAAATAATAATAATAATTAATGTACAAAGACAACAATAACAAATAATAATAACAATAACAACAAATAGAAACAAGAAATAAGCAAGTCAAAAAAAAAAAAAGAAAAAAAAAACTAATAATAAAATATAGTTTAAGGACAAATTTTGTTTAAGGACGTTTATTAAGCGCATATTATTTTTTTTTTTTTTTATTTTTTCTAATACACAACTTTAGTAGATATATTTAGTTAGAGTTTTAGAGATAATAAAAAAAAATTTATATGGAACAGGTGTCTTTAACAAGTATTTTAATTTTAAATTAAAAATAACAAAAAAACAAAAACAAAAACAAAAACAAAAACAAAAACAAAAACAAAAACAAAAAGAAGAAAAGAAAAGAATGAAAAAGAAAAAGAAAAAAAAAAAACTTTAATAACCGCTTAAGTCTAATGGGTAAATGCGACTACGATAAGAGTCAATTTTTTTTTATTCTGTTCTTGTTGTTGCTGTTGTTTTTATTGTTGTTGCTGTTGTTTTTATTGTTGTTGTTGTTGCTATTTGTATTTTATAAATTTTGATAAAAATGTCGGTTGTAAAAATGTATAACGGATATGTGTTTGTCGCTTTCATTTATTATTATTATTATTATAAGTAATAAAACTTTAATTTGATAATCATTCCTTTATAAATTTTATTATAAATAGGTGAATCCGCCAAAAGTGTGTGTAGGTAGAAAATATTGTATTCGCCAAAAAATTTTTTTGTTGTAATTGGGCGTGTGTTGTGTGTGTGTGTGTGGGCAAGTATAATAAGTAATTATTGTGTTTGTATCTGTATTGGTAAATCCTTTAAAGACAAATTCTAATTTTAGAAGTATATTTTATATTGGTCTTTATATCCTTCTGTCTTAAATAAAAAAAGAATTTATTCTTTCTAATCCTGATGAATTTCTATTCCCAATCGTTAAAGTTTTTTCTTGTATATAGAGAATTTTGGGCAAATTCATGGAATGATTAATTAATCCTAACTTCATTTTACTCATCATCTCATTTAGAAATATTTAAAAATTGTTTAAATCGGTTGACAATTTTGAATTATAAAGTAAAAGTAAATGTGCGCAAAATTTTAATTTCCTTTTAAGAAAAAGATCAAAATGTGTGCGCATCAATAAAAGTCATACAAAAAAAAATTTTTGCTTAAAGTTTCATAATTTTAGTTTTGTTTTTTTATTATTTCTGTTTCTGTTCATTTTTTTTTCTTCTTCTTCTTCTTCTTTCTTTTCTATATTTGAAAGTATATTATTATTTTATTTTTTTTTTTATTTGATATAAAAATGGAACCGCGTGAGGTCAATGATAACCTAATTTGTATAATATTATAAAGAATTCTTTTATTTTGTTTCTGTATTATTTTTTTCGGTTTTGTCTGTTTCTCTATAATAATATTATAAATAACTATAAATGCGTTGATGTCACATACGTATACACATATATTTTATTTTTTTATTTTTTATTAAAGTGAATTCACCTGCTTATGGTCAGCCATCTTTTTTCTTTTTTTTTTTTTCTTATATATATTTTTTTTTTATTTATTTATTTTTTTTTTTTTTCTTTCTTTTTTTGGTCAACTTGATATTTTTTTTTTTTTTTTTTATATAAAAGTTTAATTGCGTTATATTAGAGTCGATCAGAATGAATTGTGTTACATTTATAGTTTTATTTTATACAATATTATTCATATACGAGAGAGTTGATTGTTTATAAATAAAAAAGACAACGATGTGAAACAACAGAAATTATTCATTTATAGAATGGATCCAGAATGTAACCAAAATGTATCCAGAATGTATGCAGAATCTAAATAAAATGATGATTGTGTTTATCATAAAAGTATAATTAGATTAATTACAAAAGTTTGGTCGACAACCTCAGCTTCTAAATCCAATATAGGAACCAATATAGGATGAAAGTGTTGTCACTCTGTCACCACACGCTTCCAATGGGTACAAAATGTATGTAGAATTTATGAAGAATGTATCTACCTAAAAATACAGATTATTTTATAGAAAATAAATTGAATACAAAAATAAAACAATCTCTGTTTGTTTGTCATTATATTTGTCTTAAGTTTTTGGCTTAACTTTATAGTTTATAGTTTTAATTTTAGCTTATAATAATAATAATAATAATAAAAACAACAACAAATTATTTATAAAAAAAATAAATGTATAAAGATTCTATTATGTGTGTGTGTGTGTGTGTGTGTGTGTGTGTGTGTGTGTGTGTGTGTGTGTGTGTGTGTGTGTATTTATGTACAGGTATTCATATATCGTCACTTTATATTTACAATATTTATTTATTTATTTATATTTTATTTTATTTTATTTCTTTTTGTTGTTGTTGTTTTTGTTGTTTTTGTTGTTTTTGTTTTTTTTTTGTTGTAAAAATGTTTTAACGTTTTTCTAGGCGAACCACATTTTTGAAATTTCACAATAAAAAAAAAAAAACAAACTCTATACCCAGTTAATATTTCTCTCTCTCTTTTTTTTTTTTTTTTTTTTTTTTATTTTAAATTTATTTATCTCTCCACTTGTGTAAAGTTGATTCTATACACAATATTTTTAATATTAAAATAAAAAAAAAAAAATTGATAGAAAAATTTATCGATATTTATAAATTGTATAAAAAAAAAACAAAACAAAACAAAACAACACAGTTTTTCTTCTTCTTCTTCTTCTTTAATATTTTTTTAACACATAAACTATCCAAGACACTGAGACAGGTTTCTTAGAATAAAAATTATGAAGAATATAAAAGAAGAAGAAGAAGAAGAAGAAGAAGTAGAAATCAAAGAAGAAGAAGAAGTGAAGAATTAAAAAAAAAAAAATAACAAATAAATATAAGATGATGATCAAGAAGAAGAAGAAGAAGAATAAAAAAAAAGTCAACACGCGCATGTTTACCCATTTACTTAGTTTATGGGAAATCAAGGTGAGTACATATATTATTATTTTGTTATTTGTAATTTTCACACAAATTGAATAAAAATGAAAATAAATCGTAAAATACTTTTTTTATTCGTTTTTCCACATAAAATAAAGAATAACTTTTAATCAAGAGAAATAAAATGAGTCAATATACGCATACATTTATTAGTATATGTTTCGATTGGTAGTAAGTATGGGAATAGGAAGTCTATATATACTTTATATAATTTTACTCTATATAAAAAAAATTTTAATATATAAATTGACAACATTCTGTTGGTTGTTGAATTTGTATAATATAATCCCAATAACATTATTACAGATGCTATAGTTCCCTTTCAAAACATATATACATAAAGTTTACTCATTCTAAATAATTTCAAAACCACCTTCAAATGTTCTTTTTACGTTAAACCAAAAAAGTTGAATTTTAGTATAACAGCGGAAATAATTCGGGTTTGTTCAGTATATACATTTATATAGATAGATATCTATAATACACACATACACACATACACACACACACATATATATATATATCATGTTTTCACAAGCTGTGACACCCCCAAAAACTAACCCTTATTTTAACCAAAAAAAAAAAAAAGAACATACTCCCTTTTGGCGTTATATTAACTTTTCAAAATTACACCGCGCGATCTTGGTACCTTCGGTATGTCATATGAAAAGGGATGAATTTTTTTTTGGTTTCATTTGTGAAATTTCTATATAGACTGGATATATTTGTATATGAAGAAAATTCAACCACCAACTGTCAAAAAATTTTATATATAATATTTTATTTTCTCTCATCACATCACATCACAGAAATTTTAATAAAATCAAAGACAATGTGGCAGTTGTTACATTGATCCAGTGCTTTCTTTCTTTTCCTTCTTTTTTCGTTTTCGTTTTCTTTTTGTTCTTTTTTTTTTTTTTTTGATTTAAAAAGAAAAGCTTTTGATTCAGCTTCAGAGTACTGTAACACTAAATCTAATACTTACCCACAAGTCTTCACTCTTCTCTTTTTGTTGTTCTTTTTTTTATATGTTTTTATTGTTGTTGCCTCTTTGTGATAAAAGTCAAAATATAAATTATATATAAATTCTGTATATGAGTTCATTTATACCAATAATAATCATAAAAAATAATTAATTATATGCGAGAAATATATTTTATTATTCAAGTATGAACCTTTAATAAATTATTAACACTTTTTTTTGTTTTTTTTTGGTGGTTTTTGTTTAGTTTAACTTTAGTATTGCCTAGGTGCCTACACCCTTAAAACAACAAGAAATAATGACTGGGTCAAATAAATTGTCAAAAAAC